>JAGFML010000028.1:0-405995 GCA_021030945.1 Pyrenula aspistea
GGGGGGGGGGCAGCGCTGCGACGATGAGACGATGCGACGATGCGATGATGCGGTGATGCTAGAGAAGAAAGGAAACGATGAATGGTACGGTACACGATGAGTGGAGTAAGGAAGTTGGTAGGACTAAGACGGGGAGGGGGAGTAGGAGCAGGACTAGGACTATGAGTAGGGGTAATCGAAAAGGGGCGGGGCAGGGCAGTGGGAGAAGGGGGGGAAGGGGGATAGGGGTTTTGGAATGGAGTGCGTTGGGGATGGGAGGGGGTGGGGGTGGGAATTAGAAGAGGCGGGGAGAGAGAGGGAGTGGGGGGAGGGAAGGGGGGGATGCATCTTAGACTACAAGGGGGGAATCGGGTTGAGAAAATACTTTATGGATCAGGGATCGGGTCGGTTTGGTGAGTGGAGTAGAGTGGTTTGAGAGAGAGGGAGGGAGGGAGGGAGGGAGGGAGGGAGGGAGGGAGGGCGGTGAGAAGCTTTCTGATTTGAATAGGGTTGCGGAAGGCCGGGAAGGAAGGAGGGAGAGCAGTTCGTGCTGTTTTGCTAGGTTATTACGCATGGGCTTCTGCGGTGGCTGGCGGAGACGATGATGGAGTTGGGGGTGGATGGTTGGTTGGCGTGACGATTGGGGGGAGGGTGAATGACCGACATGGGATAGGGGAGGGGAGGGGAGGCTTGTTGTGCGGGATGGCGGAACGCAAAGGGGGGGAAAGGATGTTGGGGAACGATGGGGGAATTGTATGGGGCTATTTGGAAGTCGTGATTGGGATGACGCTGCACTCGGACCAGGGTAGGATATGGAAAAAGATACTATGGTGGCGTGCTGACGATCCATGGTATCATGCTTTTTGTGGAAACTCGTATGTTTTGGGTCATAGTATGGAAGCGGAAGCAAATGTGTCTAGCATCTAGCTAGCCTATGCCAACAACTTTTCATAAGAATTCAACTTTGACCTTCGGCACCGGTGGAATCATCTTGATGTGCGCGAGCTCGTCGAGGACCTCGAGGATTGACTCTGTTGAATCAACGTAGCCGTGGAAGCCGAGTTTGTGTGCTTTATCCGTGCTAGAGATAGTCAGTCAGTTGAAGCAAGAAGAGCAATGTCAAGTAGGCGCAGTAAAGCTCACTTACCTTAGCTGAAGAGTCTGGAAAATGACAAAGAAAAAATCGAGAAAGGAGAAAATCTTGGCTACCTCGGCGTCGCTGAACTCTGCCGGACCGCTTAAACCATACTCCTCATGCAACTGCTTCCAAGCTTGCTTCACCTCGGGTTTCTGCGCCCACTGGACAAAAGAGAAGCGCACCCGGATCTTCGCCTTCGGCCCGTATCCACGCGGATTATGCGGAGCCTCGATCTCCATGTACTCTGCGTCTTCGGACGGTGTTCTCCAGTCGATGCCGTACCATTGGGCGACCCTGGGGAGTGCAGCTTCCCATGTAAACGCGCTGTTGTCGCTGGCGTTGAATTTTTGGTTCTTGGCAGCAGGAGTCAGAACGCACCACTCCTCAAGATATGCGTTCATGGCCGCGGAGCTGCAGGTCTGCAGCATCTGGAAGTGATTGTAGTCTCCAGGGAACTCGAGTGGTTGTCCGAGCTTCTTGCAGACGGACGCGTAGATTCCTAATCCGTAGCACCCATTCATAGATGCGTCCGGCACGGCTCCTAGGATAGGGCCCGGCATCACGATGTTCCATCCACAGGAGTTCTGGGCGCAGTATGCGAATAACACATCTTCTTGTGGGTAATAAAAATTTGGCTCAAGAGTGACACGTGGGGCGTCTTCGGACTGGGGGACCTTTGCAGCGCCGCAATGGAGACCGTAATTTTTGGCTCCTGTTTGTAGCATGATGCGCTTGGGGTAAATAGAGGCAAGGGGGAGGGCAGAGATGAAGTTGAAAAGGAGGGCAGTATTGATGCGAACAAGTTCATCGACATCAGACCAGACGCCGCCGCCATCTTTCGGTGGAGGTTGGAAGTACGAGAAGAAGAACACGTAGTCGCTGAATGGTGAAGGTGGTCAGCCTGGATGTGTGATGGTCTGACATGAAATATCGTCTGCATGAGAGCACTTACGCAGTGACGTTTTTCTCTTTCAACACTTGCGCGATCTCCTCAGGTTCTTTCAGGAAATCACAGGCAACATGCTCAGCATTGCTAGGAAGTCCGCCCTCAAGCAATGGTGGTCGTCGGCTCAAACAGTAAATCTTCTTCCATCGACTGGACTGTCCAAGCACGCGCAGCATGTAATGCCCACTAATGCCATTGGCGCCAGTGATAATAGCGGTAAGGTTTTTCAAATCCGACGAGTACTTCGGAAGGGCATGGTAAATACGATTTGAGTAGATCTGCTGGACCGACATAGTGTTAGTGAAGAGCTGCGGCTATGGGAGGATACAATGGAAAAGATAGGATTTTGCGCAAACTCACGATCTACCCCGCGGTGGGGAGAGCAGTTCCTATCCCATGGCTTGCCGACTAGAGCGTGTAGTTGCTATCTGAACAAGGTGGGGATCTCGAACGAGTCGGGTGGGGGTTTTGATTCCTGAGATCCAGCAACCAGTCGTGCCAGTGTGGCAGCCTCGGCGGGAGAAGCCGCTTCCGCGGCCACCATACTCCCCATTGGATGTGACTCCTCAGGGGCATCATTATGTCGACACGACGGAGAGCGCTTTGACTCTATGTATACCAATAGGCAGCCTGACCCAATTGCTTGTTTAACACAGGTCGAACAGCACAACATGGTGAGACGGAAGCGACCCCTCAGCATTTTGAATGGGCCGAGCTTGTGATTGCCAATTGGGTAACGTTAGCCGCACGCTGAGCTTTACAACAACTTCATGTTTGCTTGCACTTGCTAACTCATCCTTATTTTTCCTTCTTTCCAGCTACACATGCACTCCCCTGCCTTTGAAAGTGGCCATCTTGCCTGACTGGCTCTTCTCGTGGCACAGCACAGGTGTTCCTCATCTGCTTCAGCATCATGTGCCGAGACATTTTCCACGACATGCGCGGGTGATGGTACGCTGAGCTTCGATACCTTGCACCTGATGCGCCCGTCATCCTCTTGAGGCCCTGTGTACGACCTAAGATCCAGTCTCTCTCCATCCATTTTCGTCCCTACTCACAATTTGCCGGGATACACGAGCCTTCTTGTCCTGCACGTACACTCGACTTTGCTCATTTTCTACCTTACGCAACCACAGATTTGGCTCGATGAGCTTGTATATCTTTTTGGCCATCGCGGGGTCGATCTCCAGTGGTTGCTCGCGCAGCCTCCGCGTCACCTTCACGCTGTTCACTTTCTTCTCTTTTCCAATAGCGCTTACCATGGCCAGAACACCCAAGAACCCTGATGAGACCTTGCGAAAACTCTCGGTTCGCCACCGATAGTGGAGAACGCTGATTTGGATCCGTTGTTGGCCGCCTAGCCTGTCGGTATACACTTCGTCCACCGAACATTGGATCAAATTGCCGTCACGGGGCGTGGTGAGTAGTTGTATTAGCCGTGCTTGATAGATGCCCCAGACAGGAGATGTATCCAAAAACTCGGAGACTATGGCTTTACATGCACCCTCCGCCGGAGGTAGCAGTTCGAGATAGGTTCGTTTCCGGATCACTGCCGGCTGTCCCGAGGAACTGTAGAAGGGTCAGTAGGTCGACTCCACTATGCGTCTGACTCACAGCATTTCTTTCTCTGCTCGCTTCATCCTTTCATCGAACCATTGAGCTGTCAGCTGGCATTGCTCAGGTTCGGCCCCAAAAAGGAGCTTCCATAGCTTCTTTACGAAATCCCAGACAGGCCCTAGCACTGTACCGATTTTCTTCACCCAAACCTGGACGGTTGACTTGATCTTTTCCACGGCAGCCTTGACTCCAGTTTTGAGTGTCTCAGCGAGCGAGTCGAGTCCACTGAGGATCAGTTCAATCAGACCTCGGACGGGTGCGAGCAAGCGGTTGAGGAACCCCGGAAGATATCCATCGAGGAGTCGGAAAAGCCCGTCTGCTGCATCATGCAGAAACCGGTTGACTGCGCTGATCGCGGCATCCAAAGCTTTCTGAATTTCCTGGAACACGATCTCCACTGCCCCGTTGATGGACTCGGTAATGTCGATGCCATTTTCGGCAGCAGAAGAGGCCGTCTCTGTTACATTGTTGATAATCTCTTCCAACTTGCCATCGAAGCTGGGGACAACGGCCTTAAGATCACGTTCGATGTCATCAGCCTTGCTTCGGACCCTTCGAGTGACATCGTTGACTATTTGCTCTGCTTCATGGATGGCTCTATCCAATTCTCGTTTCGCTTCCTGAGCGAGTCTTTCCGCAGTCTCAATTGCAGCCTTCGCCGCGTTTGTCAACGTAGCCGTCACTTCGTTAAACCAATCCGTCAGGCCCATGTGGAGGACCTCGCGACGAAAGGTTATTATCCGGTGATCATCGAGCCGAAAGTAAGAGGACAATGTCTGGTTCGAACTTCTCGACTGTCGAGCCTGGGGAACCGTACAGGTCTCTGAAAGACTCCACAGTACAGAACACAGCGGTGGCCCTCAACTTGAACTGCATATAAGAGGATTGTTGTGCACCTATACAACATGTAGGTGCGGTCAACAATGAACAGATACAACTAACACTGGCATCTTCCAACAAACAGAATTAGCATGTTTGGGGGTCTCGGCCGTTTATGTCCCGTGGATCTGAATGTCCATTCTTCTGAGCCCTGACTGGCGCCCATAAGACTGTTACATCAATCAATGGACGCTCAATGGCGATCCCCCTTCAACCAGCAATAACGCGAGGCGACCCGCTTCTGCCGTCTGTCGTAGCTGGGTCCCCGACAATTAGTCACGGCTTTCTGTGGGTACATCTCGCATACTGCACGATCAGCTCAAGTTTGATGTTGCATGTGGCGGTGGCTGGCTTTTGTAAAGGTTGACTGACCTGATTCGGGCGTACACCCCCCTATGCTCAGCTCGCCATTTTACAGAAATGATGGCGGTGACTAATTTCGTGGAACTTGACTGTCCCGATTCGGACGTACGACCTAATTTGGACCTACAACCTCCCATATTCAGCTCGCCTTTTCTGTACATGATGGCGTGGCTGACTTGGCGGAAGGTTACTAGCCTGATTCGGACGTGACAGAGCCGGACTAACTGTGATGTAGCATCGTCTCACGCCAATCGCAGCCAACAGCGATCAGAACGAGGCTCAATGCAAGATCTAGAAAACCGAGTAGATCTAGGCCTAGCATCGCAAACAAATTCGAAAAATGAAAACACGGTATCACAATGAAAGTGGAGAGTCGTAGACATCGCGTCGCTTGGCGCTGTGTCCACAGCTTCTCCTTTTCAATCTAGACCTGCAAGACTCGGCAACGGATGGGGACGACCTCTCGGGAGATACATTCCTTCGCTTATGAAAATGCCTCACGAAGAGCACGTCTTCTCACATATAAAGAGGTCTTCGTGATCCAGCTTTCGAGCTTTTCCATCTACTATCGACAAGCAAGAATAAAGGCACTTCAATCGTTCTTCGGCCACATCTCCAAACATGGACACTGTGAGATCATTCGCCGAGAAGGCCGACGAGGCTGCTCTTGAGAAACAAGAAGAAGCCGTCCATGTGGCAGTCCAATGGGCACAGGAGAAGATTGACAACTTCTTGCTGGAGATTGAGTTAGCAACAGTTCCCTCGCCGCTTGCCGTATTAACAGCGTCTGCAGAAGCGATTCCAAAGATCCCAAGCTGCTCAACATCAGCTACATCATTTCTCGACGAGCTACTGTCGAAGTCTTCTCGTCCAAGAAGAGCACTCTCGGAGATTTCGTCGGCGATACCATCAAGGGTCTTGTGGCCGGCAAGATCGGTGAGAGTCTAATCGGCCTGGTCTCGGGTGCCATTGGGAAGGTCCTTGGTGCTTCCTCTGGTAGTGCCAAGACGGATCGCGTATAGTGCGCAGCCATCTCCTGAGCAGGCAGGGACGGATCGCTAACTTGGCCACAGTGAGATCACCTTTGATGAACTTGGCGGTCTGAACCGGCTGGATGCTTTCATATTCAGCTACTGCTTCACCTCTGCCGGGCTGACCGACTTCACCAAAGCTGTCATCGGCATTTGTATCGTCCGATCTGCCGCATACATGGTCGACGATAACGCTTACCGAGTGGTCTTGACCAGCAGCGCCTCCGTCGAGGACAGCGCGCGGAAGGAAATCAACGACCACCTCATCAAGGTCGCGGACGGTCAGAAATCCACGCTCAACGAGTACGGCGAGCGCGTCGCCGTCGAGCCTGGAGTCTTGGCCGAAAGGGCCAGGCTGGCGGAAGTGATCGGCAATGGTGTCGCCCATTCGGCGGAATATGCAGCACGCGCAGGACAGAAAAGGCCGGGAGCTTTGTCGGCACCGGGAAGCGCGCGGGAGGCTGCGGAAGGAGACGCGCAAAGGCTTGCAGTCCAAGGAAGCTCGCAGAGGCCTGAGGGTCAACCTTTTTGAGCTCTCACAAACGAGAAGACGATGTTGAATCGAGGTACAAGATCAATTGATATTTCATCCGTTGACTCTATTCCTCAATACCGCGTAGACTGTCGAGGGTATTGGATCTAATCTTGTATCACACCTGTTGACTCGGCCCCTGACGGTAAACAAAGGACAAAGCAGAGAATCGAGCCAGACACGGGCATCGGCATGAGTCGACATCATACAGTACCGATGGGCCTCAAACATGCAGAATTCCACCACTACTGCGGCATGACAGACACAATAGTCGACACAAGACACATGAGCATACCCGGTAGCCTAAACATATCATCACAAAACATTCCTCCAACCTGAAGTTAAATTGGGCTTGAACAACGACAATATCCACAACAATAACACGCAGAACCAGACCGGAGGGCAGAACTCCCAGCCTAGCCACAGCATTGCGATCATTTTTCTACGTGTTTTTAGGCCAGGAACTTTCCTTAACGATGTAATGATTAAGCTCCTCGTGGATATGAAAATTGCAAAAGCAGCAAAGCAATTACGACGTCCCTTCATTGAACGTTGAAAAATTTGTAGCATCAATCGACACAGCTTCGAACCCCCTCTTGAAAGTACCTGTAGCAGTACCTGTGGCATAGTACAGACCCCAGAGAACAAACGCTCCTCCCTCCCCAGCTCGTCCCTTGATCCCCCGACCTCAACACTCAACCTATTCTCCAGATCCCATCTCTCGCCAGCACTCTCCTCGTCCCCGACTCCACCGGCTCATTCACCTCACACTCATCGCTAGCCCACACCCCCCCACCAGTCCCCGTCGCCTCAGGCCCACCAGGCGCCTCGACGAGTTCCCTCTCACTCGCAAGGACCTCATCTTCCATCCCCGTGTCCGGTAGAATCGCGCCGACCGTGGCGACGCAGTTCTTGCATTCGTTGTTGCTGTCGTCAAAGTCCGGAGGCTTGCCGTCGGAGGTGAATTCGACGATGCCGGAGAGCTGGGCGTGGTTTTCGCCGGAGGCGCTGGTTGATGAGAGGGGGACTGCTTTGACGCAGGGGTTGGCTGGGTTGACTAGGGCGTCGATGGCGGCGGAGCATATTTTTTGCGTCCAGGAGGAAGGGTCGTCGGTGGGGAGGGTCCATGTTTTTATGTAACTGGGAAGGGAAGGGTAGGAGAATGAGTTTGTGATTAGAAATTTTGGGATGAGGGATCGATCGTTCGGGGAAATAAGGAGAATATGGGACAGAAGGAAAAAGCCGGGAATGAAACTTACACATGGGCTCCGGTATTTGAGACCTTCATGTAAGGCGCGAGACCAGAGAGCTGGGCTTGCACGTTTTGATATGCGTCTCCCGTCGCTCGGGCTGGAGTGGGCAAAAGATCTTCTAAGACGGCTTTTGAGTCAAACTGCTGCATCCCGTTAATCAGATCCTTGAGGTTGTTGCCAAGGTCGGAGCAGAGCTGGTCCTTGCTGTTCGAAAGAAAATCGTTTCTAAAGTAGACCTGCGGCGCTTTTTGCTCGCAGGTCATCTGCATTGCATAGGACTTAGATCCTCCCTTTTCTGGCACATCAGAGACTGAGCCGACGGCCTTTGATTTGCCCAGGTCCTCCATTATAGCCTCAACAACCCCAGACGCAGATGGAACTGTGGACACGTCTTGCCGCCTCCTTCTGCTGCTGATGGTTCTGGTTGGCTTTTCATCACCTTTAAGCTCGCGCGCATGAATCGGGTGGTCGTGACTTTTGAGAAATTGGACCGCCGCATTGACAAGACGTTTACCGACACGCTTGGATGATGCGGTACGCTTGCGGCGGCGTTTGCTCGAGCAACCACCAAGCCTAGACGCATCTTCTAGACTCATTCCATTCTTTTGCAGGCAATCTTCGACTTCCTTCTGAGCTGTGGTGGCGTCAGTGGACGTGACAACGAGACAATCGCTAATTATCTTGATCTTGTCGGTATCCGAGGTCCCACCGCTGCTTTCGGACGAGGGAGCAGCCCTGACCACGTTTCCGGCAAGCTGATCAGTGGTGCGAGTTACAATATCGGCAGTCTGGATCAACGGCAAGTAGAACAATGCTAACAAGAGGAACTTCATGTCAAATGCGCCGGGAAGTGAGAGATCAGAACCTTTGTCGATATGAAAGGAGCACAGACGGACTAACGGACGGTGAATGCGATGTTTTAATCTAAAACGTCAAGCAATTGGCCGAAGAGCTCAGCTATGAGGATGCCAGAGTCGGAACCGCTCGAACCAAAGCAAGATGTTCACAGTCTGAGATTGCGATGCCGAAGACTCGACAGAACCTTAAGAGCGTAGGGCAATCGTACCTTGAAGGAAAAGACAAGTTTCGAAGGCGAGAAGACAAGGATCAATATGAGGAATAAGATAAAGCAGAAATGTGAGCTACTTCGGTAGGTCATAATGCTGGTGCACGGAGTCGAGCTTTTAGGAAGCAGAGTGCACTCTTACAGGTTGGCCGCAACATGGAATTCGTCCAGCAACAGCAGTTTACCCCGTAGTCTGAACCTGACAGGGCATCCTTTCTTGACGATGCCAACGTTTGTCTCCATGAAAAAGCACCGAGTCACCCTCCAACGAGGTGACTAGTACATCTAAAGACATTGGTTGTGCCGGTATGAAGCAGATTGCTCTGTCACGCAGAAGTGGTGTGCGACGGAATGGTGTGCAGGCGGTGCGTTCTTGTGGGCTCTTGCGATTGGTCTCATGGACTTGGTCGTTGGTACAGCTTTTTGCAGGTATGAATTATTACGATGTTGGTTCGTAAGAGGTCAGTCCCGAGTGGAAAGGATAATCTCATAAAGGACCCACATATCTTGCCCCGGTCCACAACATGAAGCAAATGTCCGAGAATGGTAGAATTTGCGACACAATAGACCAGAGCCGAAGTGGTCGAATTCCACGGTGCAGTGATTGATACTCAGCGGGTCGATTGGGACATCTTGGGTCAGGGCTGGATGGTTGCAAATAGAAGGCATCCACACCCGGGGTCTAAGGGTCTGTTAGATAGAAAAGATGCCCACGCTAGCCCGTCCATTATTAGGCCCCAATCTCCATTTCCGGCCGCACCCTCGCCAACTCCAACAACTTTCGACATTTTGCCTCGAGAGGTTGAGACGGACAACGTCTAAAACAGGAAAGCAGACTCGCAGACTACTCGTTGACCTCATTCTAAAATGTCCCGCATTGCCACCAACCCTGTCGACCACGAGTATTTCCGACTACGTTTCGTTCCTGTCTACGCCCAACTCACGCTGCTGTTGCTCACGCTGGAGTTGTTGCAGCATACTCTGTTCACTGATTTGATCTTCAGAGTCATGGGCCTTAAAAGGCGTAGACGACTTTCATTCCACTAGGTAAGGACTGTTCCAGGCATTTAATAATTCAAGAACCCCCATCACGGTCGCTGCGTTAGCGACTGGTAATAAATCCATTTCTCCTGTGTCTTATAAAGAGAACATGCATCTATTAATATTGATCGGCCTGTCTATAATTGCAAGGTGCTATGGGTTTTGTCAGGCGCCGTATGACCACACCCACTCACTCGGTTGCAAGCAACGAGATCTCTCGAACAACTACGCACGGGAAAGTGGCAATTATCCCGAAACATGTAAGGCCCCGACGTCTTTCTTTGCGCGACAGCGATTAACACAACCGGGACAAGGCATGAATGTATGTTGGAACCTTCGCTGCAGGAGAAGAGTCCCCAAATTCAGGTGTGACCCGAACGGAGGGAACAGTGGAAACCGAGACAGATCCGGATGTCAGGTACTTTAAGGACCCAAGCTCAGAAGCCATCTCCTGCATTCTGACTTTGAGCCAGTACCACCCATGCACCCAACCACAACAGTGTGGTACGCAAAAATACGTTGATCAAGGCGGAATGTACGGTAATCCACGCAGTGATTTTAGCTCTCCGTTTGAACGCTGACTTACGGGGTTCAGGGGTTACCGCTACGGCAAAGTCCCTATGGGGAATGGTCAATACCTGGTAGGCCCCGATGGCAGGACTCTCGCTGGGGTCTATGCCAATGACAAGAACGGAAACCCAACACGTATATCTATCCTTATTTCCATGTCCAGATGTTCCACTGACATTTACCATAGCCTCATGCGACGAGGTAGGACGATCAAATTACTCTCTGCTACCATTACGGACGTCATGTCTAATTGATGCAGTTTCCTCCCAACACTTTCTTGATCCCTTGGACGCAAAATGATTTAGCTCAATACCCCGGCGTAACGAAGGTGATTGAACAACAAGTCAGCCTATAACACTCGAGGTCCGAAATTGATGCTGACGATCAAGCTAGGACTTGAGATGCATCTCGGGCGATGACAACTATGGGTCCGGTGCCAAATATCAGCACTGGTGCAAAATAGAGGATACCCCTCCATGCAAAAACGACGGTATTACCTTACGCTCAACCCAAATCCAAGCATCAATACTCCATTCTGGAGTCAAAACTAATAAAGACATCCTCCTTAGGCTTCGTCTTCGGTCTCGAAAACGAGGCATGGATTCTCGAATGCGATAAACAACGATTATACTGTCAGCCCGACCCCGGGAGAGAATCGCAGTTCTGGTGGTCCGGCTGGACCGGCGCCGGCATGAACAACGTCATCCAGGGCGCGTACCACGACTCGGATCACACCCTGGACAACACCAAGCAAGCCCACGGCATTCCGAAGAAGAGGGACCTGTGGAAGGATCCGAACGAGGAGATCATCATCACGCTCAAGAAGCGCTACCTCCGCTCCGATGGGGAGGTTACTAGTGTCATAGGCCCTGAAGAGGAGTTCCCAGACCTAGAAATCGGGAGTGCGATTTTCACGGCGAATGGGACGTTGGTTACTGTTGTGGAGCACCTCGAAACCCAGGTTCTGGAGTCGGTGTGGTAGAGTTCCTCCCGAACCCCTGGAACTTGGTCTACGAAAAGGTGCAGCAGCCTCTTTTATTCGTGCGGTTCTAACGAAGCTCCCGGGTGCTCCCCAACCTCTCTTTCTCGACCTCCTCTTCCGGACACCACCGCTTTGCTTTCAGACAAACCGCTTTGGAGTGACGGAACACCCATGCATCGCGGTAGATTCCGATAGCTTGCGAGCCTTTGGACGTCACCTGCGGAGCAATATGCATAGGATTGTTTGGGCTGGCCATTTGCATTGCATCGTACCGAAGGAAACCATGGTAATAATTCATCGTAGAGAGCGCGGTAGATAGGCACTCCACGCTTGAATTGTAAAATCAAGATACTTTGTATGGGGTGATGCTCGTTAATGATACCTGGTAACTTAAGACTGAGGTTTATTGCCCATGTCTTTCTTCCCCTTCCAAGCTCCGATCAGATGCTGTATACTACGCAGCCCTCCCCAGACAACCCAACGGCGCAACCAGCAAACTCCCCCGACAAAACATAGAAATAAACCCACCCACCCTCAAAGACCAAAAAATCAACTCCTTTCAACGTTTTTCTTGACTTAACAAAGAAATCAGACTGCCGCCACCGGTCACCGCAGCCAGGACACACACTTCATCGAGACAGACGCCGGGCGTGTCCACCGACTGCAATGTCTGAGGTTCAGGCTCGTGTAAGCTGTTTTTGACCAGCGCGCAGCCGCAAGCCGTACGGTAGGGTAGAGTAGAAGTTCTTGGAGGCCCAGACGGTGCGGGAGAAGCGGAAGCGAGATGCGTTGGGCGGGCAGACGTTGGTGGTGGTTTGTGGAGAATGCGGTTGGATTGAAGAGAAGAGGGAGTGAGGGAGGAAGGAAGGAAGGAAGGAGACAGGAGATGGTTATGGCGAGGTGGGTGCGGGGAGAATGATGGGCTGGGAGCTGGGCTGGGAGAGGTAGGGCGACGGAGAGGATGAGGAGGGAGGTGGGGAGGGAGGAGGCGTAGGAGGCGTAGAAGGGGGTTTCAGTGGAGGAGGCGTCGTCAAAGAGGGTAGTGTCGGTGGATTCTTCGAGGGTGATTTAGCCGAGGAGTAGGGATGAGGGGGGTTAAAGGTTGGGCGATCGGAGAGGAATAGGGAGAGTGAGCGAAATGGGTTAGGTGAGAATCTCGCGGAGAAGAGGGCGGAGGTTTAGGGGAAGGAGAAAAGGAGATGTTGAGAATGACGAACAGGTGCTCGTCTTTGAAAAGATAAACAGTATAGCGGTGGACAGCTCAGTGTACTGGTAGAATCTCCGCTCTCGAGCATTGATGTTAACGTCGGTTGTTGTCAAAGAGGCCGCACATCATGAAGAGGCAGGAAGAAGCAATTTATGTCCTGGATCTAAGGTGGCGGCATGGTAGCCTAGTTGGGACACTCATAGAAATAGGTAGCGGATGCAGGAGCAGTAAGCGAGAAGCGAGGAGCGAGAAGCGGATAATCGTGCACAGCTCGACACACGTATCGATGTGGTGTCGATGGAGGGTAGAGTGCAGGAAGCGAACGACTCCATCTATGCTGCGGAGTAGCAGATCGACGGGTAGACTGGTTGTTGTCGGCAGTCATGAGGTAGCACTCGAGGAGACGCCAGCCACGAAAACACGTATTCTGAGGTCTTACATTTAACACCACTACGTTGCAGGAGGCTTACTAACCAACATATGACCATTTCTGTTGTTTATAAGTGACATTGTAGAATCGCGGGATGGGAAATCTTGGTAAGGCTTTACATAATGTTCAAAATCCGCCTCGTATCGGACAAAGCAGACAGAAGCGGCAACCCTCTTACCTGTAATGTCAAAGAGACGGATCGTGTCTCGGATAATTTGCAAGCGTAGCTGCCTCCTCATGCGGAGCAGAGCGCCAACAAGTCTGTAAGGAAAGGACCTTGACGTGAAGAAAGGGTAGTAGATTCTCCAAACCTAGCAGGTTCTTACCAGCGCAAATAGGATAGAAGTCCCTGCTAAGGGCGCAAGTCGGTAGAAACGTTCTAGATTCACCCGAGCAACATTAGCGGCAGCTTCCAGAAGGAATCGCAAGAACGGTAAGACACGTGGCTGGCAGGTGACGCTAGAGGGCGAAGCGGCTTCTATCAAAGGGGGTGCTTGGCTTCCAATTGGCTAGCGGAGTCCAAGACAATTGACAAGGTTCTTGCGGCGCTTTATCAACTTTCGAGAGATAATCCGTAGACTATTGGATTGTAGTGAACATTGTAAAAGGGAAGAGTCGCTTAACAGAAGATATCGAGCAGGTGATATCCCCAAAGTGAGGTGGTACACGCTTTTCGGTTTGTTTCTTGTTTGATTGGTCCGCACACACGTAGGAGGAAGCGAGGAGCGGCCGCGAACCGGAACCCTGCTCAGCTAATCGCAATATGTTTCCATGCAGAGCAATTTCGTTCAATCCATAAGGTTCAAGGAAAAGAGAGCGCAATCCAGGCAAAAGGTCTTTCGAAGGACGCGAAGGCGCTGCAACCCCAGCGTCCAACCGGGCATCCTCCGGATTGAAAATTCAATCTCGCATGAGAGCGATGTTGTACAGAAAGCCATTCAATACTCATCTCAGCCATGTCTGTTTGTGTTGAGAGGTTGGACGCATTGTGTTTTGCGTAAATGTCAGGGCTAGGGCGCCTGGTCTTCTCGCCCGAAAGGTGCGGCGAATCGAGAGCGGCCTCCGAAGGAGAGCTGGATTTGGGCCCCATGAGCATTTGCCTTAAGGATGATTATGCGAAATGGAGTAGATCAGAGTTGTCGGTGGATAGTTAATTTTTTTGCTTCGGGGGAAAAGCTCTCCTTATGAGGCGGAAACAGAGCGGTCGTTGCGACGGTTAGTCTAAAACGCGCCTGAAAATCTATCGGCAATTTTACGCGGACAACCTGACGTCGAAGATCGAAGGATGCTGCGAAAGCATGACCATCTCGCGATCGGTTTTCCTTGTTTTCGTAATTGCGGATCGTCCCGTATCTCCAGCCAAGTCAAGAATAAGCGACGAGCCTCAGCGCCCGAATATAAACGTTTTGCCACGGTCGCGTGAGGTTGAGGCTGAAGCATTAGCTTCGGCTGCCGGCTACGGGCGCTGATTGGTGCGTCAGATTCGCGCCCACGCATAAGGCCGCGGCGGCAGTGCATCCCACGGCGGCCGCCATTCCGGGCCCCTTTACTGAGACAGCCTTGTCGACCCAAAAGTACGCTTCCCAATTAAGCAGTCAACACGAATGAAGTCGTCGAATGCTAATTCTAGACCTGCCCATACTTTGGCATAGCCATGTTTGACTTCAGCAGCCTACGTCCCGTGATTGCCACATGCTGCAAGTCACACATGGCCAGTGGAAGCTTAAACAAGCCTCATGAGATCACATTTTACCCCTGTAATGGTTCATGCACGGCTTGTTGCGAGCAACTATCAGGTCTCGACCACCGCCTAGCTGCTGACTAAACCGTATCTCTCCTCGTTTATCTCTCCTCGTTATGGAAACTTGATCGTGATTCCTGAATTGGTAACGCGTGTAACCAGGTATGTCGTCGACTTCTTCCCAGCGAGTAGTTCCGATCGGTTGTCCATCAGTCCGTGATGCCTTGGCCGCCTTGGTAAACTCAATCCTTCACGTCAAAAATATCTGCGCTCTTTAAGATTGATCGACAGAGACCGGCATATAAGATGGACTCGTTGTCAGAGAGTCTCAAGTCCAAACTTGCAATCGACGCCAACGAGACCAGAGATTTCAAGTCCCTGATGAACCCTTCCTACAAAACTGGAGATCCAAGAACTTTGAGGAACCCTTCTGACGACGCCAACGAGCCCGAGATACTGACGAGCCCTTCTGACGACACCAAAGTTCCTGAGATATTGACAAACTCCTCCGACGACACCAAAGATCCTGATTCCTCGGAGAGAACTGAAGAAACGGCAGAGATGCCCCAGAAGAGCTCCTCAGGCGCCAGAAGCGGAAAGACCACCAGCAGCCATACATCGACAGGATACCAAGGACAGTCAGGGCAGGGCAACCAGCAAGGTGGGAATGGCCAGGGACAATCAAAACAAAGCGGACAACAAGGGAGCGGCCAAGGAAAGTCAGGCAATGGTTCAGGAAAGGGAAAGGGACGGGACGACCAAGGCTCTGGAGATGACAAGTTGCCATTCTTGTTCTGTTAAGAAGTCGAGGTTGATTCGGAGGTTCCTGGCTTGGTGGCATTCATCATCCAGTGATGTGAATAGTAGTGCGCTTGTACACTGTGTATATGAACGTTAGTCAACAAAGGTAAGCACGACGACGACCAGTATCCAGTCTGACGCTAATCCGGAGCAGTTGGCAATTTTTCAACAAAAATTTCCTAAGGTGTTTAGGATAGGCTGAACTGGATTTCCATTGCGAGTGCGTTGCTTAGAGAATCAATCAGGATTGACAGATTGCTGTAACGCGTTGAATATTATACTTTTCCCGATCATACAATCGAGCCTGGCGAGTTTGCTGACAAAGAAGTAAAATAACGGGAAACGCCACGTCCACAATAGCCACCCAACAGCAGGAACCTGTAATTTCTGCATGAGCGGGAAGAGATTTGTCAAAAGGCTCGGAATCTGTAAAGGATCAAGACGAACAACACAAAATGAGGCAATACAGTTTGACCGCTGCAGGCAAAAATCTGGATTAAGAGTCGGAGCTTGGATCAAGACGTGACTAGCAGCTTTGTAACCGAGACATTAAGTCACAACTCGTTGCCTCCCGTCTGATGTATATCTCGTTCGTAGCCCAGATTGTGAATAGAAGTTCCCTGATAGAAGAGAAGACAGCGGGAGCGTTTGAGGTGATCGGAAAGATGACACCCAATTGAGACAACGCATGGCAGAGACTTCGTCGAGTATAAAAGTCGGGAATCTGTGAACCAAGTCGAGATCGTGAGGAGCACGATTACACGATATGTCCAAGAGAAGCCAGAGAAGTGCATTTTTCAAAAATTGAAAGTGCGGGGGACTGCTGTGCAACTTCCTTTCTCTCAACGCTCTCCAAGGGAACAACTCTTTATAAAGAAGGCTCCGCCAAGTTAGATTACTGCTAAGACGCAAATTGATCGATAGTGCTGAGCTATTCAAGTAGGAGTCGACTCGTTGCGAAGTTTAAATGAAAATCCAAACCGGGCTTTTCCTCTTTTGGAAATCCTTTGGCATAGCATGTGCGTTGCAAAATTTGCCCATCCCGCAGGGAAGAATTAGATGTAATTCGAGTGCTTCGTCCTGAATAGAGAAAGGGAGTCGAAATATGGGAGACTCGTATCACATGCAGCAGGAAGAAGGAATGTCGATCCCACGGGAGAGACTTCTAAAGGCACAATTGTCCACATGCGCGATGATCTTGGGTTACAGATCTTCCACAGGTCCGCGGAAGAGAAGGTTTTCAAGGGTCTATATGGATATTTGTGTACCGAATACAATGGGCTCTCAGTGCATGAAAGCGTTATGCGTTTGAGCAGGAATATGGGAAGGCATTACGGTCCTACAGTGGTCGCTCATCTGTGAGGCAGGACATTGTCGCAATCTGCCTACGTCTCGGGCGAACAATTACGGCTACTGGCTAGATCGAGCTGCACAAGTGGCTACGTATCTTGGAGATGACACTAGCTCAACACTCCTTGTGCATTCAGTCAGGCTGAGATGTGCACGGGATTTAATTGACTATTCAATAATGTGAAAAAGTCCGAATGTTGCTGGAAGCTCCAGTGTCGAAGGCAGCTTTAATGCCTCGGTGGCTCAATCTTCTCGTGTTCATTGTTGCCACTGTATAGTTTGCTCGCTGGGGAGAGGACTTAAGAAGTCTCATCAGTGATGAGCTTTGTGATCTTGCCAATCGCAATTGTCTGTCCCTAAAGATGTATGTTAGACAGATACGCTAGTGGGTAGCATAGATCATTATTACTTACCTGATCCCGCAGTGTGAATCGTCCCATTTGGGGTAAGTCCTCATATTTCTCAACACACACCAATCCTGCCGCGCCGATCACCTGTAATCTCGCAATGATGGAGTCACCCTTCTTGGCATGTGTAGGAGCACGTTTGCTTTTGCAATTTGTACCTTTCTGCAGGGTGTGCAACAAAGCCGCAAAAGTCACTTCATCAATGGCAGCATGAACGTGGAGAACACAATTGAAACCAGCTGTCAGGATGCTTCTGACATCGAGGACCCGGATATGTGCTTCAAAGGCCGAGACGCAATGGACGAGCCGCTTCGGTGAACACAAGACGAACCCTGGCATGATGTCATCCAGCTCTAAACCACGGAGGCGAATCCGCACTTGATCGCCAGATTGAGCGATGTGTACTTCGTCTTCAGTTTCAGTGTAGACAGCGGAGGTTTCAGTTGATCGCCTGTTCGGCATCATGACAAGGCCCATGGACTTTTTCACGACACCAGCTTCAATCTTCCCTTCAACCATGGTACCAAGATCACTATATTTGCCAGCAACTGCCGTCACGAAAGGTGCAGCTATTTGTCGATCAAATATTTGCATAGAGTCAAGATATTCGAGCAGAGAAGGGCCGTTCCACCATGGGCACACATCAGTGGCGACGCGCTCCTTAACGTTGCTCGCTTGTTGGGCTGCAATGGGCAAGAAGAAGACGTCCATCTTCAGGTTGTAACCTGCAGCTTTCAGAAACCTCGAAAGATTCGTTTTGCACTCATCATATCTCTCCTTTGACCACCCAACCGTGGGATCGTCCATCTTGTTAATAGCCACAACAAGTCTGTTCACGCCTGAAGTCTTAGCCAGCATTGCATGTTCTTTGGTTTGTTCTTCACGTTCGAAGCCAGTCTCGTATTCTCCCTTTCTTGCGGAAATCACTAATATACCAACATCCGCCTGTGAGGCGCCTCCGATCATATTGCTGACGTAGGTTTTGTGCCCAGGTGCGTCAAGTATGGAATATCTCCTGGTTTTGGTTTCAAAGTAAGCTCGACCTACTTCGACAGTCTTGCCTTTCGTCCTCTCCTCTGAAAAGGGTTTGGATTAGATAGACTTTTATTTCTAATGTTGTAAAAAAAGCCAAACTAACAACAAAACCTTGAAAACCATTGGAAATTAAGGGAAAGGAACTCACCGTTCGTAAGATCCAGCGCGAAAGAAAGATACCACGTTTCACGGCCCATCTCCTTGGCTTCTCTCTTGTATTTGTCCAAAGTTCTTTGATCTATCATGCCAGAAGCGAACAAGATTGCACCGCCAACGGTCGATTTTCCAGCGTCAACATGGCCTATGAAGACAACGCTGACATTCTCCTTGCCAGTAGTTTCTCTCACTGGCTTGTCAGCAACAATAGCTGCTTGTTCTTTCTGATCAGCATCGACATCGCGAGCTGTTGCCGTACCATCTTGTGTTGGAGAGATGTTCCCATTTGCGCGATCCTCTTGCTCGGTCTTTTCGACAGCTATCGCAGTTGGTCTGGCTCGATTCCTAGTTTCTGTGTTCACATCTGACTCGTTGTCTTTTCTGTCTCGTTCAAGCATTTGTGGCCGCTCCTTAGGCGGCGCCAGAACATCAATCGACAGTATTTTTGGGCCGTTTTCCTTTTTCGCTGCTTGACTGGTATTCGCCGCTGAAGAGGATGGAATTTTATTAGAGAAGCTCGTCACATTGCGTTGTATGGGCTGTGGGGCTTGTTGCTGGGTTTGCGCATTTTGCCCATGTAGTCAGTCATGACTGCCATAGGAATCGTTGAATGAAGTTGAAGGCTGTTCTCGTCCCGTGAAAGTGCCGCCATAGGTGGTGCCAGGCTGAAAGGGTGCCGTACTTGTTGCAAACGTCGCACTGCTTCGTTCGAAGCCTGGAGACTGAGATGGGTTGTTGCTTAAATTCATCTGCTCGGTATGCTGCACCAGATGATCCTCCCGGGTAGCAGGATCATCTTCCCATGAGTTGAGATTTGACATTGTTCTAAGGGGATGCATAGGAGTAACTTGTTCTTGTTGAAGGTTGTAGAGAAGAAATTTAGAAAGGTTGTGAGGTCAAAGTTATCATCCGCTGAGCCAAGAAGCCCGCCGGACCTACTATGGTTTGATGAGTCACAAGTACCGCTCGCTCGTACATTTTAACAACACAAGACTCCTACAGCGCATGATACAGAGTTCAGTTAGACTTAAAATCACGCAAAAGAATTTGGAAGAATCGTTGTCATATTTGAGATGAGAGCTTGTTGTTCTATGCAGTCTCCTGTGGTATATACAGCAGCAACATGCGGAACCTTGCCCCCTTAACCCATCTCCTGGTTTTGAAATACACCAGCTGCGAACCCTAATAGCTGCCCGTGTGTCCAAGCCCAGTATCTGGTACAGTATTGTACAATTCTTTGCCGCCGCTTCACAGCTCTGCTTGATCATGCTGTACATATACCTTTCCCGCCACAGTAACATTCACTTTCGGGCCTTTCAATTCGCTTTATCCTCACCACTTGCCCTTCTTCACCCCTAATTCTTGTCCAGGTCAGTCCAGCACTCTAGTAACCAACCCTGTCGCCACAGTTCTCCCTCCCTCCCGAATATTAAATCGGTTCCCCGCCTCCACCGCCAATGGATGGTGTGTATTAAGCACCATTTCGACGTTATCGCCCGGCATCGCTAATTTGCTCCTATCTTCTGTACCCTCAGGCCATTCTACCGCGCATGCTTCATCCGCTGTTCGTATGTACATCTGCGGCCTATACGACTCGCCGAACCCTGTTTTCCGTCCGCCTTCGGCTTCTGTTAGAACGTACATCGAGCAGAGTACCTTTTGCTTTGGTTTCTGGGATCCTGGTACAGCGACAACCATACCTCGGCGGACATCCTCCCGGCGAACTCCACGGATGAGGAGGCCCGAGTTATCGCCCGCGCGGGACTCTTCGCAGGATTTCTTGAAGGTTTCGATGTCGGTGACTTTTGTCTTCAAAGGTACTTTATTGAAGCCGACAAGTTCGACTTCGGCATCCCTTTTCAGGACGCCGCGCTCGACGCGGCCCGAGACCACCGTACCACGACCGGCGATGCTGAAGACTTCTTCGACGGACATGAGGAAAGGTTTGTCGGTTTGACGCTGCGGGGTGGGAATCCAGCTGTCGATCGCGGTAAGAAGTTCGTCGACCTTTTCGACGCCGATGGAGGGATCACGGCCTTCGATAGCGCAAAGAGCAGATCCGAGGACGATGGGGGTTTCTTCGCCTTCGAAACCGTAGGTCGTAAGGAGTTCGCGCATTTCTAGCTCGACGAGTTCCAGCATCTCTGGGTCTTGGACGGCGTCAACCTTGTTAACGAAGACGACAAGCTTTTGGACGCCGACTTGGCGAGCGAGCAGGAGATGTTCTCGTGTTTGTGGCCTGTGGTGGTGGTGTAAGCTCGGTACGCGGGAATCATGGAAGAACTTGCATTTGACCGTCACTGGCTGCAACCACAACGACGGCTCCATCCATGTTCGCTGCTCCTGTGATCATGTTCTTAATGTAATCCGCGTGGCCAGGACAGTCGACGTGGGCGTAATGTCTAGCATCTGTCTGGTACTCGATGTGCGCAGTGGAGATTGTGATGCCACGTTTTCGTTCCTCTGGCGCCTTATCAATAGCTCCGTATTCCAGGTATTTGGCGAAGCCTTTCTCGGCCTGTCGTTTGGTGATAGCAGCTGTGAGAGTAGTCTAAGCTATATCAGCAGCTGAGCATGCAGGTCAAGGTCGATGGAGGTACTTTTCCATGGTCAACATGTCCAATGGTTCCTAACTCGCATTAGCCATGGCCCTAAATAGTTGCGATTGTCCGTACCAATATTCACGTGGGGTTTGTTTCGTTCGAAAACTGTTGCATAATTTCTGGCTGCGAGTCTGTCGTGACCGAATATCTGAGCGACTGGGTTGGATCTTGCTGGTCTCGACAAGGCTAATCTACCTGTGCGGAACGTAGATAGTGCTGATCGAGACAAGGGCATTTTCACTCGGGGAGGCTAGGCAAGAGGGGAGATTCTTGAAAGCAGCCTTTGCACGGTCGTTGAAAAGCTTTAATTGAGCTTCCGCGAAATTTTTGGGCTACATGCGCGTCTCCACGATGTAGCCTACCGTAGCGCTTTTCACGTGATCTTGCGGGGACCGCTGTCGTCTACCTTCGGACATTTCATGTCTTCTTCCGTCAGGTGGTAGAGCTCTATCAGATGCAGCCCGCTACTGAAGGCATTTTCTCCTCTCATGAATCTTTTCCAAGGCAAGATAACCCTAGTGACTTTTGCACATTTTGGATGATCCGAGAACTCGGTGAGCAAGTATCGCACAGCTACATCTCCACAACGCAGGGAAATGCTATCATAGATCAGTCCTTGTATCCAGGAGCCGTTTACCACTGTCGCCCGGACACCTTCTAAATATAAATGTGCTCCAAGTACCATTTCGATGCTAAAATTTTGCTGTTGGATCTCGTTCAGAGTGGCTTCGACAAATGCCTTGCGTTGGCCTCCACAGCTATCCTTTTTCCACGCTCTAAGCTGACTCCGCCACGGTCGAGATATGCTATGATACCATGGTGCCCTTTCCGGCGCAATGCGTGTCAATCGCCTTCTTCTCGGTAATTATTCAATATGAGATCCGATGATGATCCTTTCTCCTTTCAATCCGCAAATTCCCAAACTTCTAAGTATTGTTAGCAATCAGGCAATAGCCGCTGGATGAAGACTTCGCAGAAGTTGGAAGGGGTGAGGATGCTACAATGGCTTGAGGGCACGTGCTTGCAGTATCTCACACGGGTGATGTCGTGCTCTTTCCTTGCATGCACTTATATCCTTGCTCTTGCTTTGGAGGTGTAGATATGAGTGCCACCTTCTGGATGAACGATGCTCGCCTCTCCCATTATGTTTACCACCTCGCTCATTGCATCTTTCACTCTTCTCACACATCACATTCCAAGCTTCATTTATTCGCGTGTTCAATTTCCTCTTCTGATTTGAACGAGAATCAATCCGGAAATCTTAGCTTGCATCGTTAACCCCTCTGTCGTTTCGTTCGTTGAACGTCTTCTTTATTTTTTGCCGCTCCATTACAAGCACCAGAAATGTCGGCAGACAGTCGCCTGAAAGGCTTTGGGAGGCTTTGGTGGACCCAATTCACTTACGACAATCAATCTGAAGCGGATAGAGCATTTTCTCACTACCACGTGAAAAGTACCAACTTTCATGATGTCGCCATCGACATTATACACCAGTGGGACGTTCTTCTGACTCTTCGGCCATTCCGGAACGCCAGGAAGTGCAAGTCAAGCCGGCCACCAAGCACTGTCATGATAGACTCGGCTACGGCGTCAACAACTTCTATCACAAAGGGTTCCACAGCTATTGCAGGAAGCTCGAGTAGCCACAAGGTCCCTCCCAATCTCGAGATTAAGTCTGCGACTGCCAGAGAGAGATGGACTTTTCGGTTAGAAGGCTCAAGAGGTGACTATTCCACCCAATACAGAATAACACAGATGCTAACACATTGACCTCTGCTATAGCGTCGTACCGTGCTTGGTTCAATGACCATACTGTGTCGGGCGTCGGAGGATTCGAAATTGAAATGAGAGGGCCCTTTGGTTTGGAAATCAGCGGTCATTGTGTGTTGCGACAAGATACCGATGAGGCAAGAGGACGTCAATCACTGCTCGAGGAGTCCGTAACAGTCATCTGTCCGAGAGTCCTCGAGCACAGAGTCCGTTCTCTGCTGGATGAGAGTCTCGGCGTCTTTCACAGAGCATTTTGGCTTCGCTGTCAAGGGTATGGGTGGCAGCAGAGATAGCAAGGGATGCTTGATTAGACGGTGCATAGAGTTTTTACTGTAGGGTCAATTTATTTCTGGGTTGTAAATGCAATCACATGACTTCGTTACCATAAAGTCTCAATCTTACAACTTCTCTTGTTGCCATAATGCCTAAGAACAAGAGAATTCAGAACGCTGATGGGCACTTTTCAAACACCTCATGGAACCTGATCGCTGCGTTGCGACCGAATACGTAAGGCAAGGTACCTGAGTTGCTTGTCATGACGGTAGCCTCGGCGCCTTTCGGGGGGCGGCGGGCATCCAAAAAGGCCGAGTGGTTGTAGCCTTGCTGCAGGCGGGTCTGTGCGGCTTCTCGCGGCGTCATCAGCGTGATGGCCACGTCTCTTTTTTCTTTTTCTGTAATCAGCAGCATCCTTCTGTGAACCAGTCTGCCGCAGGTCTGCAACGAAGCCAATGTTCTCTTCAAGGAAAGAAGAAAAAAACCCTTGTCTCCTTGATTGTCATTGACAGTCCTGTCAAGATTTTCATCATTTTGCGAAATCTTTTGCCTTCACTCTACATCCTGTGTCTGTAATATTTCTTAGTCGCTAATCCTGAAACGCTTTCTCGAGCCCCGCCTCCATGAGGCTCAATCACAGGGACGGGATGATCTCTGCCTCGCCCGTGGCGTGGACTAGTGCAGGCATGGATGCTGCCTTGTGTGGGGAGTGAAGGCCGGGCCGTCGCGCTTTATAAAAGCCGCGCAATGATCTTCAATCCGCCGAGCCTTACGAACCAAGACTTGCTCATCTTATTATATTTCTGCGTCTCTGGCGTTACGTTCCGTTTCTTGCAGGATGTTGAACTTCTCACACAACAGCTATGGCAGATCCCCTTAGTATTACTGCGTCACTTCTAGCCATCATTCATGTGTCCAAGAATATAGGGCGATATCTCTACAGCGTGAGTAATGCTTCGGAAGACTCTACCAGGCTTTTGCAGGAGGTGACTGCTATAAGTGGTCTTGTGTATCATCTCAAATATCTTGACGATGATGTAGAGTTCGACGGCGGCGAATGGACAAAAACGGCCCGATCTCTTGCGGCTCCTGGGGGACCACTAGATCAGATGAAAGAAGCTCTTCAATCTCTAGAATCACGTCTAGCTCTGGGAAATAAATCTAGATCGAGGCGAGCCCTAACCTGGCCATTTAGAAAGAACGAAGCCAGGGAGATTCTCGAAAGACTCGGCCGGCTCAAGTCATACTTTACATTGGCCTTGCAGAATGACCAAATGTTTGCCACGTCCATACTCTCAATAGCACCATTTTGCTGACTCAAATTATCAGAGCCCTTGCTGCAGCGATCCATGATGACGTGGCAGGTATGCTGGTTCTTGGACACGGCAAGGCCGGCTTGTTGACAAGCAACAGCAATTCGACACAATGTCGAGCGACTGGAGATAGATAATGATCTACGACGAAGAGGTAATGCGAATCATAAGAGATCACCGGTAGGGTCCTAACAAACGCAGAGGAGCTCAGACATGATGTGATAGGATGGATCTCGTCAACGACCTTCAAGACTGATCATGTAGAGCTTTTGGAAGCATGGCAAAGATGGTATCATCCGGAAACTAAAAGCTATCAACCGGGAGGATGGTTACTTTCGCACCCACTCTTCAAAACATGGAAAGAATTTTCGGGATCGAGCGTGCTCTGGGTGAATGGAAGACGTACGTTGAGTTCTGCATGCAAAGCTTAAGGCTAACAATTGACAGCTGGAAGCGGAAAATCGGTTCTTGCGTGAGTCATCTTTCTATACTCTATCTATGTCTGTCTGACAGAAAAAGCTCTCGAGTTGTTACTTGGGCGGAGGAACTTCTCCAAGTCCAGCGCAAACTTGGCCTTGGCTACATATATTGTAGTTCCAGGTAAGGAACCAATGTTTGCTGGATCGGCCAAGCGTTTTACTTACATTTCGGTTTCCGCAGAGATATCTCAAAGAGGAACCCTACTATCCTGGCAAGCTGCATACTTCAGCAGTTGTGTTCCCAGATGCCGGTCCTCGACGATGGTGTACTACAGCTTTATCAGAAATACCGCGACTGGCCAGGTGCTCGGCCATCTTGGCTTGAGATAACTGACATGCTATCTAGCGTCCTCCCAAGATTTACTAATATATATTTCGTCGTTGACGGCTTGGATGAATGTACAGACCAAAAGAAATTTTTAAGTTTACTCTTCCGCATTCATGAGCTCCCAAGCCCCATCACCAAGATCATATTCTTCTCACGTTCTCCGGATCCTCCACCCGACGCTCCTTTCCGCCGACTTTGCAACCACATTGTTATAGACGCCGAGTTAAATAAACATGACATAGAGGTGTACACAACCATCAGGTTAAACAACTTATACCTCCCAAACGAGAGTCTTCGCACAGAAATCGCAAGAGCCTTGGTAGGCAGAGCTGATGGAATGTAAGCTGGCCATATATTCGAGCTGAGGAAATGCTAAGACATTCCAGGTTTCTATGGGTCCATCTTCAAATAGAAGCTCTTGCAGAGCAGCCCGACCCAGAAATTCTCACTGAAATCCCTCCAGGACTCCAAGATTTCTTTGAGCGGTCATTACGAAGAACGCAGGATTTTACGCCGTTCAGAAAGCGATCTGCAGCACAGATACTCTTCTGGACGATTAATGCTAAGCGGCCTTTACATGTTTCCGAGATGCTTGAAGCCATTGGTCTAGAATCGAATTTTCCAGACGCTCGTTTTGTCGAAGAGTGTTGCGCAGGCCTTGTTCAGCTTGACAGGGATGGCTCTGTGCAGCTATTCCATTCTTCTGCTAGGAATCTCTTGAACGCGGACAATTTTCAGCCTGAACCGGGTACAACGCTGAGGGAGCTACTAGCACTTCAAGAACGGTCGAGCGAAATTCTAGCCGTTACTTGCTTGCAGACTCTTTTACTCCCTCCTTTCCGGCAAGGACCTGCATCCTCAGAGAGGGAGTACAAAGCAAGAATCGATGCGCATCCTTTCCACACATACGCCTCGCAATATTGGACCCATCATCTGCAAGAGTGCTCTAGTCACAGCGATCTTGAATTACTCCCGCAATTTCTACAGTCTCCGCCGACCGTTGATGCATATTTGCAGTCTGCCTATTCCTCGGGTGACAGATCGAAATGGGATGAATACCCCAAAGGAAGGACTGCACTACATGTCATTTCGAGATTTGGTCTCCCTGAGGCTCTTGAACATGTGCCAGTAGCCAGAAATTTTGCGAAAAGCAGGGACAGCAGAGGTTGGAAACCCCTTGATCTGGCACTCAGGCATGGGCATAAAGACATGTGCATGGCGCTGCTTCAATATGAAACTTTTATCAACGAGCGAAATATGAACGTGTGGCCACTTCACCGAGCAGTTGAACATGAATGGACCGACATAGTGGAGCGTCTTCTCCACATGCGCGCCAATCTCGACCTAAGAAACTTCAGCAATAATACCCCGCTACATGTTGCCTGTCGCGATTGTGAGAACGTCGAAATCTTGAATCTCTTACTGGAGGCAGGCTCCGAGCTTGAAGCTCAAGGAATGAAGCAGGCCACACCGCTGATGCTAGCCGCCGAAGCGGGAAATGTCGATGCTGTCAGAACGCTGATTGAGGCTGGAGCGAACGTCCACTCTGTTGATGGTATGGGCCGAACACCACTACACTATGCCGCGCGAAGCGGTCAGCCTGCCGTAATTACAGTCTTGGTTGAGGCCGGACTGCCGGTGGACGTCCTCTGTGCTGCCAAAGAGACACCACTCCACGTAGCCGCCATGAACGGCCACAAGAACATGGTGGTGTCTCTGGTAGAAGCAGGCTGCCCTGTCAACGCAGTGAACGTCGTTGGTGCAACACCTCTACACGTTGCAATCGCATGGGGCTTCGAAGATGTCATCTTAGGACTCATCGAGCACGGAGCGGATGCACTGATCTCGGACGTGTTCGACTGGAATGCAATACACATTCTGGCCTTCATGCGCAAGCTCGACCTTCTAGGGCGTTTTGAACCGCCTTTGCTTCCAACACAAGATGCCGAAGGTAAGACTGATATAGTGAGCCGGCTCTTCGACTGCCTTCAAAGTCGGGACTCTGTTGGCAATACCCTCCTCTGGACTTCTGGCTCGGAAGTGTACTTCTACGTCTGCCTCGACCGCGTTGACCTCCTCACGGAGTGTCTTGAAGCGGGAACCCCCGTCGACACTGCGGACCGACACGGCGTCTCGCTCCTCCATGCTGCCGTTGCCGCCAACTCATCAAACATTGTAACCACCTTGCTCCAAAGCGGAGCCGATGTCAACTACAAGGATATGTGGGGCCGTACACCGTATGAGCTTGCGGTCGGGCGCGCCGGGGAGGATCTCCGGAACATACTCAGACAGAGTGGGAGAATTCAAGAGATGCCGTTGGTTGACCCTGCAACGCTGGAGGTCAAGAATTGCTGGGTGATGCAGCACGTTGATCGAAACTTTGTGTTGTACGTGAGATGCAATGAATGTGGATCATGTGTTGACGGAACTTACTTACGTATGTCTTCACTCTTGCCTTCCCCCCCTTTTCCTACATCCTCTCTCCCTTTATCATCCTAGATCCATATCTTGCCAAACATCCGTGGCTCAACAATAGCTATGAGATATCCAAGCTGACCATCATGTTCGCAGATTGTACACTCTGCATCCAGAACATGAACGGATACGACGCCTGCGCCAAGTGCATCGTCGGCCGCCGGCTAGAGAAGTGCGCCGAGGGGCATACTTGCAAAGACTTGCAGCTGCTGTCGTTGAGAGATCACTCGCTTTCATTTGCGCCGGGGATGAAATGCGTGCACGATCTTCTGAGGGAGAGCGCGGCTGTATCGGCGGATGAAGATAATGAGGTTAATGCTTAGACGCTTTTTGTCCAGTTGAGCATTATTTGGTAGAATAACTGCTGTGAATCTAGTTCTTGTAGTTCCCCATCTCATCAGGCTCATCTCGTCGATCCAATTTGCCCTTCACACCCTCCCCCGTTCGTCGTTCATCCCTCTCTACCGCCCTAACAAAACCATAAAGGCTCCTCCGCCCTTCACGCTCACTCCCCAACCAACTCCCGTCCACCTCACACACGCCAACCTTTCCTTACCAAAACCCAACCTCCACCCCCTGCCCCTCCTTCGCCGTCGAGGTCCCCACCCCTTTCCCCTCCAGCCTCTCCGCCTCCCTCCTCAACACATCCGCCCTCCACCCCCTAAACGCCTTCTCAATCCTGCTCCTCCTCTCCGGATCCCCCGTGATCGCTCTCTTCGCGCTCCAACTCCCCGTCAACACCCCCGTCTCCCCGCCTACAAACAAGCCCCCTAGCCCGAAAAACGTGTACGTCATGACATCACCGAACGCTGTCGGACGTAATAAGGGAGTGATATCCGGGATCGCTTCTGCGTTGAGCTTTAGCAAGGCGCCAACCAGTGAGATAAGATAGAAAGGGGGGGTTGGGGACTTTACCTTCGCGGCCGTCGGCGAATTTTACATGGGTAGGGCGCTCGCGGGCCCGGAAGGCGCGGTACATGAGCACGCGGTTGGAGCGGAGGCGGAAGGCGAGGTAGGCGCCGAGGGAGAGGCCGATGAGGGAGCCGATGGTGGCGTGGGTGCTGACGCTGGCGGCGGCGGATTGGAGGGCGGTGCGGTCCGAGGGCTGGAGGCTGAGTGGGAGCCGGAGGTCTTAGTAGGGGGCTTCGGTGGGGAAGGAGGTGGAATGGAAGAGCGGAGATACAGGAGAGGAATAGAGAAGAAGAAGAGCGTTAAAGATGAGATGTTAAAGCAGCTGAAGTCCAAGACGGAATAGATGTCTTAGGGAAGACTGGTCTTTCAGAACGAAAATTCGTTCGCGATTGTGAATTTGAAATCGCAGCAAGATCTAGTTCCTGTGACATGATATGCTTACTCATGCTCGACATGCTTCTCCGCCAATTCCTTCAAGTCCTCCGCTTGGTGCTTTCGGAACGCTGCCAAGGATTCTGTTGACATGTTTCTGGGGTGCTCTTTGCTGCGCTGATGGTCGCTCTGGAACCAAATGAGGATTAATGTCGATAAGGAAGACGGCCGAATAAAATTGAAAGCATGAATATGGTTGAAAGAAGGTCTTTGATCTAAAATTTGAAAGTCTATCGCAACAATTGGGTTACCTTGGCGTGCTTGACGATTTTGACGTCATTGCGGGACTCTGGCACGGCCACGCAAAAGCCCAATTGAACTCTTTGACAATGGTGCTCGAATCAGCTTTGCAGAGTCGGCTCCGAGCTTTGGAACTTCATGCTGTCATGGTTCGTGGCAATACAACCGGGCAATGCTACGTTATAAAAACCATCGCCAGGCCCGAAATCTGTCACTCTCGCTCTCTCTGATGCCTAAGCACATTCGACCAAGTCACTGTCGCATAGGCATTTGTCCCGAGCGAGCCGAGTCCTAGAAAGACTCCCAGAGCTAGAAATGATCGTGCTGCTGCATATGATATTGCTAATGGACAGATGCTCAGATTTTCTATAGCAGATGGAAATTTGTTGTCAGCCAATCCGCTTCGGCCGCATGCGTCCGTTCAGCAGACCTTGTCTCTCTCCTTAGCCTTTCGCGATCAAAGAGCCGGCAGCACAGCCTGGATCATCGCCCTTTGTGGTGACACGCTGCTATGGCCTCGCATATCCAGAACGCCGCAGTATTACTGGGGAGAAACATGCTCGACATGCTCCACAGTACCAGCTCGGTCTTGCTAGGAAAGGTGAAGTTTCAGCCTGCTAGATGAATAATGGCATATCCGAGCGTTGTGATGCGGGGTACGCATTCCCGACGACAATTGAGCTTTGGGGTTCGATCGTTTCCAAAACCAGGTATAAGGTGTTGATGTGGACCGACAGGCAGGTGCACGTACGTGTGCTCATTCAATGCTTAGGACAGTATGAGATGATCAGCAAAGCCAGGCAGCGTTTGGTTCCATACTTGGTTGGCCCTGGTAGCCTTTGACAGAATTTCCTTCATTGACCAGTTACAGCGGAACGTAGGTGGTCTTCGAACCTCGACAGATTTGTGGAACCAGCACAGGCTTGTCACGTTTGGGCAGCAAACTACTGTGCCAAGTGAGAATATCTCTGTGGTAGTAATTCTAAGCCCTTGGATGGCTCTCCTGACGATAGCTTATCTGGATACAGGTGACCAATTTCAATTTAGCATCTTGTTTCTACTTGCCTTACAGCTTTTTGATCGAAATCTCCGGGTAAGTGAGGTAGTTCCTTGTGAATAGCTATAAGCGATGCTTCGACGCTATTGGAAAGGACACCGAATCTCGAGAGGCAAATATCAAGCCCCGCCCATGTCAGCGAAACAGCAATGTCGCAGCATCTATTATTTCAACCCGCAGCATGGAAAACTCTCACTGACTCAGATGCTGTGTCCCATTACCGGCGGACATAAGTTAGGACGAGGTCAGGACTTGCAATTGCGAGACCTATAAAAAAGATTTGGCGCTTGAAGTGAGACCAGGCAATACCAACTCGACTGAGCACATTTGCATGAAGAATTTTGAGTGTGAATATAGAACCTGTGAAGAGGCAGCCTCACAAAATATCTAGGGTCACGCAAGTATTAGGTCAGGAGACCCTGCCATCGATACGACTCGAATTTCGGGATATATTTGGCTTTGGTGAAGCCATGCATTGCATTGTGGAAGAAGACAAAGAATTATCACGTGTAGCAAACAGATGCTAATGTGCTCAAAGGTTAACTAGAAAACTTAATCATTAAACAGAACACCTTACTCACCGCAACCGCCTCCTACATATCGTGGAAGATCTTGAAGGTAATCCAGAACCCCTCCGAACAAATACGCGTGCTCGTGTGCCAATCTTGGCTCCTGCTATCTGCATTTCTCCCCCACAGAGTTTGAGACAATACTGCGTTGTGCTCAGATACGAATGTCGCGTAGCTTTCCCCAGTGTCCCGTGTTCGATTACGCTCCTATTGACCACCAATAACAATAACGCAGTGGAACCTCAATTGTATTATCATACCCTGGAGATAATCAATACCATTTGACAAGACAAGGCATTGAAACGTCCGTGACGGAGTTGACACTAACGCTATTGCCGGTTTTGGTTGTCCGCGAGGAAGATTGCCGCTTAATCGTTATACGCCGCAAGAAGCCAGAGCAATTTGCACATTCAGGCTCGAAAGGCAGCCGGTGAGCCTAAAATGGCCGACTCTTTGACAGTAAAGGTCATCAATGGGCCTGTCAACGAGCCGCCAAAAGAGAAGCTTGAGATCCCTGCTAGTGGCGACTTGGAGATCGATATTGCAAACATGGCGGCCATATCGACGAGTACAACGAGCCTGCGGAAAAGTGCTCTGAAAGACCAACCCGATGGTCACTTGGAATCTTCAACAAAGGTTCCGAGTACTTCCAGGAAAGGCAATAGTCTTCTTTCATACGATGAGATCCCTGCTTGGTATCGCGATAACGCGTTCATCCTTCATGGATATCGTCCGGAATCCTTGTCAACGCCCGCCTGCTTCTCAAGCTGGAGATACATCCATAATGAGACATTTAACATCTTTTCACACCTAATCCCTGCGGTTTTCTTCTCGTTGGCGCAGAGCATGGCAGCTGTTCTGATCAAGCGCGACTTTCCGAAGGCCTTGCCAGGCGACTATGGTGTATTCTTGTTTTTCATCTTCACTGCCTCAATAACATTCTGGCTATCGTTGATGTATCACACTATGATGAATCATTCTAAGAGTGTATCCCATCTTTGGCTACGCTTAGATTTCTTGGGGATTCTGTTCCTGACATTGGGGGACTTCGTTTCCGGCATTTACCTGGTCTTCTTCTGCGAGCCAGTCCTGAAAATTGTCTACTGGACGATGGTAAGACTATGATCACCTTAATTAATTCACGATCCTCTCTAATATGCGGGTAGATACTTACGCTGGGAGCCGCGACTGCAATACTGGTCGTCCATCCGCGACTTCAGGGCCTCAAGTGGCGCACTCTACGCCTCTCTGCCTTCATTGGAACAGCTCTAACTGGTTTCGTACCGCTGGTTCACGGCTTAGCCATCCACGGCTGGCATCAGATGTGGATAGGCTCCGGCATGCCCTATTACCTTCTTGAAGGCGGTCTCCTTTTCCTCGGGGCTTTGATCTATTTCGCTCGATTCCCTGAATCTTTGTGGCTGGGCAGATTTGACATCTGGGGTTGTTCTCACAACATCTTCCATGTACTAGTCGTTGTTGCAACGTCGGTCCATTTAATTGGAATCTGGAGCTCATACAGTTGGAATTACCACCATGGCTCGTGCGCCAGCTAAAACACAGAAAAATCTCTGCAGTTCAGATCTGTTCTTATTCTTAGCCTGTCGATCCTCCCATTGCTTGCCTATTGGTCTTGATCGAGTCGGCTTTCACTCCGCGTAGCTCTATATTGGTTCCTCCGTGAAAAATTGAGGCTCAAAGTTATTGGGGGTTGGGGAGGAACGGGAACTTTTCGTCGCTTCTACCAAGGCTTTTCCAGGCTCTAGATACCCCTGATTAGCCTACTGTAACCTCAGGGTTCCCGGGCATTAGGATCTGTAAGCCCCTTTTAGAATTTGAACGAAGGCGTCAACAAGAAAAGAAAGGTTGTTCCAGCGCGAGAGAGGTCTACATATCTTGCTTTAGTTTTACAGAACTCTTCTTTGAATCCCAGAAAAAAAAATTGTGTCGTCCCAGGAGCAAGGCAGCTAAGCTACCTTAGCCAGATTGTCCCCTGGCGGGATGTTTTTAGTGCTGGCTATCGGCTTCAGTAGGTACCCTTTCGTAGCCGGGCACACGCCTAGCTTTAGGCCTTTGGCTGTGCTTTTGCTGCACCCAACCAGCTGGCCAATCCAAACCTCTGGTCAGACTCTATTGCTGGCTCCAAACGCCCTTATTCTAATTCAGCTGCGATGATGCCCGAGTTCGTCTCATCTCTCTATTCAGGTATGGGAACTTCTTTGAGAGGACCTCAGCGCGCTATTAGGTCATTAACAGGTCTTCAAACTTCACGCTTCCTTGTCGTGATTGAAAGCAATAGAGCAAGTAAATTGTCGCGCCCGAAGGACCGTCACGTGCTAATTTAGTGCCTGGACACGCTGCAGAAATTTCAGTACAGTAGATTAAGCAAAAATGCCTTAGCTAGGCAGAAGTACATCTTTTTCTACATAGAAGGGTGGCCCGCCACGGCTGTGCACAGCCTCAGTGTTAGCCCAATGGTATGGGAGGATCTGATGGTAACATAAAGCATCCGTAAGAACGCATCCTTCTCGGTAAAATGGCTTCAAAAGCGCGCCCGCTCCAAGGCATCGCTGGAACTCTCCAAACGTGTTCGTCTAATCACGGACAAAGACACCCGGGCAGTACTTAGCTACACCACATTGCCTCGCCCATCTTCGTTTTCACTACAAATCTCTTCGAGCACATTGACGTCACATGCGCAATTGAAGTGCATTTTGCTTCTTCGTGGGCTTGGTGCAAATTGCTACCCCGACCCTGATCAGGCGTTTGATACTACGATCGCAAGATGTCCGGAGTTGAAGCCTTGGGAATAGCATCCAATGTGATGCAAATCATCAGCTTTGCGCACGAGACTGTCAGCATGTGTAAGAAAATCTATCAAGGACGTTCTCCCAACGAGGATCTGGCCACGATCGCCTCGTCTTTGGCTGTCGTCTCCGACGAGGTGCAGGACCAGTGCACAAATTGGCGACAACAGAATAAAGACGAGAGAAGTCTCGCAGAAATAGCTAACAAATGCAACGTGGTGGCTCGTGCTCTAGATGAAGAAGTGAATTTCATTATTGGGCACCAGAAGAAGGGTGACCTGGTAGCATGCCTTCGCGTCGCTCTTAAGACCAATTGGCGAAAAACGCGATTGGAAAGGCTTGAGAGGTCCCTAGACAGCTATCAGCGAGCAATGGAGACACAATTACTTCAAAAAATGTCGTAAGCCAACCTTAACTTTTCTTTCAGATCGAACAAGGCTCAAAGACTCGATTAGCAAACAGGCAGATGCTATTGAATTACAGAACCAAGCTGGGTTTGAGAATCTCGAAAGTTCTCTAAAGAGTTTCATTTCCCAGTACTCGTCTGGCCACACAAAGGTTTCGGATTTGGTCAGTAAAGAGGTCGCGCAGACGAAACTCCATACGACAGAGGAGGTTTTACGGGCCGCAGAATCGATCAAAGACCATACCAGCAAGCGAGTGTTAGCGGTAGAGTCTTCAATCAAAGGACATATAAAGAGTGAAATGGAGATAACAAATATGAAAACGATTGCGAGCTCGCGAGATTCTCAACGGCAGAGCGTTCATGTGGCTCGGCGAAAGGACTTTCTAGCTAGCCTCAGATTTCCAAGTATGAATGAGAGAAGAAACCAGATTTCGGATCCTTACCAGAGGACCTTTCTCTGGATGGTCGACCCGGAGAAATTTTCGTCCAACACCAAAGATTCATCAGACGGGGAGGAAGACCCATCAACGAACGTGGAAGATCCGTCTCATACCGACCAGAAACTCCCTAAGAACATCTCCAGGGATACCCCAAACGACTCCAATAACGTCAGAGATGACTGGCGGAAAGCCAAAACATCTGGCGGGAAAGCCAAGTTTCCAGCTGCACGAGGCGAACGACGCTCAAATTTCACTTATGAGCAGCCCTGGGACAGCTTCTTGGACTGGTTAAAGTCCGAAAGTGACATTTATTGGATCAGTGGTAAGGCGGCTTCTGGAAAGAGCACGCTTGTCAAATTCCTTGAGTCAAGCTCTCATACCCATGCAGCACTGGAGAATTGGAGACATGGTACTGTGATCCTCTCACACTTCTTTTGGAAGCCCGGTTCGCCAATGCTGAAGAATATCAAAGGTCTCTACTGCACACTTCTTCATCAATTACTTTCCTTTAAACCCGATGTAGTGGACTATCTGCTTAACCAAGATATGACGCTGGATGCCAAATATGAATACACTGACTGGTCAAACAAAGAGCTGTGGTCAATGTGCCAAAGGACTATAGCGTTGTGCCAGCTTCCCTTATGCATTTTCTTAGATGGTCTCGATGAGATCTGTGAAGAAGAAGGGGCCTTGACTCTTATGAAGAAGGTGGAAGACCTTTGCGCCCTGCAAGATGTCAAGTTATGCGTGTCAAGTCGTCCAGAACCTGCGTTCCGTAGACGCTTGGAGAAACATCAGCACCTGAGACTCCAAGACCTTACTGCTAACGACATGCGTGAACTTGCGCGATTCAAGCTATTTGGTATATGGAACACTACCGACTATTCTCTCGGTTTCCGAAAGCAAATCGAGGACGACCTGGTCCAGAAGGCTGATGGTGTCTTTCTCTGGCTTATCCTTGTCATTCGAAGCATAACCACTGGAATAGAGAATGGTGACACCGAGAGCGAAATTCTCTTGCGACTAAAGAAATTGCCAAATGAATTGTCCAGGCTCTTTGCTGACATGTTGTTACGGCTAGACGAAGATGAAGCCTTGTATCGTGAGACGGCGGCTCGATTATTCAATCTAGTAATAGCAGGCCAAGAATTCCACTCCGACCGGACACTTTTGGATACGTTCCACACCGGAAGTAGTTCTGGGCCCTTCAAACTATCCGTTTTTGATGCAATGGTGACTGCAAACCCTAGGATCCAGAAGTCACTTTTAGAAGAGGAATGTGTTATCGAAGATAGCGTGCTCAAGACGCTTTGTCTAAAAGCCCAGGAAGCTATCGAAATTCGGTGTGCTGGTCTTTTAGAAGTCTCTCAACAGTCCGATACTCTGAGCTTGTGGCACTGCTACAAGTATAAAGATGCTGAGCCATTTATGAATAAGACCGTGAGGTTTCTCCACAGGACTGCGTACGATTACATAGTCGATACCGAGGACGGCTGTCGACTTCGTCAAACGGACAAAACGTCCCCAGACGAACTTTGTATCCAATTCATTCAAAGTTTTCTTGTTCAAGCACGGATTGGCAAGAGGTGTTACCTCTTTCCTATACCGTTCAATGGTGTGAACCCTGTGTTGAAAGCGTTGAGCACTATTGCGGACATTGAGCTACTTCCTATTGTGGACAAGTTGTTGCGTATCTGCCACAAGTGGTATGACAAAGGGCATCTACGTCTTGATCTTCGTGCCTCTGGTGGAGACCTTTACTGGACACTTCCACATTTTCTGGCCATAGCAGCACACCCAAAGTTTGACAAATATATTGTGCAGAGAATCTCTGAGAGTCCAGATCCTCATATGCTAGCAACATCGGTTCTTCGCAATGTGTTCTCAAATGGTGATCGGCTGCTCGAAAAAAATTCTAAGTCACCTCACAGGCTTGTGAGGCCTTTATTGGCTCTAGGTGCGAATCCCAACTTGAAAGGGGTCTTTAACCGTGATATTCTTGATAGAGAAATCAGATTTATTGCCGTCAACACTCCCTTTGAACGATTTCTGCTCGATGCTGTTCAAGCGCCTCTTTCAGGCTGCAAACCAACGACTGAAGAGTTAATACCCGATTTCATGGATTCAAGCCCTGATTTAAGCCTTCGTACCTGTGTTCTAATTACTTCACACTTCGGCGTAACTTTGGGGTCTGGCTTCCGGATCTGGCATGGAAGCCGAGCAGAGCCATTCAAGCTTGGTGATTTCAAGTCTGAAAGCCCGGTTGCATTCGTTGTGGAATTGAATTCAGCGTACATGGTTAATGCGCTTGTTCAAAATCAACTCGACCGCGCTGAACCTCTGATATCGGATGACTCCAGTTCTCAAAAGCATTGGACACAACTATACAAGAATACTGCATCAGCTCCATCCTCAATCAAGGTAACATTTATTCTTTTGAGCGTTGAAGGAGACCGAAATACCCGACCAGTACGTCGCAATGTCTATCAGCTATTGTCTGAAGAGGTTTCTCGGAAAACTCTTGAAATCTTCTACCCAATGCTTTGGAGAGATACACGTAAGACCTTCTTCAATGAGGATACAAAATTTGCAAAGACCACCAGAGAGCTCTCGAAGAACATCTGGTCCGACATCCGTGACAAACCCGATGCCACTATATACAAGCCAGTTCACAACGATTTACTGCAACACCTGTCAGAGAGAGACTGTGGAATCTGTCCGATTGATTCGATATCTCAGTACCTCTGAAAGCAAAGACAAACCAATCTAGATCAAACCTTCTTCATGCAATGAGCTCAGGTGTGGGAAATACATACAAATCTATCAGAATGATATCGCCCCACTTCCCTCTCCAGCCCGTCATATTCCACAAGTCAAATGTCAAAGGGGACAAGGTGGAGGTCGGCCCAGGCCCCCCTTTCGACCTTAAGCTATATAAGACTTACTTGCCCTCCCCCCGTCAGAACTACAAATTCAATCAAGCTCTTACCACCTCTCTATCAGAATAACAGCCCCACATCCCCCCATCCTCACATCCCACTCGTCAAACACCTCGCAGCTAGACAAATCAGCCTCTACACACCCTTACCATCCATCCACACCCTTCCAACCGCCTCGTCCTAGGTCCCTGATTGACATCAAAACATCGACCTAGCAGAGCTTATGAAGGGCTTTTCAATACCAATATCAATTCTTCATCCCACACCTCCTCCCTCCTCCTGCCTTCCCTTCCATCTGCCTTCCCCCTTTTACCCTCTCCTTACCCTCCGCTTTCCCCCTTACCCTCTCCTTTCCCCCTTACCCTCTCCTTACCCTCTCCCCGTCTTTCCTTCCTCGTCTTTCCCTCCTCGGCTTTCCCTGTCGCCCGCCCCCGCCGCCCTCCCGAGACATTCCCAACGTAGTCACATGCCCGAATGTCAAAGACGTCCCCCTCTGTGTCTATAATATTGGGAAGTCAGATATGTCTGTCCAGTCTAGGGGAGCGTTGAAGACCAATACCCTTTGTGCTGCATCCGCTTGACCCCGTATCAAGCGTTAGATGGACTTAACTTTCCGTAGGATCCACAATCTAGAAGGTATATCGTGATTTATATTCGCGGTACTTCACCAACTATCGAAATTTCCAAACCCTCCCGCGGTCTTATTTTTCTTCCGCATCGGCTCTTCTCCCATCTCCTTATTACCTCCTCCACCCACCACTCCGTCCGCCGCCCTTGCGGCTTTCAGATACCTCCCCACTCCATCCCCACCCGCATCCCCTTCTCCTTCTCTCCTCGCCCCGCCGTTCTCCCTAACTCTCTTCCCCGTCCAGGTCGTCCTCTCGTCCTCCTCCGCTTTTGCCTGTCCGTCCTTGTTATCGTTACGTGTCTCTGTAATTCTACTGCCGTTCTGTTCTTCTTCGGACTTTTTCTTCCACAGCTCCTCGAAACTGTCCACAAATACGCTGACCTCCTCGATCGCGCAATTTCCCCTCGGCCGATCGCTCCCGTCCACCTCGACCCGCTCCAGCGCGTCCAGCGTCTCCGTCCCGCCCACCACCCTCCCGAATATCGTGTGTTTCCGATCCAGATGCGGCGCTTTGTTGTACAAGACGAAAAACTGCGAGCTGTTCGTGTTTTTGCCCTTGTTCGCCATACTGACGGTCCCTCTCCGGTCGTGTTTCAACGGGCCGTCTAGTTCGTCTTCAAAGGTCTTGTTGGGACCCCAGCAGCTCTCGCCGCCGCGTCCGGTGCCGGTTGGGTCGCCGCCTTGGATCATGAAGCCTTTGATGTTGCGGTGGAAGGAGACGCCGTTGTAGTAGCCGCGCTTGGAGAGCTGGATGAAGTTCCAGACGGCCTTCGGCGCGTGTTCGGGATAGAGTTCGAGATTCAGCGTGCCGTGGGTGGTGCGAAGGCGTGCATAGGAAGGAGCCTTGACGCGCCGCGGCTTGAGGAGGTATTCTTCGCGAGAAAGGAGGGCTAGGGTGGTGGATGTGTGAGGGGTTAGCCCTGTGGAAGTTAAGGAGGCGGCGGCTTGACCTGTGGTGTGGTGGGATGCGTTATAGGGTTTCTTTGGTTGTTGGGGTGAGGGTTGAGCTTTGGCGAGGGCGACATTGGAGGATGAGGATTTCGTGGTGGTAGGGGAGGCTTTGGAAGGGGTGGACAACGTGGTTTCACGTGACGCGCGAGCCCTGGCGACGGCTTCCTTAGCCTTCATTATTTTGGCGCTGGATCCCATGGCGGAGGTGTTGATGCTTGCCGAGTCTTTGGGTACGCCAGATTCTTCGCCCTCTTTGATGTACTTAAATGACTTAAGATCTCTCGACCCTAGGTTTTGGGGATCTTGAAGTGTGATGATATCTCCTCTCTTGAATTCTTCATCGCTGACTAGATCCCTCCACATCTTCGCTTTGAGATTTAGTCGCTCGACCGTATCGTACGCAAAGACATTCGCGGAGGCGCCATGACGGACGGCGATGATGTGCGTATGATCTGTAAACACCTTAAACGTGACCGGATCTACAAATTCGTCCGTCTCGTTTTTGGCGAATTCCAACACGATCAGGTCACCTACTCTCAGCGTCTCGCCATTGACAGGGTTTGCGCCATGGTCCTTGAGCCATCGAAGAATGTTCTCATGGTCGAAGATGATACCCGAGGGAGTACAGACCGGGATGGTGAAAGGTTGGAGGGAGAGCGCGCAAAAGTTGAAGGGGAGTCGGGAGAACGACGCGTATTCTGAGTTTGATTTGGAGCGGACATTGGAGCCAGCGGAAGCGGAGAAGGCGTCAGAGGAAGACCATTCACTGTGAGTTATCTGATAGCCAACCGTTAGCTAGGCGAAGTGAGGCGGCTCGGAGGAAGACATGACGCACGTAGAGCTTGTCGGTTCCTAAAGTAGGTCAGCCAAGAAGCGTAGAGAATAGTAGCCCAACGGAAGATACCTTTGCCCATACTGAGCACAGCGGTACAGTTAGGAACGGTAGCAGTCACGGCTGCTTTCACGCCCTACTAAAATAGAAAGCCCTTGAGTTGTCGAATTCTGCCGTTTCTGAGAGTGCAGAGTGCGGAGTGCGTGAGATGCCGCTTCGACTGCCGTACAGCAGTCTCAGCAGTCGCGTTTTTGCTCGCAATCCTTACTTCGATCTACGGAACGCGGCTAGTAGTATCGCCGCTTTTTATCACGCGAGATCGGCTGATACCTCACGCGATGGGGTTTCTGTTCATTTCTTCAGACCCTAAATTCGTTAAAGGGCCTACCATCGTAGACGCGCTCCCCAAATCTAGCTGCTATTCTATTCTTCTTTTTCACTGCATCGCCGCAGCATTTCCAAGTTCACGATCTAAACGTTAGCTTCTCAGCATGGGAGACGATATCGTCGAATGTTGTATATACGCGAAGTCAGTGTCTTTTTGGTACGGCGGGTCGGGTCTCAAATGACTAGATAGTGAGATAAGGATGAAAAAGATACTTGTGAGCGCACAAGGGAACCAACTCTACTTTGCAACTAAGTACTAGATAACTATATGAGATTTCGCGCTTGGCCACAGCCTAGCCACAGCCATGGTGGAAAAGACCGGACAGCGTCACCAATCAAGAGCGTGGCCTCTCCTACACCTAGAAGTACATGCCCCGCCCGACTACCGCCCCCTGTAGCACTCTCTTCTTTCGTATAACACCTTGAGCTGAAGACTATTTTCCCAATTTCTAATCGTTGCTTAGGTAAACTTGGCTCTGAAAATGCAAAATTCTTACCGGTTCGGGCTAAGCTAGCACGAATCTAATTGTGCCTTCGATCTGCCAGCCTCAACTTTACGACCAAATTTGCCCTGAGTAAGGCTGAGACCAAGTACTGCCCAAATGATAAGATTGACAGCAGTTTTAGGTCCCACATCATGCCTCCGACGCCCGATCTCGTGCGCGACTCGAAACTAGAAACAAAGTTTGCCGGTGATGGCATAACTATTCATACCTGGGTTGAGCCAAATAAAATGCACAAACAGATACATCGAGAGGAATACTGGGAACTTGAACGGTCCCTTAGAACTGGAAGATATGGGCAGGCACATGTCGAGAGGTGTACTAAAGGCAAAAACATAGGCGCTACGCGCGTAGTGAAGATCATCCACAGACGATTAGATTCATTTGAACAGATGGCCACTAACAGAGGGCTGGAGGCGATTGCAAAGTTCTCGCATGATTGAGTAGGTCAAGTTTCCTCAAAGTGTGTTGCAACTATCTAAGTTTATATTGTAGTACAGTAACTGCTTCGCCAGATCCTTCGGATGGTACAATGATAAGGAGGACAAGGGCTCAATAGCCATCACCATGGAGTACTACCAGCATGGCGACCTTCAACAATATCTCTCCAACAATCGTTTCCTACCAGTAGCACAAGCCAAGCAATTGACATTTCAAGTATTGGAGGGGCTACATCAACTGCATAAAAATGGATCAGCACATGGTGATTTGAAACCCAGCGTGAGTATCGTCTACATAAAGATTGTGGAAAGATTCGTTTCTGATAGGCTATGCTCTACCAGAATATCCTCATCAAAGCAAGACCACCGGAGGATTGGTGGGTAGTGCTCGCCGACTTCAGCATCAGCAGGTGGGCTAAAGGCGGCAACGCGCATCCAAGGGATTTAATAGAATTCATGACACCGGAACTCCTGGGCTATGTTGATTCCCCTAAGCTAGACAATAACACCGACCACAAAGCAGGAGACATGTGGGCTTTGGGAAACATAGTCTTTCTGATGCTGATTGGTATATCGGCCTTCCAAGACAGGTGGGACCTACTCAAGTACTGTGAAGGAGAGCTGACATCTACATTTGATCGAGTTGCACGGTGTTCGGGCGATGACGGCAAAGAATTTATTGGCAATCTCATGGTAGTAGATCCTAATGGTCGAATGGATACAACCGGTGCTCTTCACCATCCCTGGATGACGTCGGAGCTCGAAAGAAATACTTGGACAAGTCTCCTGGGTGCTGACGACGATGTTATGTCTGACAAAGATTCAGATACCGGGACGATCGATGAAGGACCGCTTGAATTACCAGAAGATCTTCCTGATGATATCCATCTTACAAACCCCCAAAAGTGGCTCGGAAGTCTTTCCGCGTTGGAACTTTCGGTCATAGAGTCTTCGGTAGTCTATAATAGGTATAATTCCCCCCCAGACTCGACTCGGATAATGGAATTGGACGAATGCCTTTCAGTGCTCAGCCGTGTGACTCAAAACTATCAGCGTCTGCTGGAGAGCCGCTACTGCCGAGACGGTATTAATACCGTTGTCACAAACCAACTACGACCGAGCGTAGCATATTTACAACACATATCAGATAAAGATATTCGGGCTGTCCCAGAATACCTAGCATCTCGACAGACATCACGTTGTCTTCAATTGCTTCGAAATTGGGGCTTCGTTCAAACATGTGCCGGTATTGAAGCGTTTCTAAATGACGACGATCGTTTGTTGACTATCGGAACTATTCTCGCCAGGTACTTGGATTATGCAGCTATCTGCTTCTCGGGAGCTCGTTTGGAACCTTTTAATGAGAAATACTTCAAAATCTCAGATCCAGAGCCTCTCACGGTCTGTAAAACCATCTTGCTACGTCGGCGGCCGCTTCAATGTCTAAGTGAGTATCTGCAACGACAGCCGGTCTGGGTATTTGAGGACGTTGATGACACAGATCAACCACTCAATCAGAATCCAATGTATATTTCGACAACACTTCCCGATTTCAATGATACATGGGGGCTAGTGTGGGTCTCATTCCCAGAACGCTCAGAGAGAGCACTTCAGAATTACTGGACTAAACCCGTGGTGAGGTATAATATTGGTCGGGGGTGGATCATCCCATGGAGGCGAGAGCCCTGGGAACCTGAACCCCTGAGAGACGAGGTTTTTGCGCATTGGACTAAAGATGAGGCCCATCTTCGTGACGCATCAAAATTCCCCGCATGCCTTTACGAGCCGCGATTGTTAATAGGTGCTGGCCCAAAATTGTCAGTGAATGAGACTTGTAAGCTGGATACATATCAATGGACTTCAGATTTGAAAAGCATAGACCGTCTGACAGTTTCCGGGACATCGAGACCTAGAAGAGAGCGTGATTCTCAAACCTTTACGGTCAGTCTTAGCAGCTTTGGATTCTCGTCTGGTTATCAAGAGCAATGAAAAATTCGAACTGGACCGACGCTGAAGGACCGCATGATTGCTTGTTGGTCTAATGAACCCAGGAGGAGAAATACTTGCCTCTTGGCAGACCGATTAGCTGTTGAGATCAGCGCCTGTTCGGGAAATGCAAGAAGACGACGGCTTGCTCGAATACTCGCCTCCTCGACGGTACAGAATTATCTTAAGACCATTGGACTTCAGTGGGATTATCCAGAAGCAGAAGAACTATACTGGCAAGCTCTGAATGCTCGAGATATTCGCGCTTTTGAGCGTCTCTATTACAATCATGCATATTTACGCGACTGCCTCGGACGTGCCGTAGCCGAGTCTCTTCAAGCATTGTCAGACACGGGCATGGATTTGCGTTCCCGCCTTCACGCTTTCTGGTCACCGACGCCTCGTAGGCCATGGACTGTCATGTTTCCTCGTGGTTGCTCCCAATGGTCGGGACTTCTTTTAGACACAGTTGATTCCTGCACATTTGCTGTGGTAACAGAGCAATGCCTCACTATGTAGACGGCTGAACAACAGCAGCCGAAAGATTTCGGCTGCAAAGCTTTGCAGAGAGAGAGATCTCGAATAGTGAGATCTCGAATATGGGAACCCCGACCGAGCCTGTTTGAAACGGCCATATTCATCAATGAGAAAGCTCGAATGCGACGGCCATTAAGCCATAACGGAAGCCGTTGGGACCTCTCGGACCTAGAAGAAGGCACAAAGTTTTATTTAGGAAGTACCGGATGTCTCAGGTTCCTCGGTCCGGTCTCCAGTTCGCGAGGTGTCTTGATGGAGTGGTCGTGTCCAGGTTATGGGGCTGAAGCCCTGGAATGGATCCAAAATCGAATACTCAGAAAGTCCCGGGAACCTCACCATTGGGAACATGTTTTCGACGAGCAATTAGATATAGAGCCAGTCCGGATTTACGTATTGTCAGACATATAGTCGTATACGGCTGGGCATGGATGTGAGTACCTGCTAGAGTAATGCTGGCGCTCGCCCTGATGGAAGATTGTACCGTGTCAATCTTAACTAGGATGAGAACCTGGCGAGCACAATGTGCGCAACTCGAGCATAGGACTGCACGGAACGACGCGATGTTATGTAATGCTATACCTCTACGTCCCGTGCTGGTCCCCTGAACTCCGAGCTAATCCTTGACAGAGGCAAAATGAGCTTGATTATTTTCTAGTTCGACGAGGCGGTGCAGGTCAACCGTTTAGCTAGTGTTCCACCAGCGACCGGAGGTAGCTAATGGAGCACCAGCTTGCACCCTTTGACTATCTCAGAGACTCTGATCAACACGGCCAAAGAAGGGAGATGTTTCCTGTTATTCTCCAGACACCAGGGATGACAGGCTTTGCTCTTCGACTTTCCGTGATCGGTGGTGAACTGTACGCCTATCGATTTGCGCGCATGTTTCTATAATTTTCGGTCCGTATATACTTCTCGTCATGATGTCTGTACATCTGCGAACATTTCACAGCCCTTGTGCGTGTTTAAATGTATCCTGGATGTACTAACACAATGGCCTCTCTAAATTCTGTACTCTCGACACGTCCGACATAAGTAGATAGACTTTTAATCTTCCATTAGCACATTTCGCCATAATGCTGGTTCTGCGAGGCACTGTACGGTAAACATTCGATAAAGTTTAGTCTTACAAACATCCCCATCATAAGCAGAAAACCCATATATGCATGTTCCAGAGGTGCTTCTGCTGCAGGTACTGCTATACTAGGCAAAGAAGAAGAGACGCCAGATGGAAATTCCACACAGTCGTCATAGTCGCCGACTTATAATCAGAACCTCGCGCACATACAATTACAACTACACCGAATCACGTCGTATAACCCGAGACCCAAGAGAACAACAGGCAAAACTTTATCCAAGACCGATTTGTCCCTTCCTCTATCCAAAGCAAATAGGTTAGGGCCAGGGGAGCTCAAACTCTCTTGTGTTATACACCAACCGGAGAATTCCAGAGCAGCCCACGAGAAATCCAACAATCCCTCCTTGTCTACGCTGCGACGAGCACGGAGCACAGAAGTCTGGAGAAGGGGCGGGCCACCTTATCGACTACGTGGGTGTAGGTAAGACTTATGACTCAGCCCCCCCCCCCCCCCCCCCCCCCCCCCCCCAAAATCCCTTAGACCCAACATCGAAGTACCCATCTGCTGAAGAACAAACTCAAGACGCCGTTCGTCCCCCTCCCTCCCACCCCAGGGGACGCACAATGCCGCTAGGGCGGCGGTTGCCATGATGGCGGGTGTGGCGGGTAACTTACACACACGATTGTTGGGAACCCCCATCTCAAGGTGACCCTGCAGCCGGACGGCCCTTCCCTTCGGCCATGTTTGCTCTCCTTGCTACCTATAGCATCGTGTTAGCCTCGGTTTATTCACCTTTCACGCTTTCTGTGGCATGCCTACCGTACCATTTGCAGCCTTCCATTCTTCATGGAAAGCCTTCGAGTCCTCTTTCCTCGCTTCCTCATCATCCTTTGCACCTTCCTTGTCGTCTTTCAAGCCTTCGAGGTCATCTTTGAACCCCTCCAAGTCTTCCTTGGGGGGCTTGCCGTGCCAGGCCTCCTGGTCATCTTTGATACCTTCTTTATTGCCCTTCATTCCCTCCTTATCGTCCTTCCAGCCCTCAATATCCCCTTTCAATCCCTCAATATTACCTTTCATGCCTTCCTCATCTTTACCTGGCTTCTTAGGCGCTTTGCCTTTTGCTTCCATATCGTTCCAATAGCCCTCGACATCATCTCGATATCCTTCGATATCATCCACATAGCCGTCTGCATCGTCGACAACGGCCTCTCCCTTATCCGCCAGGAGCTTCTCCTTTGAGGGGTACTTGCTGCAATCCAATGGCGGGTAGGACTTCGTACCGTACCCCATATCTACGATATCGTCAACTAGATCGTTGATCTTCTCGCAATGTTCCCGGGAGATTGGTCGGTCAGGGATGATAAATGGCAGGCCATGTGGTCTCGGAGCTGGAGTCTCGGTAGCTTTGTGAGAGGCGGTCGTGTTCGATTTTGGAGGCGAGGGCGGCCATGATTTATATGACGGGTGAGGATGGGGCATAGAGTCAGTAGGTTTGACATCCTTGGATTTGGTGGAAGCAGGCTTGACATCCTTGGATGTGGTGGAACTAGGCTTGATAATCTTGGGTTTGGTGGAGGATGTAGAATTAGCCGTGGTACTAGTGGTCGGGAAAACCGACGCGCCAGTAGGAACGTAAGCTGTATAGCTTTTATATGATTTGATGGAGGACACAGTGGCAGTCGAGCTGTAGTCTATTTGGTTCCACACGGGTTTGTCATGCGGGTTTCCTTGTCTCTTGATGATCGAGGTCTGGAAGCCTGACATTTCGTTGCGACGGTCCTGATAGTGATGTGTCGGCAAGGGCCTCAATGGTGGACGAGTGAAGACATCGGTCGCTTGATCGTCGCGACGCTCTTGGACCGGATGGATAGGAGGATGATCGATGGGATTGTGTTTCGGCCGAGGATCAAAATGGGGAGGAGGTTTGGCCTCAGACTCTTTATCGTCGCGACGCTCTCGAACTGGAGGTCTTGGACCAGGAGGGAGGTGATGATAAGGGAAGGGAGGGTGCTTCGGAACAGTCACTACTTTAGTCGTCTTGGGAAAGCGGTAGGTTAAGGTTACACTCTCCCGCTGACATTCATCAGCAGGGTCTTCATTGAAGTTGTCAGATATAGCGATACTCACTGAAATGCTGGTAGGTACTGGTACTTTGGAACTTGTCTTGATCTCATCCTTAAGAGTGGCTCGAACAAAGCCGGGGGGGACCAGGCCCAGTGCAGCAACAGAGCCTACAGCTCCAAGAGCGAGCAGTGTATTGAAGAGCATCGTGGCTTGCGTGAGTATGTCGGGTTCGTGGATTGTGTGGATGTTGTGGTCGTCGATTGTGCGGGTATGATGTGTGAGAGTGATGTAGATGATGGACAAGCTGGCTTGCGGCGGGAGTACAGTGGAGAATGTAGAGAGAAAGAGTCAGGCAGAGGACACGTACACCAGGATTTATACTTGCAAGAAACTGAAAAATGAGAATTATCAAAAATCGGATTATTTGATTGGTGGGTCCCAACTTCGATTGCCGGACATGGCGGAATATAGGGCACCATCTACCAAGGAACGACAGGAACAGCGGAGATACGCTACCGGCAACACTGTCATTTTACTCCTAGGTTCTAAGCATTCCCCAAGGTCTGTACCAATCAAGGTTCATGGTTAGGAGAATTTGAAGAAATTTGGAGAGAGTGTGTGGAGTATCTTCACACAGCGTTTGAACATTTTGTATTGGAAGGTGGAGTTGATGTTAAGTTTCAAGACAGACAGCAGAATTATAGAGAGAGAGATTCACGGTTCATAGTCAATTAGAAGCTTGAAATTCACACGGCACCTGACAGCTTGCCCCAAATGGATTTCCTTGAGGTCTGATTCTGCTTCGTGTATCTATTTTCACCTGAGAAGAATGCAAGAGTTGTGCGACAAGCCACCACTCTCATTAATTAGGCGCGAAGCTTTGAGTTACAAGCTAGACACAAAGAAGATAGGAGACTATTCCTCTATCAGATAGAAAATTAGCAAACCACGACGCGCTTCTATCGGTTGCCGCGTCAGCGGAAAGTTAGATTCCGCGGCTTGAGATAGTCACATCGGCGTCTGAGAATTCGCTTGGCACAGAAATAAAGCAATTCTTCGGGAACTTTTGAAAGAAAATGGAAAGGCGGATCGAAATGAGGTTTGTTGGCAAAGGGAAGATTTACACCGAACCACGGTCACAAAAAGCTGTGAGGCGATGTAGGAATCGGAATAACGTTTATGCGACCCAGTGACCGGCCCAGGCAGATGTGGGACGGAGAGGTATTTGTTGGCCATTCGGTAAATTGTATCCTAAAACTTTGCAAAAGCACAGCTCCGGGGCACAGACCGCAGAACAATAATCACTTGCGGACCTTAACCGCTGTATAGGAATTGGAGGCATTACGTAATGGGAAAATTTTGCGCATCAATCGCAGCCCCTAACCACCGGATTTCAACACTGCGCTTCCGGGATTGATGACGCATGAAAGGATCATTACGATGAATGTATGGCATGCTACCATCCATCCGGCCTTAATGACCCACCTTCCCATTCGCTCCCTTCTCCTCCTTGAACTTCCTCGGTAAAACCTACTTCCTCAGGCAGTCCTAGCCCAAGCGCTTCTAGCTCCCTTTCAAAGAAGTCTGTCTCCCCATCTCCATCCATCCTTGTCCGGTCCTCTTCTTCTGTAATCATCACGTCCCGATAACACCTCAAATGCCACCAGTGGGTCAACGCCCTTAGCGCTTGCTCCAGCGCAAGTGCCTCCTCCGTCTCATTGTCTGCTACGGTATCGTGCAAGCCGGCAAGCCACTCGTCACGAAGCTCCGGTCGACAATGTAAATATATGGCGGTGATAACGCGCATATTGGACTGGCGCCACTTGCGGCTGCAGTAGGGGACTTGAGATTTGACAAGCTTAAGGGTATAGAGGCGAAGGAGGGGATCCGGAATCTTCAAGAGCTTACGAAGATGGAGTGAAGATTTGTAGGTTACCAGGAGAAGGCATCGATGGGCCTTCTGACGTGTGATCTTGTGCATGATTCGGAGGAAGTTGATCGAGTTGAAGAAGTTACGCCAGGAGAAAACGGTGATAGGATCAGTCGGAATGGGGCCAGTGGGGTTGCCAAGCTCGTCGACTGATGGAGGCGCTTGAGAAGACTCTGGTTCTTCGTTGTCATCCTGGGTAGGTGGGGACTCTTGCGACTCGGTTTCGGCGTTCGAAGACTCCGGTGGGCGATTACGGAGTATAGGAGGTGGTGCAGCACCGTCTCCTTGGTCCGGCACAGAATCTTGTTTATTGAGGTCTGGTGAGAGTGGGGGTTGATTAGAATTCACAGAGCAGAAGCGAAAGAAACTTATTGGTCAGCATTTGAAGAATTCACAGTTCTGTGCTCGTACCTTAGATCATCTCTATCTGACTGCTGTGCGACCATGTCCTCGACGTTTTGGAGCTGGTACCACTTGATCAAGACAGGTACATAGCTGCAATCAAGGAGAAGTTGCGTTAAGAACTCGAACTTAAGCACATCTGAAACAGATAAGCATACGTGCAGAATAAGGATCTTCTGACATTACGCGAGAGCTTGAACCACTTGAGCATAAGGAACAGTGACCCAGATATAGCTTTGTTGAGTATTTCCCTGAGCCTGATGTTTTCCAGTTCTTCAACTGTTATATTTTCATCGATCTGAGTGATAATTCCGTTCGCACCGAGACCGGTGTTTTGTTGCGACATGCTAATATTCGACTTGTTCTTGACAATACCATTCGTTCCATTGGTCTCGGGCGTTCCGCCTTGCGGTGCGCTCTGGGAAAGCATTATTTGGACATCCGCCAGCATCATCTTCATGATGAACATCACAAACGATTGTAGATTAGGCATTGCATGATGCTAAACTTGTTAGAATGGATACAGTTCAAGAGGGATGTGAAGTGAACTCACATAGAAATCCTCAACGGCTTTCAGAGTTGCTTCAACTTGTGGATCGCCAATTTTCGAATCCGAGATTGGATCACTGTTAACGTCTGCCTGAGTAGTTGGGACTTTTGTAGGATTTTTGTTCGGCTCGGTTTCAGAGCTTGGAGCTGCTTCTTGATTATGTTGTTGTGCCCAGCCTCTATCGTATTCAATAAAAAGCTCTCTTTCTTTCCAAAGCTGCCGCATAGCCCTGGTCATTCTCATTCGACTTGCAAACAATTGACCGGCTTCAATGATGGACGCAGGGACGTCGCTGCCTTCCCATTTTCTACCGACCAAGTGATCTTGTAAATCACTAGTCCCTTTTCCACCTATATTATTACTCGATCCGTCTAAAGGCGGATACAAAAATGGAAAATATTGGTTGGTCTGGTAATTCTGCTTCTTTCCGGCTTTACCCCCTGGCCCCACCGGAGAAGGAGGCGGCGACGGAGCCGGGGTTGCAATATGCACAGGCTGGTGAAGAATCGAGCCAGCGCCATCAGCTGGTCCTAGTGGGCCACCTGTGGACTGAGGGCGACTGACATGGTTCGGCAATGGAGGTAAGATCGATTTCTGCTCCAATTCTAATGGTACCAAGGGTGGTGGAGGATTATAAGCGGGGTACTTCGAGGTGATCTCTTGTCTGAAAAGGTGATAATCAAGTGGAGAGGCTGTCAGCAATGGGTCACTAGAGTCAGACTTTTGATTTTTGTCAGGATTGAGAATAGCTTTAGCATGCTCAAGTGACTGGCTGTCTCCAAAGAGTAAAAGCATGGACTTCCAAAATAGCAAGAGAAGCTTCGTTGTGAAGGTAGATTAGCGGAGTTATTGACCGATGTCGATAGCAAAAGGACTTACTCTTGTGTGCGGGATGTTAGATGACTCAATCCATCGCAGGCTGGCAATGATGTCGACCAAGAACGCAAGGAAACTTGGCTCGAGAGAGGATGGAGAGAAGTCAGCAACATTCAGCGATAGGGGAGGACTTGAATACCTATTGCGAATCGAAGCGATTGACCTCTTTCTAGGTCTTTTGAAGAGCGAGCTGACTCTACTAAGAAATACCAAGCTGAAACCAAAACAGTAATTTCCCTCTTTTTGGCAAACTCGAGAGCGGTATCTTCCTGCTCGTCGTTGGATTTCTGGACGGGAGCTCGTGAAAACACGCTGATTTGAAGTTAGTATTTCATATGAACGTCACGTTGGAGCATACCGTTCGCTTTCAATGATCTGTCGGAGATACTTGTAAAGCAATGCTGGTCCCGCACAGGCATTGACAAGCTCAGCGCCCTTCTGGATCCACTGAACTTGTAGAGCGCTGTCACGAATGTCTTCACCCTCGATTGCATCTGCCTCATGGCCACCGCTCAAGCCGGCAGTATTGGCCCAGACCCCGGCTAGAATATAGAAAATAGACTCGATTGCTTCGATTCTCACCAGGATATCTGAGTCTGCTAGGCTCGAAAGTAAATCAGTGCAGAATTTACTTCGAGCATCAGGTGGAGCATTGATCCATATAGTTTCAGATGACAGGTTTTCCTCAAAATCACAGAATGCTCTCCATTTCTGCTCGAAATTGTCTTTGGCGCTGATGAGCACGAGACGATCCTGTTCATTGTAACCAAACCATTCGTTCAGCTCTGCAACAAAATCTTCCGAATCGGCGTACTCAAATGCATACGCCCGCTCCTCTGTTTTGGGAAACTGGCTTACAAGATGTCGTAGCTGAGGTAGACTGAGCGAGTCTGTTGGGTTTTCCGGGGAGGACTGGTCCGGAGCTGGCGGTGGTGGTTGCAAAGGAGGTGGTGGTGGCGGGGCAGACCCTTCTCGCCGTAGAGCTGGTCGCGATGTGGCGGCTGCTTTTTTGAGAGGTCTTAAATCCGCGATAGACGTCGAATCCTCTTGGGATAGTGGTATTGCGCTGAGAGGGACAGCGTCTGTACTCCGGTCCATCGAAATGGTGGTCCCCTGGTCGACCTCATCCGCCCGGACGACAAATTCTTCATCCGAGGCATTTTCTCGTGGAGCATCAGATATGTCCATGTTCAGATGTGTCGTTCTTCAACTCCAGCGAATGCCCATTTTCAAAACTGAGAGCCGGCGCCTTGGAAGTCCAGCAATCCAAGTCCTCAACGTTGTCTCTTTCAGCCAGATTTCCCAGTGCACATAGTCTGATTCGTACAGATCTCTTTTGGCGTAACAACGGTTGGATGGTCGGTCAAGAATTCGTGGCGAGGTCACGTGAGCGCGTGAGTGGGACGCGCAAGTGGAGGACATTCCAGGTCACGTGATAGGGATTATTCTAAGGAAACTATTACGGTCCTGAACTGTGAAGGAGGCCATAGATGTCGATCTCCACGCGCCTTGATTGCTTCGCAGAGCGTATCTCGAGCCTCGCGCAAGACTTTCGTAATTGAACTCAATTTAATTCAGCAAAGGCGTGTAAGACTACTAAAGAGGGATCTAGGGGACCGGCCTCCTGTCCATTCCAGGAATTGTTGGCTGCATGATGCTGATACTATCGAGTCTTCTTATTATTTCTATATATCTGGCTTCGTTCTGATCTTCGTCTTTCCTGCCATCTCCCCCATCCAGCATCAATGATATCTTCTGTTATGCACAAGTCCCGCATTCGGAATATTCTTGCAATTTTTGCGTCAAGTAGGTGGTGTATCCAACCTCGCTCACGCAAGACTGTCGTAAAGGTAAACCATATCAAGGCACATGCCATACCGGCCGTACAGCCGACTAAGACCTGTTTAGGAGTATGGTAATTGAGGTAGACGCGACTAATAGCCACTAGGCCGGCTCCAACACAGGCCACTGCGGAAATGAACCGTCTTTCATTAAGCGACATGGCGGAGTATGTAGCTGTGGGCAGGGGCTTGTGCCGGAAAAGCAAGAAGAGGCCGAGAGAAAGGGAGAAGAAGCTGACAAACTGGGCATGAGACGAAGGCATGCCATAGCCTTTGCCGTTCGTTTCTGCAGCATGTGAGTCTAGATCAAGAGCTACTGTGGCTCGACTTACGCGACGGCCGCTCTTCTCTAATCCATCTTTTTAGTCCAAAATTAACTGCCTCGCACACCATCTGGCCTGCAAACATGAGTAGTATTTCTACTTCTCGAGAAGCCCAAATCAAGGTCACGTAAACAATACATAGGGCTTGAGGAACAAGTGCTAGCCAAGCGGACAGGTAGGAGAGAGGGTCTCGCGGATTCTATGTCATAGGTCAGCAATTGTAGAAATGCAAAAGGGGTGGTCTCGCACATAAGAAACATGCGTTAATGACAGGGATGCCAGAGCATCCTCCTCCATACCCCCTCCTATTTCAACTCCGGTTATGAACAAAATAAATTAGAGGTCAGCTTGACTTGAGTGAAGAAACCAACGGTTCGGAAAGTCTTGAAATTGGCACGAAACCCGCTCGTGTAGCTCCCCCGCACAGAAGCGCAACGGGGAAAATATGCGGAGACAAATTAGACCCATCGAAGGCAAGTCGAGTAGTTTCTAGCTTGAAATATTACTCACACAACTGAAATCCGTCTCATCTTTCGTCCCTTGAACTTTTGTCGTTTCCTCTCACTGTCTCGAGCAACAACTTCATGGACAACTGATCCACCTCTTCAACCCCAACACCAGCACCATAGCTTCCACCGGAGATGGACGATGACCAAGCGGCCGCAGAGGACGAGCGGGCGATAGAGCTCTCCTCTATTGCGGCCATATACCCCGAGCTTAATGTCGATCCCAAGTCTCCATTCGATGCTCTACTTGAACTCCCAGTCTCACCTAATTCGCCACTCAAGATTAGGTTCCAGACGCTGGCAGACGGTGTCGCGCCTACGATTCCCACGCCTCCAACCTCTACAGAGCAAGATGATGGCTCTGCTCCTCCTACAAATGCAGCAAAAGCTCGAAACAATGGCACTCCTTCCGATATTCATCATCTCTCTCACTTACCGCTACTCTCTATCAAAATGCGATTGCCCGACGGTTATCCCTCACACGCTGCTCCGATCTTCAAGCTCTCAACTCCAAACTCCTGGCTACGGAGAGATATCATATCTAAGCTGGAAGAGGATGGAACTCGCCTCTGGGAAGAGCTTGGCCGAGATCAAGTTGTATACACCTATATCGACCATCTACAGCAAGCTGCAGAAGAGGCTTTTGGGCTAGCGCAAGAGACGGAATACGCACCATTTTCGAACGAGTTAAAGATAATGTTACTTGATTTCGATATCAGAGCGAAGAGGGAAAAGTTCGAACAAGAGACTTTCAATTGCGGAATTTGCTTAGAACCGAAGAAAGGAGTCGCATGCCATCGATTGCTTTTGTGTTCACACGTTTTTTGCATCAACTGTCTTCAGGATTTTTATAACAGTGCTATAAAAGAAGGCGATGTCGATAATGTGAAATGTCTTACGCCGAACTGCAGCGATAAGAATCCTACCCCTGCCGTTGAAGAAGCGGAGCCTGCTCGTCATGTCAGCAAGAGAAAGAGAGACAGAACTTTAAATCCGAGTGAGCTCTTACAAATCCCTCTTGAGCAAGAGATGGTTCAACGATATGTCTTTTTGAAGCGCAAGAAGCAGCTCGAGTCCGACAAGAATACAATATACTGTCCTCGACAATGGTGCCAGGGCGCTGCCAGGTCCAAGAAACATCCAAAACCAAGCGATCCTATTGCGGATTTCGACGATGTCTCGGCTTCTGAATCCGAGAATGAAACGGTTACAGCGTCTCGAAAGCGTCAGAAAGACGACGATGCTCCGCCTCCAATGTCAGAGCGTCTTGCTGTATGCGAAGACTGCGACTACGCCTTCTGCTCGGTCTGTAAAAAGGGCTGGCACGGTGAGCTTGGTGTCTGCCGAACAAGAAAGCAAACGGAGCTCAACGAAGAAGAAAAAGCGTCATTGGAATATCTCAAGTTACATTCAACCCTCTGCCCGACTTGTTCGGCTCCTTGCCAGAAGTCGATGGGTTGCAATCACATGATCTGCTTTAAATGCCGGACACATTTCTGCTACCTCTGCAGCAGCTATCTCCAGGAAGGCAACCCATATACCCATTTCAACGACAAGAAAAGCCCATGTTACATGCGACTCTGGGAACTCGAGGAGGGAGATGGTGGTGAAGGTGTTGGCTTGGGATTTGGCGGAGGCGCACATTGGGACGACAACATCTCTGATACTGGATCGGATGACTCCGACACCTCTGATGATCAAGATAGACCTGGTGTAAACCATAATCAACAGCAGCCTCGAAGAAGGGCTGCTGAAGAAGAGCCAGCGGCCCCACCGCGCCAGCAGAGAATTGAAATAGTCAATTTTGCCCGCAACGGAAATCCAAATCAAAACATCATTCCGCTTCGGGGCCAAGATATTGCAAGACCACAACAAGCCGCTCGACGAGCCCCAAACCCGCTACCACTAGCCCCGAACCCGCCACGGCAGAACCAACGTGAGGCAAACGGCCGCAGAGTTCGGGTTGAAATCGACGACGCCCATGATATTTTGGCGCGACTGCATTTTGATCCACCTGAAAATGTGCCGGCCAATGCGGATGATAATGAAGCTGGTGACGCAGAACCCGGAGAACGTGCAGCGCCAGCCCCTGGCCAGGGAAACCATTGGGCACAGCAGCCTGCCCCTGTGCGCGCTATGGGCCTCGAGAGGTTTTTACAGCTTGCTGCACAGGATCAAGAAGATGAATGGGATAGTGATGAGCTTGATGAGGAGGAAGAGGAAGTTTTCGAGGCGGGCAGGAGAGCAGCAGAGAGAAATCGGGATGGTGGAGGGCGGAGACGAGATGGCGGAGCAAGAGGCCGTTGGTGACATTCTCACAATTCACTTATACTGAGCGTGTTCAAGTTTTGTCTCATCAGCAAAGGCATAGCGATGGCGTCTAGAAGTAGGGACACTCAACCCACCAAGGATTTTATAGGTGGTGAAGCATAGATGTATGAAATGAATTGATACTCATACATGCGGCGACCACCAAACACAACTGCGTTCTCATGCACATTAAGATGAACGTATGCTCATCGCTTCTCTATGCTTCCTGTAGATCAGTTTGTATCTCGCAGTCTTCGGCCTTGAATGCAGTTAATCATCTCATCGAGGAAGCAGGCTAGCCAAATTGGGGTCAGATATCTTTCCGACGTCTACCAAAACCAAGATTTAGCCCTCCTGGAACGGGTCTATTAGGTAAAGTAGGAAGAGGCCTCCTTGAATCCTGCACTACTAGGACAAAAGGGTCCCAAGACTTAGCACTCCTAATCCTGAATGCTCCCAATTTTGAAGCATCCTGATCCTAGATTCAGCTTGAACTCTCCCCTTTGATTGAGATCCCCAGAACTTCATGTCTTGCATTCTTATCATAGCTGGCGTGGCCCAGTGCTCTGTTGACAATCAGTGTCTCCGTTTACCTGTCGTTTCCCTCATCTCTTATTTAATGTTCGTGCAACGCAAAAATGCTTCTGGCTCTTTTCACTCCACTCTATTGAAGACCTTAATCAGGCACGGCGGTTCCTGATTTTCCGTGGGTGCTCAAGCAGCGTGTCATAACTACGTCCATGTAGTTAGCTCGTTTGTGCTGCCCCCAGCTCTCACCTTGCTGTCAATAGCGATATCCAAGCTGCCTGTCCAGAAGTGTCTTTTCTTTGTTGTTGGCCCTAAACAATAACCTAATACCCTATCAAAGCCGGCATCCTTTCATGTCTCCACTTCGTCCATTGTCCATTGTCTTGGACAAAGCTTAGCCATGCTTCACCCTTTATCCCCATTGCCGCCATATATGAGACCCATTTTTAGATCCCTGTTACCCTGGTCCTCCTTCCCCCTCTAGAACCAAGATAATAAGAATAAACGAAACAGAAATCACGAAAACATTCCGAAAAGCTTACTGCAGGTAAGTTTCCTAAACCCCCTATAATCGCTAATCAACTGTCAGACGACAATCATGTGTTACGTCCCCATATACCAATACCGCTGCGGCCATCCCTCCGTCCACCGCGGCCGCACCCAGTACTGCGAGCAGACCAAACGGTACTATGGGCCCCGCTATAAGGACCGCCCGTGCGCCATCCGCGGCTCGGATATCTACCGAAAAACAGTATTTGTAGATACCGAGTGTCCGGATTGTGAGGCGTATCGGAGCCGGCTGGTGAGAGATCAGCAGAGACAGGCGGAGCGGAGACATAGGGAGGAGTTGAGGAGGTGTGAGGCGGCGGTGGTTGGGGAGGCGAGGAGGAGAGAGGAGAGGAGGGAAGCGGAGAGGTGGGAGAGGGAGAGAGAAAGGTTGAGGACGGGAGGTGGAAGAAGGAGACGGCTGTTCTTCTGAGGATGGCGGCTTTTCTTGCTTCTGTCATAAATATTGGAAATGATATCCTGTGTATAAGCCTTTTGCATATGTGAAAAAAGATTGACCGGATTTTAATTTCGTTTTGCATTTCTTAGTGACTAGGGCGGGAGTTATTGCACACCTTGCAATTTGGCCACAGATTATGCGCTCGCCTTGAATCTGACTGATCAGTGTCCGGTCCTCAACAACGCCAGGCCGCTTAAAGGCTGCCAAAGCTATCCTGTGTATTCGAGCGAGAGATCTGCCGAATTGACGTAGGGGATCGTAACACTCTTGAGAACAAAGAAAAGTACGAGCGCCGTAATATCGTGATGTTGGCCTCATCGTAAACGTCACGTTTCTCGCTATCGTGACTTTGCTGCAATGCTCATGATATGCATGCCGTGACGCGTCGTATAAAGGCTTCGTCTGAGTACAGCTTTCTGCTCTCAACCTCGATCTACTCAGCATCCTGAAATCTATCTCTTTCCAGTCTTCTTGACTTCCAATCTGCCATCAAAAGCCCCATCGCGAGATTCAACGGGCAAACATTGCGCATAAACAACTTCCCAGTCCAGACGCTTGAGATCTCCCGATCCTACCTTCCAAATTACTCTCCATACGGTCCCCATTTAAACCGCAGAATGTGTAAACAAGACGCCTTCATCTGCACGAGCGGTCACAACATTGGCTTCATACCTGGTACACAACAACTATGCTACGAGACGAGGCCTGTGGACAATGGGAAGGGGGCTTGGACTTGTGCGAAACCTGTACAGGTTAGAAGCTCGATCTATGTCAGAGACCGATCTTGTGAGACGTGCGAGCAGTTAGCAAGGGAATTCCAAAGAAAGAAAGATTCTTCTTGTTGTATCGTTTCATAGGGGTTTGGCGGAGATAGGCGAATCATCACCTTTTGAGAAGACAGCGGCGGGACTGCTGTGCATGCAGGAGTATCTCGGATTAAGAACTGTGCGGCGGAATTGATGTTAGAGTTGAAGGAGATGTTGTAAGACTTTTTGAATGACAAACACGACTGGAACCCAAGGTATCTGAACACGGAGTTTGCAGGAAAAGCGCTGAAGGAAGGCTCAGCATGGACTACTGCGAGCAATCAGAGTGAAGCTTTGGAAAAGAATACTGAGACTAAGGCAGAGAGATCGTAAAGCTGTTGTGAAATACGGTCTAGTGTACTTAGAGCTTCCATATGTTACCACTTCTCACGCCAGATCGTTGAAGTACACCGCTAATAGGCCCTTGGCTTTGAGTGCTACCAGACAAGGTCTTAGGGCCCGCTAAATAGTTTACAAACCCTTCAGGGCCAGCAATCAATGTTAGAGTATTCGTGTCCTGCGTCTGAAAAGTTTTGGCGAGCACGGACTCTGTGATAAAAGAGCCTTCCTCATCCACGAAGTAGTCGACTTCGAGATGGTTAGGATGGCGCGCTTTAAGGGCTTCGAGTTCTCTTGTGATCTGGTTCTTGGGCTGGCTGTCTTGTACTAGGGTTCCTGACATTTTGGGGGTTGAGAAAGGCATTAGACGCCTCCACCATGGCAAGCCCATTGTTGCGTCGTTGCTCAATCCGCCCCGGCAATCTTCCCTTTTTCGATTTGCCCACAAAATATGTATTCGACCACCGCCAGTACTCTCTCGCGCCTCTAATAGACAGTAGGCCGCCTGTAAAGCTGGCGCAATTCCAGTACCACCTGCAAGGAAGACAATCCTGCACGTGTCTTTGGGTATCGAAAACTCAATGTCTGGCCCACGGACTTCAATGCCGGCACCAACGGGAAGGTGATGCAGATAGTTCGAAACTTCTCCTTCAGGATCTTTGCGGATGTAAAATCGCAAGTCGTCCTTATCTTCGGATGCTGCCTCGATTGGTGGAGGCAATGGAGTATACGCTCTTGCAATCTGGAGTTGAGGCTGCTTGAATTCGACGCTCCATATACCCCTTTTCCAAGCTTCTTCGTAGGTGTCGCCATTTGGTGGTTTAACAGGAGATAGCGCGAAGATAGTGCTGGTGGAGGTAACGAGATCCTTTGCTACGAGGAGGTAATCAGTGAATGTGAAGGGATTCAGTGAAGCTCCGGTCAGGTGGTTCGATGCGTAGGAATAGTAGACAGAGCTGGCACCATAACCAAGGGTGAGAGAAATCAGAATCCCAGTCCATCTTCGTGACGTTCTAGGTCCGGCCGGCTGGGTACTGAAGGACTTGCCCCATGGTTCCTGGAAAGGAAACGGTGCTCTTTGGCCCGGCTTGAACGCTATGCGAGAAAAGGATCGGATGCCATTAAGGCTCATTTGTTGTAAAGTAGATCAGCCTTGAGCTCTCTGGCGTCTTGTACTTTATGAGCACCTCTTGCTATTGTTGACGGAAAGAAGTCGCGGTCCTTTTTCTTTATGGCGCCGGCCGTGGCAAAACCGAGAAACATTCTGCGCTAGCCAAATATGGTCATCAAAGCAATCGACATCTACTTGCAGGCGCTGTGCGAATTCTGAGAAATCTACAGATATCTCCCGAGTCTTATATTAAAGAGATCGGGCTTCAAGCGCATAGTTGACAATGGCTTCTCTTCGGTAGCACGCCTCGAAAGCCCCCTAAGGGTGCTCTGATCTATCACCACTATGTCTAGCTTATCGTTCTCGGAGGCCAAACAGAACTCCCATCCACGAGACTCTCTTGAGCTTGCCTCCCTGGCTTCCTCTGACGGAGATGACAGTCAAGCATCAGAATCATCATCGAGGTCCGGAATCTCTTCGTCTCGGAAGCTGTCACTAGAAAACGACGATCCTCTCCATCTCACTTCTGGCGGCTCGCGCATGCCCCACGGACGGTCCTATTCAGTCTCCTCCGCGGTATGAAGGAAATCACTTGCTACATTCTAAAAAGCTGACATTCAAAGTTTGACTTTACTCCAGCCCTTTTTCCGCTCTCCTCCACCGCCGGCGGCTATGCTCCCCTCGGCGCACCCTCGCAAGCATCTTTCGATCAGCAGCACGTGCTTGAAGGTGGGAATCTCGAAAAGCACAAAACCCTTACATATCTCAATGGACTGTCCTTGGTTGTCGGACTCATGATTGGATCTGGTATCTTTGCCTCTCCAAGCGAGGTCAACTCTCATGCTGGCTCGCCCGGTGCCTCGCTCTTAGTTTGGGTCATCGCCGGGATACTAGCATGGACCGGCGCGGCCAGCTATGCTGAGCTGGGAGGCGCAATACCCCTTAATGGCGGCGCGCAGGTCTATCTAGCCAAGATATTTGGCGAAATGATGGGCTTCCTCTTCACCTGGGCAGCGGTTTGCGTTCTCAAGCCGGGCGGCGCAGCTATCATTGCCATTATCTTCGGAGAATACGTTGTGCGAGCCGCCATTGGCGCAGAAGTCGAATACATTAATCCGTGGATCAACAAAGCCGTCGCAGCTGGCGGTCTTATATTCGTTACCCTCCTCAACTGCCTTTCAACCCGCGTCGCTGCCCGCGTTGGTGACCTCTTTATGTTCTTCAAGTTCGTCGCCCTCCTTGGAATCACCGTCACCGGCATCGTCGTAGCTGCCACAGGCTTCTCCTTCAAGGGCAAAGCCTCCACTGACTGGAAAACTATCGGATGGTTCGACCACACCTCCCTTTCGACCTCGGACTGGGCTGTCGCTCTCTACGCCGGTCTCTGGGCCTTCGACGGCTGGGACAATACTAATTACGTGGTGGGCGAATTCAAAAACCCCTCCCGTGACCTCCCCCGTGTCCTTCACACCTCCATGTCCATTGTCATCCTCTCCTACCTCCTAGCAAACATGTCCTACTTCTTCGTCCTGCCCCTCGCCACCATCGAAGCCTCTCACACCGTTGCAGTCCAATTCGGCGCACGTGTCTTTGGCCCCATCGGCTCCCTGGTCCTGGCCCTCACCGTCTCCGCGTCCTGCTTTGGCGCCCTCAACGCCACGACTTTTACGTCTGGACGCCTCGTCTACGTCGCTGCGAAGGAAAATTATCTCCCGGCGTTCTTCGGCCGCCTCGGTCTTGGATCCTCCACAGAATCCACAAACAGCTACACCCACACTCGCCTCCGCCAGCACTCCATCCTCCGCAAGTCTCTGACCCGCGTCTTTGGCTCTTCTCTGGCTCTCGGCTACACCCCTATCCCCGCCATGACCCTCAACCTCCTTGTCACCCTCGTCTACATCCTCGTTGGCGAGTTCAAGACCCTGATCACGTTCTACGGGGTCGCCGGGTATACGTTCTATTTCCTCACAGTCCTGGGCCTCATCGTGTTACGGATCAGAGAGCCGAATCTGGAGAGGCCGTACAAGACGTGGATTACGACGCCAATCATATTTTGCTGTGTAAGTCTGTTTCTAGTCAGCAGGGCGGTGTTTGCACAGCCGTGGCAGACGCTGGTGGTGGTGGGGTTTCTTGGAGCGGGGGTGCCGGTTTATTTTTGGAGAGTGGGGTGGGGTGGAGGTAGCGGGACCGGAAAGGGGGAGGGGTGGAAGGGGTTTTGGAGGAGGTGGGGGAGGGATTAGGACTGAGGGAGAAAAGATTTGTTGTTTTGGAGGATAAGATCTGAACAAGATACATCAGACTAGCGAAATCTTATATGGTAATTCATAGGTCTATATCTTAATCAGCAAGGTCTGGAGCCTGTTCCGAAAGCAGGCAAGATTCTTCGACTCTCCAAACCTGGGAATAATCCAATGTAGAGTACCTTGAACAGCCTGCGGTAACGGTTTATCCAGAGTCTATAACTTGATCTCCCTCTCTTTATATTTTTACGCATGCCGACGGCCATCTCAGCGATATACAGACGTGCCCATGCACGGCTGCTTCTGTCATTTACGGCGTACGTCTTGTCTTGCCCGTTTCATTTTGCGGCGAGAAAAGTCCTGTTTTTGGAACTTATTGGACGAAAGGATCTGAGATTTTTGAAGGCGAAGCGAAGTGAAGCCTTGCTGTCTCTCGTTAGAGACGATTTGCAAATTTTGTTCGGCAGTTGAACGCGGACGGCCGGGGAAGATAATAGTGGTTCGAGGGAGAATGCAATAGAGGTGGCAGTCCTGGTCCCTTTCGTGAGTCTTATGCCAAAAGGGCGGTGGTCCCGTTTGCGGGTAGCCTGGAGTGCGCTTTGGAGAGCGAATTACTAATTCGTCCGAATGAGTCGCTTGGTCTTTTCAGAGGTATATTTCCACTAAATATCAAGCGACACCGTCTGACGGAATAGGGGATGATGTCGCCTGCTAGTAGACGTGAATGGCAGGGTACTGCATCTTGGCCTCGACTGTGTCAGAATTTGGAGATCTTGGCGTCGATAGGATCGTGTAATTTTTTCAAGGCCTTTGAGATACGTGCTTCTTCATGCAAGGCCGACACGCTCAGCTGGCCAAGCTACACTGTGCCGTCTCGGCTCTGGCAAGTCAGAGCTTATAGCTTCAATAAGTCGAAAGCCCCAGCTCCTCGACCACCAATGCATCCTCGACTCATGGAGAAGGACACCGTAGTGGGCTAGAATGATGAGAGCTGCTTGACGTCTAACCTGAACGAGCTCCATGAATTTGTGGTCGACAACGACAAGCCACATTAAGGTTGCTCCAGCATCGTCTGGACTAACTATGGCCCCTTTGAAGATTCTCTCAAGAAGTGCGATGGCGTGCTCGTATACTTGTTTGTTTTCTTCGTAGTCGCCGGCAAACCACGTCTCAAATCGGAGCCGGTCAAGGCCCTCGCTGATATCCTTAGGCAAGGCTGTCGCGGTCATCATGATCCCTGTGCGCATTATCGGGCCGAGCTTTCCTTGGGCAAGCCAATCAAATGCCATGTCTGTGAGATACTTAGCTCCTCTACCAAGTTCAGAAATCTTCAAGATCTCCTCGATCGCCCTTGAGATGGTCCCTGTCTCTGGGTTGCGAGAAGAAATGAGTGCGAAGAGGGCTGTGACATAAGAACACGCAAAGAGAGCGTTGCAATTCTCACGAGTGATGTTGCTAAGCTGGGCCCTGAAAAGCAGAAGAGCAGCATTGTAATGCGTGGCTGCAATTTCTCGGTGTCTCTGAGAAGGGTTGGTGTAGACGATGTGAAGGGCGGCCAGAGCAAGTACACCATGCATGAGAAAATCATGGGATGTCGCTTCGGCGGGAACAACGATTTGCCATATCTCACGAATCTCGGATCTCTCTGACAAAGTAAGAGACACGACAGTTGACCAATGATGCATCAGCCCGAGATCCTGCAGGTTGTGCCCAGTAAGTGAATGGAGTGCCACAGAAGGGGCCTCAGCCGGGGCCTCCCGCAGCGGTGGTTGCTGCAGATTTTCCGAGTAGCCGCATGATGATCTGATTCTCTGGCAATTCAAACAAATAGGTTTCTCGCAACCACACTGGAAGAAATTTTGTCAACGGAGGGGTTCTAGATTTTAGAGGAACCTAGACGACGCAGTCTGTCGGAAAGCGTGTAACGGAATACTGTGACAAGAAAAATCGATACCTTAACTTTACGGATTTTGCAAATCACGCATCCATGCCTTGTCTTTGCGTGCCATCTATACACCGTGAGGTTAGCACATGTTACCGTGGAGGATTAGCAGCGGCGTACTTGCGAGACGGCATAAGCCAGAGATCAGCATACAATAGTGTCGAAATGACAGTTAGCTGTGCTATCACATTCTTTCAAGCAAATGAGTAGATAGAGCTCTTGTTCCACGCAAGCGCTCAAGGATTCCTACCTCGTAGACTAGACCAGGGCAAGCCTGGCGCAGCTCCGACCCTGGAATTGTCTTCCCTAATAGGTTTGTCTTGGCAGAGAACTTCCGACAGTGACCGTGATGCACGCACAAAGGGATAGGAATCGCTGAATCATGAAAGCTGCCTTGTTGGCGAGAAATAAAAATATGAACCCGGCTGAAATGGTAAGTGTGCACTCCCTGTTTTGTTCATCAGCACTCGCTCTCTCCTTTTTCCTTCCGCTGTCCCGAATACTGTACAACAATCCAATTCCATTACCTTCCCACGATCTGGAAGCAACCATTGTGCTGGCTGTGCGACCCTCTCTTTTATTGCGAGTGTCTCTCTATAAACATTCGGGATGAGCAATCAGGGTGACCAAGGCGACGTCTGTCGTCAATGCTACACTTTCAAGCCCTCCGCACCAACAGCAGTCGTCTTTATCATACTATTTCTCCTACCTACCTTCCTCCACCTTTGGCAACTTGTTCGTACGAAAACATGGTACCTGATACCATTGATGGTTGGGGGTTTCTGTGAGTTACTCTGTTACTTGGGTTTAATCGGCTGCTGAGATCTTCTACAGTCGAGTGGGTTGGCTACATTGGACGGGCCATGGGTGCTTATGAGGCGCCCGACTACAAGCGCGGTCCTTACATCATGCAAACAGTCTTGACTTTGCTCGCACCAGCGCTCTTCGCTGCCAGCATATACATGGAATTGGGTCGTATCATTCTTTTCACAGACGGAGAACGCTTCGCTGTAATCAGGCAAAAACGGCTGACGTTCACGTTTGTGCTTGGAGACATTGTCTCCTTCATAACTCAGGCTGCCGGTACGTCTGGTTCCTCGACATAAACTTTGTTTCACGCTGACTTTCGCCAATAGGCGGCGCTTTGATGGGAACACGGACGCAGGAAAACATCAAACGAGGACAGCACATTGTTCTCGTCGGAATTTGTCTCCAAGTCCTCTTTTTCGGACTGTTCCTTGTCGTCGGCTTCACCTTCCACAAGAGGCTGCGAAAAATGCCAACGTCGCGGTCAAGGGAGGTACCATGGCTCAAGCATTTAGTCGCCTTATATTGGGCAAGCATACTCATCCTTATCCGGTCCATCTACCGTGTGGTTGAATACGCCCAAGGACACAATGGCTACCTGATGAGTCATGAGGCTTACGCATACTTCTTTGATGCTTTTCTGATGCTGGTTGTCATGTTCACGTTCAACTTCATCCACCCGAGCGAAGTGAACGCCTTCCTGCACGGTGGCATGATGTCTACCAACTTGATCAAGCTACGGGAAATAAGCAATTCCAGCATGTGAAGGGTCTAACTCCGACAGGCTTACAAGGTCTGTAAATTTCAAAGTACCACTGCACAATGCAGGCATTGCACGCTTCAGCCTGCTTTTGAAGCGTTTGAAGTTTCTGACAAGTCACACAACTTTGTATTTCAAACCTAATACTTCATCATGTAGGACTTGTTTATGCTCTGGCGTTGGGATAGACATGGATAGCGACTTTGTTGGCCGGGTTGATGATCAGCAACATCTCTGAGAGTTGCGCTGTTTCACAAGCGTTTAGATACAACGACCGTTATCAGTCGCTATTATAGACTACATTAGTGATTGTTAAGATCTGAGCTTGTCTCCTTTCTTTGAGCGTTCAGGCCATGACTGTAAGCTATGATGTATTGGGAGATAACGTTAGTGCACGTGCTGCTTCTATGGTTTCTTTTAGCAACTAAGATACTCAACAAGATGCCTCGAAGGCTGACCCGCGTTACAAAGTTAGGCCGTTAAGTAGGCATGATCTAGAGCAAACAAGTTGCCTTGGGCGGAGCTCAGCCCTACGGGCTCTCCGTGCACGGACCAACTAACGCTGCTTAAAAGTCTAGAAAACAGCTGGAGCTTCCACATCTCCCGTACGCCAGTTCTGTCGCTCCTTTCTCCCTTCCTAGGCTCTTCGGAGCTCGACGACATGTTTCGCTGCAGTGTCTTTTGGATCAATTATGTGTTGATCTTCTCGATATTGCTCTCTTTCCAATGGTCCTACGCTGAGGGTCAGAGCTCCGCAAACGGAGACACCTCAGATCAGTCGCTATTATGGGGACCTTACAGACCGAACCTCTATTTTGGCGTACGGCCTAGAGTGCCAAAAAGTCTGCTCTCAGGTCTCTTGTGGTCGAGAGTAGACAACTTTGCACAGGTGCAGAACAGTATGTTCAGAAAAAAAAGTTGTTCCGGCGCATTGCTAACCATTGGCTCCTCAGACTTCCGGCACACATGCGAACAACATGAAGGCATGGCGGGGTATGGCTGGGAGGAGTATGATGTGCGAAGAGGAGGGAAGGAGGTCATCCACGATGCCGGAAACAGCCTTGACCTTGAGATCGACTACGTAAAAGTACCAGGTGCCGATGGAGGCAGTTGGGGCGCTAGGATAAAAGGAAAACCTAGAGATGACGCGCCGCGTGTTCTCATGACTACTCTAGTCTTCTATGCAGGCATAGAAGGCCTAGGAAGCCTCGAGGTCGGAAACGAACCCAACCGGCTTGGCATAGAAGGCGATGTGACGATCAACGGACACAGCTCGGAGCTTGGAGAGTTCACGATCAAAATAACGACAGGGCCTGAGACCAACACGCCGCCAATGAAAAACCACGAGAGCTGGGATGAGAAACCCTTGGATAGAACGCTGGTAGCCGGACTACAGTCACCAGAGGAGGGAATTTGGCAGGCGAAGAATATCATGTTCGGCCTAATGAAGAATGAAGTAGAAGGCTACGTTGAGAAACATGGACAAGAAAATCCTCCTCCCCCTTGGCAGACTTTCACGATCCCAAATGATATCAGAGAGGGCAACATACATTTTGTGCAAAAGGTGTTCCAAGGGGCGTTTGAGTTTGATATCCTCTTCTCGCCGAAAGGCGCAGCGGATTTTTCTTCGAAATCGCTCACGACAGAGATCCAATCGGTTTCAAAAGCCTTCACTAAGAGATTCGACGAACTATTCAGGCCAAAAGCTCCATTTACGGATTCTAAGTACATGAAGTTCTCCCAATCTATGTTCTCTAACCTTGTTGGTGGCATTGGGTATTTCTTTGGCGACTCCATCGTTGACAAATCATACGCTCCGGAATATGACGAAGAAAATGAAGGCTTCTGGGAGGAAACCGCTGAAGCTCGGGGTAGAGGCCAAATCAGCAAAGACATAGAACACGAACTTTTCACTAGCATCCCATCCCGACCTTTCTTCCCCCGTGGCTTTCTCTGGGACGAGGGCTTCCACCTAGTCCCAATACTCGAATGGGACCTCGATCTCACCCTCTCTATCGTCAAGAGCTGGTTCAGCTTAATGGACGCCGACGGCTGGATCGCTCGAGAACAGATCCTTGGACCAGAGGCTCGCAGCAAAGTACCTCAAGAATTCCAAGTGCAATATCCCCACTATGCCAATCCTCCTACACTTTTCATGATCCTTGAAACGCTCGTCGAAAAAGTTGAGTCAAAATCGCTCTCCCCAGGTCAATCTGCCAGCATCAAACAAACCCTCCACGATCTCTACCCTCTCCTCAAACGCCAACACACCTGGTTCCGCCGCACCCAATACGGCGACATCAAATCCTATGAGCGCGAAGCGTTCTCCTCCAAGGAAGCGTACCGGTGGCGCGGCCGCACGCCTCAACACATTCTGACCTCCGGGCTAGACGATTATCCGCGCTCTCAGCCTCCTCACCCTGGCGAACTCCACACCGACCTCATCAGCTGGATGGGTATGATGGCCCGCTCCCTCAAACGCATCGCTGCTACACTCGGTGAATCCGACGACGTGAACCACTTCCAGACCCAAGAAACAGCCATCACCCGTAATATCGAAGACCTTCATTGGTCGAACGAGCACAACACCTACTGCGACGCAACCATCGATGACTACGAGGAAAACGTACACGTCTGCCACAAGGGCTACATCTCAATCTTCCCATTCATGACCGGGCTCGTAGGACCGGACAGTCCCCGGTTGAAAGCTATCCTGGATCTCATCGGCGACCCCGAAGAACTCTGGAGTAGCTACGGCATCCGCAGCCTCAGCAAGAGCGACCAACACTACGGCACGGGAGAAAACTACTGGAGGGGTCCCATCTGGATGAACATGAATTACCTTGTCGTCAAGAACCTCCTCGTAAGTCCTGTTCCCCTCTCCCTTACCCGTCACCTTCTAACGATCGATTAAATCTAGAATATCGCCCAATCCTCATCCCCCCACGCCGCCCAAGCAAAAGACCTCTACGCCCGCCTCCGCCGCAACCTCGTGACCAACATCTTCAACGAGTGGCAGCGCACGGGCTTCGCGTGGGAACAGTACAACCCCGACGACGGGCACGGGCAGCGGACGCAGCATTTCACGGGGTGGACGAGCCTGGTGGTGAGCGTCATGCGGATGCCGGATCTTGGTGGGGATGGGGGGAAGAAGGATGAATTGTAAGATTACCCTTACTATATTCTGCCCCTGCTGCCATTATTGGGGAGGCGGTTGAAGGGGTTGTATATTAGAAAATGGCGGGCGATAGATGAACAAATTAGAAGGCCTTTTTATGCTGATTTTTTGGATATTTTCCAATGTAGACTTTCCGGTATATCGCTCGGGAGGTTTCTTAGCGAGGGGATCTGCCCCGCCGTGGAAATCGAGGGGATGGCGTAAAACCAGACCAGGAGGGAAGCCCATGTTTGTTGAAACGAGGGAATTCTCGCTGACGCCCCTTTACGAGAAAAAAAGCCGACTTTACCGCAGGGAATGGCCCATTATGGTAAGACAAGAACCTCAGAAAAGGTTCAGGACATGTCGTTTGATCTCGCAAGTCTTCAGATTACCTGCCTAGATTTTGTACAGCTCCCTGGGAAGACACGATCCTTGAGAGTTTCGGCCGGGGAACTGACACTAACGCTAAGAGGAAGGGGAAGATGGGGAGGAAGGGTAGGACGAGCTCGTTCTGAGATGGGGTGTCGGCGGGGCGGGTCTCAGCTGCGAAGAAGGTTGGGGGCTTTAGATGTGAGATGTGGAATTGTTGTTAACGAGCATAAGAGGTCGAAAGAGCGGTTAGGGGGGTGGGGTCGGAATGTATTGGAAGAACGGCGCGACGCAGAGGGGCCGGGGCTTTGTCTTCGAAGAAGGACGGAGAGACATAAAGCTAGGCATGGCAGGGCAAGAGGGGAAAACGTTGTGATAGGGGAATATGGGCCGTGGAACGACGGAAGGGGTGGGGAGTTGGTGACGAGACGGAGGGAGAGCCACAGTGGGAATGCGCAGGATGGCTGATCCTAGATTGAGGAGCAGTCGTGATAGGGAATGTTTTTGGGAAATGGATATCTGTGAGATTATGATAGGCATGAGGTGCGAGAGATTTCTGTTTTTACATGCTAGCTTCTTGTGGGCAGATGGGGATATTTTCTGATGGGTTAGTTTCTTGGTCTCCTGAGGGGCTTGCCCCCCATGCTCTTAGTACAGTAGCTGGGGACCCCCAGAATTCAAAGTTTTTGCCGTAGATCCCTCAGCCTTGTCAAACTTTAAGGACCTATCTACTGGTGACTGTGCGTTATATTCAACGGAAGTTCTCCCAAGCCTCCTGAATGGAGTTGAGGTACTCCACGAGCCATTTGCCTTCCTTTTTGAAGTGTCATGGTTAATTTGGATATCTTCCGAAGTGCTGCCCTGCTGGGCAATGGTCGTGTCCAGCTTCCGCGAGCAAGGTACGGATAACCATAGCTAATATGTGCTTGACAAAGTTGGTGTCGTTCCGGGCGACGTCCAGTAAAGAGCGTAACTCTGGATGGCAGACCATGTGTTGTAGGGTGCTCTCGACGTCTATCATGATGCCTAGATGCAAGACAACCCCAAGGCGAGCCCATTGATGCACCAGCGCCAAAACCGGGTGGGCCAGACAAACAAAACTCGCCCGCCCCAGCCCGAACATCAGCGAACCAGATCTCTATCTCTCTAATAGTTAGGGAAGTCTGCGCGGATCAATGCTCTCCAGACCAGAGAACACCGTCAGGTCGAAAGTGACATTCAGGAGTTCCAAATCCAACTCGAAGAGGCGCTCTGGAGCCCTGCCGGCTTTCTCTCCTGGATGCCCTTTGATCTTTTGAGCACGCAACAGATCCTTGCCGAAAGGGTTACCAGGATCTGCCAAACCACGCAGATCAAAGCCCTCCGAAGCCCGCCAAAGTGAAGAAGTCAACGAAGCCAAAGAGTAAGTCAGTCTCTCGAGTTCAAGGGCAAAGAGGGAAAAGCCTCTGGCCTTATGATAGGACTTCCGAAAGTCGTGGAGATTGGGTTGAGGTTTCAACTTCTGTTGTGACAGTCGGTCTCGAAGTCCTTCTTGAAACGCTCTGCGAACTTTAAAAGGCGAAATTGGACTTGATTTCGGTCACAGACGAAAATATACGAGACATCGCATGATGCCGCATGTGAGATTCTTTGTCTTCGGTGATCATCTTTTTGTAGTTCGGTTCGCTCTAGTAGTATAGGTAATGGACCCTGTGTAGGAGTGTTTTACGGCGTCACAATGATCTGTTGGGGATAGTGGGACATTGGGGGTTCAACCGGCACCTGTACAGCCATCTGGGGTATTGCCGCCAGCGGAGACCACCGCCCTACCTACACAGGCCTTGGTTCCGATAGGTAGATGTGCATACGATCATTGGACAAGAACCATTGCCACATGCAAATCGACATAGACCTTCTAATACGCCCGCTGGGCCAGTTCCAGAAGTATAAGCCAGTGAGAAACAGTCGGAGACCGTTTGATTGGCTAGATCAACAGATGCATTGCCACAAATCTTCTGCGATCAATTCCCATAAGTACAATCATATGCACTAAAACCGGGTTTTCCTTGCGTCCTCGCCGGAGTCGATTGCTGCTCCAGGCGATCACGCGTGATCCAGCCAAGAAGAATCCTAGATGATCGATCTGCTCAGGCTGACGCTGTTCCGCTGAACTGCTGGACACTGCTGCGGTGCTGGTGGCTTTTTGCTCTCTTCCCAAAAGGTTCGGGGCACAAGTTGCCCATAGTGTGGTACAATATCGGGTAGCTAGGAGGTAGGACCCACATCGAAGTCGTCGCAGACCTTGGCGGCCGCTATGTTTGTCTTGATATGGGTGTTGCATTTGCCGCTTTAGTTTGGTGGACTGGTATCTTGATGGTGCTCCCGGCAAGTTAGGTACCCAATTTGTCCACAACATTGTCCGCAAGATTGCTTGATCATCGTTGGATGGGTCCAGTGTTACGTCGGCTGGACAGTAGTTGCCGGTTGTCGAGGCCGTGTTCGTCACATAACGACCGCACGGAATTGCTGTTTGGGATAGGAAGAGCCGTATCAACATGCATTCGCTGCTTTTGTGCGGCACACAGTGTTGCATTTCTATCGAAGTAGTGACCTCCCCATGCCGACTTACGGACGATATTCAAGCAGTGGAGCTCGTGCGTAACTCCCAGATACGTGTAAGAGTAACCATGCAGACCTTTTTTCGTGCCTGGTGATTGCGTGAGCACTGGTCGTTGAGCAAGAACTGCAAGTACAGCCCACGAAATAACTTATACCAATACCCATGGTACATTCTTCGGAGCTGCCTCTTGTAATTGCTAGTTGATTCAAGGTGGAATGGGTTATTTGTGTGGGATCGAACGGAGCTTCAGCTGGTTTGTGCTGGGTCTTTGCAATTCCATTGGTAGGTTCTGAGCTGAACTGTGATTAGTCTCTGGGAGGGAAAATGTTCGAACGGTGTTTCGTAATTGGATATCACTGACCATAGCAGCGACCACGTATATATCATCTAGCGAGACCTTGCGCGCCATGATTCATTTGCTAAGTATTTTGAGTGAGCATGCAATGGATGTGACGACCGAGAATATCCAATTGATAATATTCCAAAGTGGTCCTTTGCTATATATATATTATATCAGCCGTGCTGAATTCCTGGTGATCAGCATTAATATTCGTGGGTTCTATATGGCCAAGGTCTCTTATTTCGCTCACTTGTCTTGAGAAACTTGCAAGGACAGAGGCAGTGTCAAGCAGGGATAGAAATCGGATTTACCGGAAAAGCAAAGAGGTAAAGGGCAATGAAAAATTGGCAGAAAACGAGCAAAGGCCCTTGTGGTCAGAAAAGTTGGGATAGAAGAGAGGAAGTTAAGTTTCAAAAATGCTTGCAAGAGGAGCCCGATGCTATTTGTACGATTTACCGGGCTGTAAGCTTTAGCCATTTTAGATTTTTCCATCTCACTACTACTATTTAGAGGCTTGCCAAAATGTCGAACCTCGTAAGGTGTAGTTGCCCGACGACGAGCACTGCTCGTTGACCATGCAGACCATGCAATGAGAACCAAGCTAGTATAATATCGACGATCTAGCCTGTTAGAAGCAACGTCAATTAGGAACGGGAGTCAAGCAGGGACAACTGCATAAGACTGCATCATCATATTTGTCCAGATCGATTTGAAGAAGATAGTCCTCTGTCCTTGAGACTGGTCGAGTAGCAAACCGCTATGTGAATATGGAGAAGACGGACCAGTCATCGTCCAAAGGTCAAGAATCAATCCAGCTTCAGTTTGAGGTCAAGGTCAGGCGGTCAGCTTCTATTGGTTCGGTTAGGGCTGTCTCGTTCAAGAACGGACCTGTGTGCAGCTAGCCGACTGAATTGGCGCCTAGCCGAAGACTGCCTGTTCGAGGAGCGTAAAGGTACACCAAGGATTGTTGTCATGATAGTTTGATCAGCCAAACTGGCAGGAGCTTTCGGCATCACGGTTAGAAAGATGTCAGTGCGGTCGCAGACGACGAGTAATCAAAAGTTGTTTGCTCTCTTCACACGTATTGGGAAATGGGCTGAACCAACTTCAAAGCCTAGCCTTCATTCGGAAGTTCTTGGTTTCGGAAAGCCACAGCAAAAGGACACGTCCTCTCGACATGGCCTCCCTGATTTGACAGATTGCTCAATATCTCAGACTTCAGTGCCCACGCTCTACCGTCTCAGGATAGTGCAGATTACCTTGCCTTATGTCAAGTTTCGACTTTCGCATGCCTGCACGCGGCTATCGTGATTGCATCGTTCGCGTCGCCCCCATAACGCCTTTCGTCCCTTTTGGTGAACGTCCGTATTGTACGAATCGTATTCAGGAACAAGAAATTTCCATGTCAATCGAAAGAATGATTCTTTAGGAGGGCAAGTCTATACGCGTGGCGGCATTTGGAAAATCTAAGCTGTAAGACGGCACTTGCCATGCCTTCAACACAATGCGGTGGAACAATCTGGATGCATTGCTCTCACGCAGCATGCCATATAACAAGACGCAGAGATTGGAAGAAAGCTCAGGTTTAAAAACAAGCGCTGGAGTAGGTCTTAGGAATCAGCGGCCTCGGTGTCGATTAAGAGGTCCGTCATTTATCAATTCCCTTCTTGATAAAAGGGAACTATAATACCGATCAGTCAGTAGTGGGTATAGTTTCATGGCGTTCCTGTCGCTCTAGATGTCCGTAGGAGCGCAAGACCTGTATCGAGCTTCTTCCAAGTGCTCAATACTGCTGAAGATGTCACAAGCAGCAAGTCTAGCCTAGATCTTCACTTCAACAACATCATCGATGCCATTCACGTGGATGACCTCTTTCATCATATTGCCTCCGCCTGTCTGAGGCTCGGTGACTATGGAAACTCTTCTCTGGCTCACGTCGTGATTCATTTCGGTAACGTTCTACCGATTGGGACCTAGACCGAGGCGAAAATGATCGTTGGCGACGTCTTCTCCTATGACGGTCTAGGCTTCGTGATCTCGATCGTCTGAAATCACGATCACGATAGTCTCTTCGCCTCCCATCTCTGCTTCTTGACCTTGATGGTGAATCAGGCCTTTCTCGGAATTGCCGTCCAGGGTCTCGTTCTCGACTCCTGGGTCTCCGCCGGTCACGCGTGTCCCCTCTATCATGAAATTCCCGGCTATGACGACGTCGGCGTCCGTCACGCCGCGCCCTGCTGTGGCTTCTGCTTCGCCTTGAATGATGTCGCCTGGTATCTCGTGGATTGTGGAGCTCGTCATCTCTTTGCCTTGGTCCCCCAACATTGTACCGTTTCCGAGGCTGACTATCCATTCCTGAACCTTCAAGCCTTTCATTGGGATTGTCATGCATCGCAGCTGTTCCGCCTCGGAATGCTCCGAATCCGACACCGTTTGCACCGTCAATATCATCACCAGCGACGCCATCTCGTACAACTTTCTGCATTTCGGCCTTTTCTTTTCCTTCTCCAATTGGTTGCAAGTTGGCATTAGCCTTGGAAACCGGGACATCAAAGCCTAGTGCTCTTGCCAACGCGTCTTGCTCTGCCTCTTTGACCCGGTGGATCTCTTCTTTTCGTTCCCTCGCTCTCTTTTCCTCTGCAGTTTCTCCATTGTTTTCGTCACGCTCTTTGGAGTCATCGCCTCGTGCATACCAATTCAAGTCGCGACCTTTCTGCCATCGGCCGACCGGCGCCATCAAAGAGTGTCCTAGATAATTTTCTCGGTGTGAAGATGTTTGGACATCAGCCCATTTGAAATCACCACGTCCACCGCGCGACCCTTCTTTTCGCACCGTAGAGACAAGATCCATCGTAGCGACCTATCTACTAGCTGCGAGATTGTGTGATAAAGCTGCAGGTGGTGCACGAGCAATGCTAGGATTGAGCAGTCTGCATGCGAGAAGGGGTGTCTGTGAAATAGTCGCGAGTCGGTCTGAGACTGAGGTAGAGCACTACGCGTGTGCAACTTCGAGAAGTCGGTTCTGAAGAGCGGTAAGTAATTGTTGAAGGTGGATGCTTGTTCCGGTAAAATGCACCGTAGATCTAAAACGAGATGAAGAAGCTTGTCAAGCGGTGTGAGAATAAAGTAATGCGCAGAAGAAGAGGGGTTGCACAACTCAGCAGTCAGCCACGAGGTGGCATATTTGTGAAGAGATTTCTAGTTGTGGTCAAAATTTAGGGGATGGTTCTGCGCGCCACCTTCACATGGCTGGCACTGCGGGGACATGCTGACGATACTCGCGGGGAAACCTTGCTCCAAAATTGACAGAGCTGCTGCATTCTGCTGCTTTCGGAGTGCAAAAACAAGGCCACGCTCATGCACTGCCTTCAGATTTCACCCAGACGTGTACCCGAGTATCTCGTGGACCACTTAGTTACAGCTCCCTTTCGACATCTCCGAGACGCTCTGGTCTGAGCGACGTAGATCCCTTACAATGACTGTACTCTCCATCCGTCGTTCGATACCTCCATGTTTGCTCGCCCACTTCTCTCTCGATTCTTAGGTACAAGGCTTAGCCTTATTGAAAAGCCAGCATATACAGCGAGATGGCGTCAACAAAGGCTTACGAGCGCATCGCTCTTGATAAGATGGGCGTCGAGAAAAATGTTGAAAAGGATGCGTTTCTACAGCATCGACTTTCACCCTGGCGAAACAACCTGACTGCCTTATCCCAGTATTACAACCTCTATTTCGTCGCCTGTGAAGACAAAGTCCTTGTCTATCAGCCTCGATTTCCCTTCCAAAAGATAGGAGGTGGCCCACAACTCAAGCTCTCTCCGCAATTGGCCGACCCAAATGCTCCTGGCTACATTGACGAGACGGAACCGCATACCATCGACCGGCTGATGGTTGGAGATCTTGGCAATGATGAGATATTACTCCTATGCACAGATTCAGGAAACGTGGCAGCCTACAGAACGGCTTCTATAAAGAGAGCCATTGATATGAACCAATCGAGATTCAACCGGAAAGGGTATCTTGATGATGGTGGAGTCCAAGCCTTCTTCAGTCAGGTTGTGGACAGAAGTGCGTGGGGGCTTGCCATTCACAAGAATGCACGAATGATAGCTGTCAGCTCCAATGCTTTCCGTCCAGATGGTTGGCCCCTCGATTGGGATAATTCAGGCAAGGTTACAGTATTCGCTTTCGCACTTGCCGAAACTAGGTCCAGCGACAAAGGCGAAAGAGATTTAGACAGTAAAGAACCTGAGGAAGATCCCAATTCTGAATGGGTTTCTTCTCGATCAAATCTAGACTCGAGATCACGAACGCGAAACTACAAGATCACCCTTCCGAACCACGAGAACAACATACCAAACATTTCTTTTGTCAACACTGACCAAGATCTTTATGGTGAATGGCTATTCAGTGTTGATATATATCGCAATGTTTACATGTGGCGTGTATGGGACCAGTCTCTGTATCGCCGCTGGCAATTGGAAGATACTACAGTCGGTCATTATCGCTACAATAAGTAAGTTGGCTCTCTTTCGGCATTTTTCAAGCTTCTATATAGCTCAATCGAGGAATTATATGCGGCGAACTCTCGATATAAGCGACCGATTACGGACATAGTTCAGAATCCCTCGGGAGCTTGAGGAATCGATCTTTCAGTTTCTGCGTGCACTCTTTTCAGTCAAATGTTACTTTTGGGGTCGTTGAGTCATTTTCATAAAATAGATGTCTGTGAGCAGAATCCTCTTCCAGGAGGGCCTTGCTCATATCGAAGGTTTAGTGTATTGAGATACCGATGACGGGCCACAGCCTTGTACATGACCAACGCATCATCTGCTATGTTATATGGGCCTTCACTGACTGAAGATTAGGATGGGTTGGAGCGTCATTGCTTTAGATATGTATTCCTTTCGAAGAGCAAATTCAGCTACGGATTTCTGCGGAAGCGACCTGCCTACTACTTACGGGAACCACACCAATTCTACAGGGGTAAAACCCCCAGAATACAAACCAAAGGGTATTCGAGCTCTTATAAGAAAGAACGATGACGATGACGACCAAGACGATCTGATGGATTTTGATGAACTAGCTGCGGACACTTCAGAAGATGAAAGCACGTCCGATCAAGGTGTCCCTCTGCACCAGCCTGATAGAGATAGCTACGATCCGAGCCTTTCCTCCAGCGAAGGACTTGAGGAAGATAGCCGGCATGAAGACGAAGCGGCCATCCAACCCAACGAGGCCATCTCAATCGTACAGACATCGTCTACTGCCGAGCATGTTGGAACAAATGAGGACAGAGCCGTCGCTGCTAGCCAGACCGATCCTATTTCGCGATCGTTGAGTGACTCTGGAGTGACGTCAGACGATGAGGCCGAAGATTCAGACGCGTCAATGAGCTCGGCGGCATATGCAGATGTTATCGACGACGATGATATGGTTAGAAATCCCATCGAAGAGCAAGTCGATGTAGAGATGGATTATTGGGAGCACTCAGAAGACGAGACAAGTTTTGATGGTATTATGAAACAATCTCCGCCTATACTTCGTGAAAGTGAACAAGACAGTCACAAAGATATGAATCCTATACCAGTGCTGTACACGTCGAATTCAAATGTGCGTCTTTTGTGTCTTTCGCCCCGGAAGTACGAGTTTGTCCAGTGTGACCACGCTCTCTACGCAGAGCGTGGCTCATTGGCAGCGGGAACTAGGGAGAATAGGCTGAACATGAGCGAATATATTCCTGAGCTCAGCGTCGTCGTTCTGGCTAGCCAAGCTGGTCGGGTTGGTCTATTGTCACTCACATCGCACCCTCAATCTACAGTGCCAGGTTTCCGAATCGACTGGATCTTGCCACGCCACGATGAGCAACCACGACCTGCATTACACGGAATTGCAGTGTCGCCGATACAAGGCCATGAAGCTCAAGCGGATGCAACAGGTTTGTCGGAGGGGAGCTCTTCCGAGTCGGAGAATGCAGGCATAGAAAGCGACGAGAAAGGTAACAGGATGAGGAGTGCGAGAAAGAGACCGCACCTACCAGGGCGAAGATTCAGACTCATGATTTACTATCGCAATCATACCATTCTAACTTACGAACTTTGGAGGAATGAACCGACCATGGCGATAGGATGAAGCAATTGCACAGAACAGCGCAAGTCCGAGAAGAGTTTTTCTGTCTTACAGACACGATCTCTTGTAAGCCCAACTTGACGACCCCCCGATGATTCTTCAGAGGAGAAAATATACGCGGAGACTCGAGAGCAATTCCCAGCGCCCTAGGTTTTGATCCATCCTCGGGATCGGTTGCTGGTATCGAGAGTTTAGCGTATACCGATGAGCTTCATGAAACTTTGTGGCGCTGCTTTAGCGGCGATGATTTGCTAGCGTTCACATAGAGATACCCTTTTATGATTTAGAGGTTTCAAAGAATGAAAAAAAACAATGACGGTCCAAGATCTTGCTGTTCCTTGCCACGCTCTTGCATTGGCTGTTGGCAGCGACTAATGGGTATCCTAGACCCTTAGGTCATTTCAAGGTAACGATAAGATAAGATCTAATACAGCCCCACCTTCAACGTCACAGCAAACGGTGGGGCAAAATTTCTCGATCAGGATAGGTTCAAGCTTTGGCTGGTCTGAATGCTGGCATTAGAGCTCTAATGTTCTCAATGATACTTTCTGGGAATAACTAATCTTCTGAAGGACCCGTCTTTGAATTCCCATCATGTCTCATGGGGACGGCACGAAGAATATCGTGATCATAGGTCCGCCCGCCGTCCGCAACTGCAGCAAAATTCTCAAATAACCCGCCTTGCTGATATTTGAACCAGGTGGAGGGATCATTGGATGCACTACGGCCTACTTTGTCACGCGGCACCCTACATACGACCCTTCGAAGCATACCGTCACCCTAATCGAAGCTACCAAGATCGCCGGCGGGGCGTCAGGTAAAGCGGGAGGCTTGCTCGGATTATGGGCATATCCTAGCTCCATAGTCCCGCTGAGTTATCGTCTCCATGCGGAATTGGCAAAGGAGCACAATGGCGAGGAAAGATGGGGATACCGCAAGATTCACGTTGGCCAAATCTCCGCCAAAGGAAGACATTTAAAGGAGAAAACCGCCAGCTCGAATGGCGCAGCCCATTCGAATGGGACAGCTGATGGCGACCGTATTTCGCTTGAAAAGCGCACAAAGCAATCCCTCGGTCGCCTCCGCGCCGCCGGCATCCCAAAGGACCTCGATTGGTTCGACCCTTCTACCCTCGAGTCCTATGACTCAATGGGCGACCCCAGCAACACGGCGCAAGTCCATCCTTACCAATTCACCACGTCCATGGCCACCCTCGCCTCCGAAAGGGGCGCCAAAATCATCTTCGGCACCGTGACAGACATCGAGCGCTCCTTCGGCTCTGTCAAATCCGTCACATATACCGACAAAGAAACCTCCCAACCCGTCACCCTCCCCGCGACAGATGTCATCATCTCCGCCGGCCCCTGGAGCCAGCGCATCTTCCCTCCCGCCCCAATCTCCGCCCTCCGAGCACACAGCGTAACGATCCGTCCCACCCGCCCCGTCTCCCCCTACGCAATTTTCACATCCATCATCCTCCCCCCCGGCTTCGGCCACTGCACCGACGAAGTCCTGGACAAATCCTCTCGCACGGGCGGCGGCGAACACGTCACCCCAGAAATCTACGCGCGCCCCAACCAAGAAGTCTACGCCTGCGGCGAAGGCGACACGCTCGTCGACCTACCCAGCACGACCGCGGACGTCGAGACAGTGGACTCCCGCTGCCAGGACATCGTCGACTACTGCGCCAGCATATCCGACGAGCTCGGCGACGGAGAGGTAACAGCAAGACAAGCCTGCTACCTGCCAAGAGTCGCTGGCGGCGGCGGAGGCCCCTTGGTCGGGAAGACGGGGATCGAAGGGCTGTTTCTTGCGGCGGGGCATTGGTGCTGGGGCATCCAGAACGGGCCTGGGACGGGGAAGCTGATGAGCGAGTTTGTGTATCACGGGGCGGCCAGGAGCGCGAAGATTGGGGGGCTGGATCCGAGAAAGGTGCTGTGATGGGGGATTGAGGGTCTACTAGGGACGGAAATGAATGCTAGAAAAATGCGCCGTTTTGGAGAGATTTGTGTGAGAGCGGATGAAGCTTGGGCAACGGATTTACGACTGTCAGACTTGAACTGATGACTTTCGGAGGAAAGAAACCCTTGTAAGATGAGACATTGAAGGAATAGGTACTTATTTGTGATACAAAGAAGCAGCTTTCACGGCCCAAGCTATCTATCTACTACGGGCTCCAGCAACCTTACAAAGGGAACGACATACCGCAGAGTAGCATTAAGAACTAATGAGCAGAGCAAAGTAGAAATGGATCCCTCAGTGGAACACCCAGGTGAGTCTATCCAAGCCGAGATCACCCCACGCTCCCGCGGCTTGCTTTCCGGAGCACGAGCACCAGATAAGGAGCGGACGGTGTTCTCCTTGCTTGCGCGGTGTGGACAGGATGTGCGAGATGCAGTGTTTAGGAGCATATGTTTGAATGGCTTCGGAGGCTGGGGGGGAAAGGATTAAGTCATCTTTATATTAGCTCTCGTGCAAGGCTGGGGGAGAAGAGGTGCTCAACGTGCGAGGCGGCAGGGAGAGTGTGAGAATAATGAACTCGGAGAGAGGGACTTTTTTTACGGCGACATGTTGGTTAATTGGAGCATTCTGTGAGGATTTCTGTGTTCTGCTGGTGGGGGGGGCTAGCAAAAGATTGGTTGGGTGCGGTGTAGCGCTGGTTAGTCAAGTTATGTAAAGGTAAACTTCGACAAGTAAATATTTCATTTCATGCTTTGATCCCTTATTCCCTGCATATTGAGTTCGTCTATCCAGAAGTAAAGAGGACGTTTGGTCCACTTGCAAGGGGAGCAGGCAATATGGCCGGGAGTGACGGCTCCATCCATCGAGACTGTATCATATTGACTATGCTGAGGCTGTAGCTATTTCGGCACCTCGACTTCCTGTCAAGCGTTTCGTGCTTAAGTGCATCGGGCTCTAGTTTAAGTAAGGTCCCCAATCTTCGTCCGCACAAGCAAACTCACTGAGAACTTGCTCCGTGTATTCCCGATCCGGTTCTCCCTCCTCCTTGAACGTGCTATGGCGCAAATAGTCCTCCCTAGCTTGCTCCATCAAAGAGGATTTGTCAGCGTTGAGCTTCCCTGGAAGACCTGCCATGTCGATTTCCTGCCATGAGGATGGTACGACTGATGAAATTCTATCCTTGGTAATCAAAATGCACTGTTCGTCCTCCGATTTTTGGATTTTGAATGCTATTGGTGGAGAGGATGCGGTATCATCGTCATTATCGCGGGTCATAAGGCCGGACAGGCAGGAGACGGTGAAAAGGAGCGGGTTGGGCACACCGCGGCGTAGAGCGAAGGCGAGCTGGTTCCCCTGGTCCACAGGACCCGGCGGCCAAGTGAGTATCATGATAGCATCATCTTTAGCCAGTAATTTAGCTTTTGCGCTTCTTCTATAGAGAGCACAAAGCCGAGAGCTTCTTGCGGCCAGTCGTGGTAGCTGCTTGAATTCCACTTTGGAACGCCAGAAACGAGGACGGACTGCAGTCTTGGCAATGAACAGATCCAGGTTTTCTCACATGTCATTTTCCATCCGTCTTTGTCAAAGTGCATCTCTGACGGACCAGTCTCCGACAGGTCTAGCAAGACCCATTTGAGGGCGGTCTTGGCAAAATGGCTTTCAGAACTTTTGAACCGCAGGCTGACATGTCGGATGCTCTCCCAGTTTGCTTTGCCGATCATCCGACGAAAATTTAAGTCAGGGATGTCTTTGATGTTATTGGGCGGGCCTGGCTGTGGGCTACTTCGAAATTTCCAGTCTTTCACATCTTCCTTGTTCATCTTAAGATCGAACACATTTTTACCGTAAAGCAAACGAGTGCCTTCTTGGTAAAGTGTTCGACAGACCCTTAGAATCTGAGCATGGCATTTTGGCATAGGTGAATCTCGTTCCCAATAGTGACAGTTTAAGTAGCTGGCATACGGCAAGAGACTGATGTGCCATCCACGCGCCATCAGTCCCTTGCAATTGACAATTTCCGCATCGTACACGCGAGGCACAGCGACAAGCAAGTCTTCCAAGATATGCTGGCGGACTTCTGGTGGTATTGTCAAGAGGAATGGGGTTGGCTGTGACGGTGGTGTCATTGCGACGAGAGTTGTGCAGTGTGGAGAGGATGTCGACTGGAATTCAATGGAAGTTTGGCGGGCGATCAAGTGTTTGAGAATTTTTCGTGACAAATGGCAGCTTTAGAGGCCGATATGAAATACCGGGCGACCCTCAGCCGATAGCTCGGGGTATTGATCTTGTTAATGAGACATTTCGAGGTTTTGAAGGTAGATGGTAAGGACGAGGTTGTGGGGTTGGGGAAGCTCGAGTGCTGAGGTGAAATAGAGGTAAGGTCAAGGCAGGTGAAGACAGTCTGTAATGGTGGTAGCCTAAGTTTAGAGATACAGCTGCCCTTAAAGATGGAGAAAAAATTAAAATACGGTGAAGCTTCGATTTATAGTTTTGTAATCTCTGAATAGACAACAGCCTTCGCTCATACCACGCTGCGACTGCTGCAATTCGCGACATTCGGTTGAGGCGTAGTTCTTTTGTTCGAGTCAGTGACATGGTCTCAGTTGCGGTGAAGGACGGATTGAGACACCCTCTCATGGGCCTGTTCCCTACTTATTGTGCGTTTACAGGAGGGCCATGGTATGAATCTATCACGAGCAGTACCAGCCCGAGATACTCTTTTGTCCTGCTTCTTCTCTCGGTTGCTTAACTCCTGTTTGGGTCATGCAACGCCATCTCTCGACCGCCCTAGATTTCAATCGACTTTCTCTGGGGCCTCAGCAGCTCATTTTGGTCGTTCTTTGATGATGTTTAGCCACTTGAATAGCTCTTGCAAGCTTGGGTTGGTATGCCTTCCGATGTCTGTAGCTTTAGCAACGGCACCCCAATCCGCGAAATACCTGACAGGGCCTATACGAGCGATTGGGAACTCTTCTTATTGCCGAGAGGAAGCTATTTGACCTTTCCCAGAGCAATGAAATTCGCCAAGCGGTGACGCTTGCCATAGTCCACTGGCTTTTGGCGGTAACAGCAGCCTTAGAAGCAACGAGGTAGCGCCTGCCGTATCTGGCAGTGTGTCAACACAACCCAGGCAACGAGCTCATCCCCACTCTTGTATCGTTATTAGCTCTTTGCAACGTGATGCCTTGCACCTCGAAGAATTAAAGATTCCATCTCTTCTATTGTCGCCCATTGATCGTATTAAGGCAACGCGCCAATGGAAAGCCGGGGTTTCAAGGCGTCCATTTCATTATTTTCGAGAATGCTTGCTCTCTGTCATCAAGCTTTACTACTCCCAATGCAGCTGCCATGACGATGCCATCATTCTCATTCCAATTTCGCGTCCACTAGAGCTGGTTTCCTACGTGTAAGCTGCCTCTCTTTATCGCAGTATTCCGTTGACATTCGAACTCATACTTCGCAAGATACTCTTTGGCGCCTCCTTTCTTCTCAAGTCTTTAATAGCTCTGCTTTGTGCCATCTTCTGCCCGTTAGCATCACATCGGAAGGTCGAGAACCTGCTGAAACCGGAACTAAAAGGCTTTCTAACTCGCTCGGCCTGCTGCCTTCCTTGGATTTTCATCGCTTCCTCTCCACACAGTGAGTCGCCAGGAGCGCAGACAGCCATTAACTGTCGCGACTAAGTCTCTATTACCCAGATAGGCCAGCCGAAGCCTCCCTCCCGCTCCGACACACGGGACCCAAATTCTCCACCGCGCCAGGAGCCACTCGTTCTTAAAGACGATTTCGATGACCTCCGCCGAATAAGGCGAGTTGAGGGTCAAACCAAGGAATCCGATGACAAGAGAAAAGCTCGTTTAGCTGAGCGGCGGCGTGCCTATACAGAGAGGCGGGATCGGGAATTAGCGGAGCGAAATCGAGTGCGAGAGGAGAGATTAATGGGGATAAGAAGAAGTGGCCTGAGACACGGGACGAAGAAGGATTACAGGGGCATGGTGGGGACTCACAAGTCAAAGAGGCAGAGGAGGTGAAGAAGTGAAGAAGAGGCGGTGGGAATTACACAGAACTGGGAGAGAAAGCGATGTGCTCAGTCAAGTAAAAGGGGGGTATCCGGCTGCTTGCAAACATGCGACGATAAAAGAGCCGAGGGTTCTAGTAGATAGAGAGTGCCCGCAGATTTGCTTGCGAATAGTTGAAAAGTAAAGTAGGTCAGACTTTTATTTTCCGCTTGAATCAAGTCACGACTCTGTTAGATGCATTGCGTCAGATATTATCAAGCTCGAGCGCTTTATGAAAGTGTCGGGATGCCTCCGCATATGACACAGATTTCTGCCGACAGATCTATCCGAGAGCGGAAAGTAAAATCAACCACCGGAGAATTCCACAACCAGCAACGCACAGGTTGAAAGTAGACTCGATTCAACGAGTCAGTTGCATTTCAATAACTAAAACACTCGATGCAGCCAATAGTGCAATGATTGCATTCCGCGCACCACGCGAAAGCGCATGAGTTTTGATGATCGCAGACATGGCAGGACCATCTCTGTTCTTGCGAAACGGGCCTCTTCGCATCAATAGCATTCTGAGACTCTGTCGGCGGCGAGGTGCTATTTGGTTTGGACTTGTCGCTGGATTGATGGGCTTCTCGAGACGGTTTCCCGGCGTTGGCTGCGAGATCCGAAGACTTGCAAAGTACGGCTGCGCCAACGTCAGTAGTGGAATTGCGCTTTTCGGGTTTGACAGTGTCGAGCGATTCCGTTTGATATGCCTCTTGCGCTTTTGGTGATCTTCTGTGCTCGTCCGTTTCCGATCGCTTTACGATTTGTCGAGTTGGCGAAGCTGAACGCGCGCGATGAGGTCTTGATTTCTGAAGTGGAAATTCAGGCATTTCTGGATATTCTTCGAGCTTTCGTTTTCGTTTTCGTTTCGTAGGAAGATGACTTGTTCCGCGAGATAATTCTCTCTCAACTAAAGATTTGTGTTTCGCACTTCCGGCGGTCCTGGTCTTGAACCTGGTTGTCGGAGCCATGAATGCGCCACTAGTAGACAGCAATTCATAGAAGCTTGATGCGACCGGATCTACGGACAGGACGTAAAAATCGGTAACTTTCGGTGTACGCACTTTCGGGGGATGCTTTTGCATATTCGTTGTACAACTGTGCTTCGGTCGAGAAGGCAACAAAGAATCGTTCCCTTTGTTGCGCAACTCTGAGTCTCGTGGAGTGGGAAGAAATCAAATCCAGGTTGCTAGTGCGGCTAGACACGGATTATGAGTGAAACAAATCCAACAAAGAAACACTACCAAGCCACCATTAAGAGACTCACACTGGAAAGGATAGGATTAAATCATCGCATCGAATAAAAGGTATCTCTGCAACTTAATAATATGCTCCATCTGTAAGCAACAATGTGATGGCTTGTGGTGCGCTGAAGTCAGCTTGAGCGAACTGTTCGACATGATATGCAGCTCTTGCAGAGGCGGAACGATCGTCATCAGCTCGCTGAGAGCAGTAGCAGTATGCAAGCAATGATGAAATATCTTGACGACTGTCCATATGCATCATCTTGTTGGACTGAGCGGTCGATTGAATCCCCCCACACGATTCATATACTGCCGATATTTGGTTTCCTTCTCCTTCCTGACACCGTAAATTTGGTTGCCAGGAACTTTTGTGTTCTGAGTGGTTTTGAACGTTGTGAAGCCCATAACTCTCCGCAAGATCGCGTCCTCGTCATCTTCATCCTGCATGTTTGAAGCGCTGTTGGTGTCTACTTCCATTCTTTCTTCTGCGCGTAAGGTTCGCGTGGCAGATTTCGAATCAGGTTTCGAAGATAGGTGGTTGGGTGCTTCTCGAGCTCTATCTCGTTCTGATCGCGGACCTTTGGGCGGAGACCGAGTACGTGTGGATGGTTTTATACCGTTGCGGGTTGGTGAACGGGAACGCTCATGTCGACGGTCTCTTTCTGTTCGAGAATATTCGTCTGCAGATACTATATTAGGAGCTAATTTGAATGTGCAATGAGATCCCATCTTACCCCTCCGAGGACCATTTCTTTCTCTGCTTCTGCTTCTGTATCTATCCTGATCTCGATCCCTTCGAGTATCTCGGTCTCGATCTCGATCTCTCAGTCCATCTCGCTCGTCCCTGCGTCTATCGCGCTCTCTGTCACGGTCTCTACGGTCGCTGTCTCGATCGCGGTCACGAATAGCGCTTCGATCTTTCTCAGAGTATCTGGCATCATCTCGGGAATGTCGGTGTCTGTCTCTCGATCGCGAGCGTGACCTGTGCCGCCTCTCATCCCGACCAGAATCTCTGTGTTTAGTGCGTTTCTCTTCCACTTCAACGGTCCGTTCGAGAGAATCGTTCCGTTCACGTTTCCTCTTTGATGGGACAGAGGATGGAGAAAGAGGAGCCATAGTATCTCAAGGAAGATGTGGGTTCATTCTATTCATGGGCGGAGAAAACGTGGATCGACTTTTGAAGCCTTGCACGGACTTTTTCCGCGTTTAAAACGCATGGTTCCGCACCGGCTTGGCGGTCTGTACATGCACGCAAGGACGTCCCGTTCTGCCTTTACCCTTCTAAAGCAGGTTTTGTGTCTACCGCTCAAACCATTTACGATGAAATCCATCATTCGGGCCTACTGGAATGCAAAAACTTCAAATTAGACTAGGAAATCATTCAGCCTTTCTTTGGCGCAGAAATGGCGGTATCTCGCCGGGAGAGATACGACCCTTCCAAAACCAGCAGCACTGGGTACCACCTTGGTTCTTTAAAAAAGCGAAGATTAACTAATAGATACCATGTCGGAGTGACAGGAGGTAGGTTTTGAATTTTAGCTTGAGATCTTTCACAGAATTCTTGGGATATCACTGTTCTGAGCTTGCGCTTAGGTTAAGTTTGTCGAGCGAAACGATCGGGAGGCAATGCAGTCTTCCAAGGCCACAGTTTAGGAATTTACTGCCCGTGTTACCCTGGAGTGCGATCGAGAACCATCGGTATTGGGCAGATGGGATTCAGAGCCTTTGTAACGCGGCTTGTGAAGTCCTGGCACGTCCGACCCGAAGCCGCGGGCCGGTTGTTTCACGGACGTTGGCCGGGAGCCAAAGCCGAGTGCGTTGGAATACCCAAGCCTCTGGTGTGTAGGGCTGTATTTATCTTCCAAGGGATATTTTTTTCTTTCTACAACCGAAGCTCATGGTATAAAACCATCTGCGGCAAGCCGTTCGTAAACTGCGCTCCATCTCGACTTTTAACACACCGTCAGGCCGCTCTACGACTCTTGTCAGCCACATATTATGGCTGCACGGTACCATCGGTTTTCTTGCAGTCAGTCTTACTATCATTCTTTCTCAGGCGCATTCTATCGCTCGAGATCCGTGACTTTGCGTAGGACTGGTCCATTTGCGTTAGCACTTATACTTTCGATGATGATCCGTGTTTGTTCTACGGCTGGTCCGCCTACAACCTATTGGATCGATCAATCCTGCCTTCAGAATGCGCATTTTCTCCAGGCATTTGTAGAATTTCGCCTAATGACAAGAAGAACCTCCGAGAAATTAAATAGCCAAGATGCACTACAATGGCAATATGCCAGTCGTCTGCTCATGCCGCCAAACCCCCCTCGGGGTTACAACTATGGACTTTTCAAGCAATCTCTCAAAAGTATATGATCTTCCATCCGCACGAAATCACATTGACTGAACGCTTTTTCAAAGGAACAATGTCTGATCTAAGTGCAATGGTACGAGCGCCAAACCTAAAGGAAGCGGAGCTTCGATACTATTGTGACAACGATCGAGATCGAAGCGCTCGATGGCAGCTCAAAGATGTTGACCCTCCGTGGCCACCCGGTTATACGCCACAAGATCAGCGCCCAATGCCTCATGCAGCTGGCCAAAGTGACGAATACCAATCATGGACAGATGTTATCAACGACATGTGAGGAGGCAATAATTCTGCGCAACTTGTCACTTTAACTTTTTTCTAGGGCCGCTGGTCGCTCATCGGGCTGTCAAGACCCTTCTCAGCCTCTAGCTGCGACATATCGTACAACACTATGGAGCAGCGAACAGCGACTGAGAAGAGCAACAACCACAGTCTGTCAAAGGGTTTGACTTTAGCTTCTCCTGCTTTACTGACTAGAATGTCTTCTACGACAGATTTGCGATTTTCAATTCCAGAACGGGATTGCCAATCTTACTTTCGTTACTCCTCCGCGGGATCCCACGACCATGATTCCTATTGACTCCTTCCGAGCATCTACGCCATTTGTGCTTCTACTGCATGTTTGTTTCTCCTAAGCTTCCCGTCTCTCGTCCACGTGTTGACAATTCTCCTGAAGTCGTTTTACATGTTCGCAGAATACAGTGAGCTTAATCTTTCTTGTACCATACATCATTTCAGAGCCTTTCTCTCATCATCTCCAATCGGCCCCTCGTTTCTTGACACGTGCTATTCCCTTTCGAACGGCATATCCAATGCTGACCATAACCTACACAGTGGGTGATCAGGTCTGCGACCACGAACATGGAGTCAATTCCACCACCCATGCGGATAACCGCGACGCCCTGAATTGGGACTGTGTGACCAAATTGAGAGTCGTCGCGAAGATCGAGAGTGCCTCCAATCACGCCTTTCTTGGCCTGCTGGCCCTCCTCGAAGATCGCGGCTGGCGGCTTGCCTACTGGGAGAACTTGGCGGACAATGGCATTCTCTGGCAGGTTCCGCCTGGCTCTGACCCGTTCACGCTTGGCCGATATCCCCGTGGTCGCGCGTGAAGGCTTTGAACTTTCAAAGAACCACTGTGACCTTCCGGCCCTTTGGCGCCCGCATCCCTCACCGCTCAGAAGACCAGACAGTGGGCTCGGAAGGGATCTACATTGTATCATTCCAATGTAATAGGGGACTAGAGAGATTCAAACGGCGTCCCCGGGCTCGGGAGGTGCGAAGAGTCTCAATTCTTGTGCAGAAGGTAAGGCGGCGTCAGACGTATAAATCATAGAAGAACCTTTCTGGGGGTTCGCCATTCTTGAAAAAGTTACATTTCGATAACAATACCCGGCTCACGAAAATTTCCATGAACGAGTTCAATGTTTGTCTCTTGGTCATAATCTCGGCGTGCGCTCCAACCACCGGCGAACCAGGAATATTCTGCCCTTAAGGCTCTTGTTTTCTTTTGGCCACCGGTTATCATTTACACAGGGGTCTTTTGCGCTGTGATTCTCACATTACTGGTATATCGTTGTATCTGGTCCCCACCTATTCGTCTGCGGTAGCAGACCCTACGGTCACTCGCAGGATATATCTGCATACACGTATCCGACGTCCAGCAGAACAACACTAAAAATCAGGAATAGTTGCTGGCAAACCATCCCCAGCCCGGCTTTGCTGTACGTGGGATAAATGCGGGATTTGGTACAGTAAACCATTGATACAAGCAACCGATCGTGTGTACCATTTAAAGTCTTAGAGAGCCCTGAAACATTGCTCTTAAATCTCATCGATTTTCCTCTTCTCTGAATATCACCCTGGAGGTCGTCGAGTGGTTTTGACCAAATCTCACGTCTATGAGAGGAGCATCTCCTCTGAAAGCTGTTGCTTAAATTGAGGGTTTACGGTATGGTTAACGGGTGACACGAGCATCCAGTGGGGATTGGTCCGCATTTGTGAGTACGTTGGTGATGGCCAGAGCCTAGAGGAGGGGGAGGCCAAGGCTAGTATTTAGGTTGGAGCCGCCGTGTTGGGTAAGATGGGTGGCAGTGGTATCTTTGGAGTGATAGATGGGAGCACGAATGGCCTTGTCCTGGTCGGAGAAATTCGAGTGTGTGGCGATCCGACACTTGGGTGGAAAACAATGAAGAATGCGTAGCCCTGTTCGTTGGAAATGAAACTATCAAGGTCGTTAAGCTCGCTGTTTGATGTAGGTCCAACGGACAGGATCGGGTAATGACTCAGGAAGTGTGTCCATGAGGATGTTTTATTTCCATTTATCAGAACCAAAGCAAATCAGAGAAGTGAAGAACCTGTATATATTAGGATTAGGCTAGTGCCCGTTCGCTACTATGGGAGTAAGTCCACAAGAGGTCTGTTCGTAAAGGTTTAAGATACCAGGAGTGGAGCAAACATCTCGGAGGTATAGTTTGTCGCATCGCCTGCGATGTCTGTTGCCATATTAGGTACAAGGTCTCCGGGCCTGACTCCCTCACCACAATAGCTATCTTGTACACGCAGCGCACTCCTGTGTAATAGCTTCTCATAGGTACAACTTAGTAATTTTTGAACACAGCATTTCGCACGAGCTTCCCGAGACTGGTTCTCCAGAGCCAGGCCAATGATATTCAGACCCAACAAAGTCGTAGGATGCGTAGGAAGCATTCCAGAATGCGCGTTGAACGGAAGAGTACAGGTAGGATCTGGAGAGCTTAATCAGACAGTCAGGGGGAGGAAGGCCAACTTTGGAGGGGTCTCCAGACGCGTACAGACCGACACTCAAAACTCCGGATGCTCATGCATCCGCAGGCGCCTGGCGGGACTTACGTGGCCTTATGTATGGCGGCCACTCCCGCCCCCAGCCCGCTGTTGCAGAATTTGACGCCCCCATCCGCGGCTTTGAGAGTTTTGTGGTCACGTTAGGAAGCCATTTCCGGTAGAGCTATTTCGAGTCTGTCACCACGTGTGAATCACGGTGTACCCGAGCGTGAAATGTAGGTCGAGTTCTTGAATTCCTGTGGACTTAGAACGTGTACGTTTGAGTAGGCCAATTTTTTCCCGCTACTTCAGATACAAGAACATGAGACTGAGAAAGCTCTCGAGACTGCCTTCGCGTCTCCACTGTGCTTAAGACATGCAGAATCAGCCGGACTGTTATTCGTGTGAAGAGCTAGGATAGAACGATCTGGCTGAGTATGTTTTACAGCTGGAGATAGAAATCGCGCGATCTGCCTGGGGTCTCGGTTGGGGTTTTCAACTTTCACAGGCTACCATTTGATCAAAGCTGACAATGAGAGGCAAATCATAATTCTTGCTCGTTTGATCTCGTCTGTTGCCATGCGATTTGGTAAAGTGGCATGATATTATTGGAGCCATGCAGTTCTTCCCGTAAAACCGGTCGCGGAACGTTTGAATGCCAAGCAAGCCAAGTCTGTCTAAGCCATTTCAAGTGCAAAGAAAACCTTTTGTGCTTCGCTATCCCGGTCCGGTTCGGATGCAGTTTCATGTTTGTTTGACCCGTCGTCATTGTGCTCTCGGCTGCCTATGAACTGCTCGGTCTACATGAACTTGAATGCTAGACTTTCGAGAAGGCTACCAGCGGACACTTTCAACCTTCAAGTCTCAATAATCGCCAATCGTACGCCTTGCAATCTCTTCGCCAAATTATGGTTCAGTCAGTAAGGAGTGGTCGCGTCCCTTGGCGCGCGCACGCTCAAATCGAGACTGGAAAGCATTGCCTCAGACAGACCCACATGCGTTTGCACCTTCAGATGCGTTCTGTGCTCGTTTCGGAAAACTGGAGATGATCCGCAAGATCGCTTTGTCCCGGCCCGCCACTGGAACATTCTCTGAATCAGAACAGCCACCTCAATGCGCAATGGGTTCCAGGATCTGTCAACCTTTTCGCCGCTTATGCATCACCAGTAAGTTTCAAGGTGATAACGCTCGGCGTTGGCACTGGAAAGCGTCGTCTGTGCCTAGCCTCACCGGAGAAGTACCGCGTGCAGCAGCGCGGGGCGACGAGTGACATTAGCTTCTTCCCCGTGATGGGCGAACGCCATCCCTGAGCACGATCAGACACTGTATTTGGATTCTGGTGTTTGGGGTCCACCAAAGACGGTGCTTTGGAGGTGCTTTGATATAAACCTCGCGGCTCTTTCTAGTCCCTTTTCCTTGTTACTGCTCATCCTTTCGAGATCTCTCTGTAGATCCGATTTCATTCCCTTTTCTTTCTAAATTCAAGTCCGACCTCGTGTCTGTCCTTTACTACTCTGCTTTTCGAACACGCGGTCTTTGTGCTAGGCAGGACCTAGTCTTCTTATTTATACCTTTCTAATCAAAATGCGTCCCTCATCGTCCTCGGTGTTTGCGGCGGTTCTCTCTGCGTCTGCTCTCCTCTCGCCCTCAGCTGCTCTTGTTCCTAAACAGAGTACCTCCCTCTCTCTTAGCGCCATTTCCGCCATCTCATTCCTAACTTCGTCTGCCAATGCCTTTGTTGTTGACGCCAAGACACCCGGCTCGGATGGCACGCCAACACTGAATCGACGCCAAAAAGGCATGGAAGGAGAAGGTGCACAAGGTGCTTCCGGTGCTATGGAAGCTGGTGCCGCCTCCGCAAGTGGCACTGGCAAGGGGGGTAAAGACAAAGGCAAAGGCTCGGCATCTCCTTCAGGAACCACGAATTGCCAGGGTGCAGCTGCTGCGTCAGGTACTTCCACCGGCGCGAATAAGCAACCCGCTGCAGGTCAAGGGATTTTCCCTAATTTGAGAGAGCGTGAAGCAGGCGCCAATGCCGCTGAATGCGCTACCGGAACGAGTATCGCCGGAGCTGCATCTGCTAGTGGCACTGGCACCGGCAAAGGCAAAGGCAAAGGCACAGGTACTCAAGGCGCCGGAGCCGCCTCTGCCAGCGGCACCGGTAAAGGAAAAGGCACTGGCACTCAAGGAGCTGGAGCTGCATCTGCTAGTGGAACTGGGAAGGGTAAGAAGAAGAAAGGCACGGACACCCAGGGAGCCGGAGCTGCAGCTGCTAGTGGAACTGCAAAGGGCAAGAAAGGCAAAGGTACAGGCACTGAGGGAGCTGGTGCGGCGGCTGCCAGCGGAACTGGCAAAGGAAAGGGATCTGGCACACAAGGTGCTGGGAGTGCATCCTCTTCTGGAACAGCAAAGGGGAAGGGCACCGGCACCCAAGGCGCCGGAAGTGCTTCGTCATCAGGAGCCGCAAAAGGCAAAGGTACTGGTACAAATGGTGCTGGAGCTGCTTCTCAATCCGGAACCGCGAAGGGGAAAGGTAAAGGCTCCGGAACCGCTGATGCCGGCGCGGCCTCATCTTCTGGCACTGCAAAAGGTGGAAAGGGCACCGGAGCGACTAGCACTGCGAACAACAACGACCCCCTCGCCGGCATTCTCGGTGATCTAACAGATGGCGCGAATGCTCAAGGCAAAGCTGGAAATGCAGACCCTCTCGCTGGCCTTCTTGGTGATCTAACTGGCGGAGGTGCTGGTGCAGGAGGTGCCGGGGGTGCGGCAGGCAAAGGAGGCGCCGCCAACGCAAACCCGCTCGGCGATCTCCTTGGCGGAGTAGGTGCAGCCGGTGGCGCTGCGGGTCAAGGTGCTGGTGCTGCTAACGCCAACCCTCTCGGTGATCTCTTGGGCGGAGCTGGCGCGGTGGGTGGTGCGGGCGGAAAAGGCCAAGGTGCAGCAAATGCGAACCCACTCGGAGACTTGCTCGGAGGTGGAGCAGCTGGTGCAGCACCCGCAGCTCGTGCTATCAGCATCGACGGCATGACAGTCCCGCTCCCAACACGCGATGAAGATGCCGAAGCCTTGAGACAGGTTGCACGCGACATCGCTGCTGAGCGAGAGCTCTACGAACGACAAGTCAGAGAGGCGACTGAGGCTTACAAGATGAGGCGTTCGAGGTACATCGCCAAGAGGGGATCGTACGGCACCGAAGGGCTGGTGGAGAGGAGAAAGGAGGTTGAATTCACGGCTTAGCTGTCTTTTCGAGCTGTGAAAGACAAATTGTCAAACCGGTTTGTGGGCTTGAGGCGAGGAGAAAGAGGAAGCTGCATACCCAAAAGTTCAATTAGGGCAGGAGTTTTAGATTGGGAATATGCATCAAGATGTCGAGACATTATCGTCCACTTACGCTCGCTGTCTAGAATGAGCTGCAATCTGCCCATCCCACCCTGGGTCTTTGACATAACCATTGAGCTCTTACGAAATGAGCTCTTCAAAATTCATTGAACAAGTCATAAAAATGAGTTCATAACCCATATTGAGAGAAGCCTACGCTTTACCTAGTGCAATAATTGTCCTTCCAGGGCACGTTCTCAATTTGGTCTAGCGCAGGCCAGCCCGTACCTCGGCCCTTTCCATCCCTTGCATGTTAAAGACAGTCTCCAGTACCTCCAGCGAAGTGTTGCTACCATGCTTAAGATCCTAAACCACGTACTCATTTCGGACCGCGCTGAAAGTTATGATGATTTTCTAAGTAGGTGACTACGCTAATCACAAACCAATTTGAGAACCAAGCAGCAGCCATGATCCGACATGGGATCGTGCTCTGCAAAAGTGTCCTCCATCGACGCGTCAGTAGCGACAAATGTTGAGGCCATATACTGCACGCGGAGATGACACTTTCATCAGAACAGAAGAGTGCCTGACGGCTGCGTCGTTGGTCTCTTGAATGTATTCGGTGCCTGAAATCCTTGCCTTGCCGAGAAGGCAAGGTCCCGCGTCATGCAGCAGGGCAAAAGGAATTTGACTCCTGTCCAGCTGTCCAGCTGTGGAAAAGCACATAAGCTTGCTTCTCCCCAATCCCCTCTGCCATGCAATTTTTGGCATCTCTTCCTCCTGCTGCCGCCGTTCTGTTCTCGGATTCGCTGCTTCTACTGCATTTCTTGGCAAGCCACTTGCCTCGTTGCCCTTTGCTGCCCTACTAGTCAAATTTGCCTTAAGCTATGTCTGACCAGCCTCCTACCCAAGTTACGAGCGACGACTGGCCGACATTGATGCATCAAGGGTTTCGAGAGGATTTCAATTGGATTCAGGACTCCTTTCGTGGTCTGCCACCTATGCGGGGCACCGCGGAGGTCGGGTAAGTAAAAAAAAAAATGCGCTAACACGCAAGCCGGGCGTTGTAGACATCGAACACTTGCTGGCCAATCCAATCAATATCCTTCGGATCCGCCACACTTGATTTGTCCAACGTGCTGCAAGTCATACAAGCGAAAAGGCGATCTCGCCCGCCACGAAAAAATCCATACTGAACCCCCGGCATTTCCATGTTTCATTCAGGGTTGTCCAAAATCTGTGTTGGGAAATGGCTTCAGTCGCCGCGACAATCTCGTTACTCACTATCAGACTGTCCACCACTATGACAAAGACCGTGCTAAATTTATTGCTGGCTCCCGAGGAGCATTTTTGATAACTCCTACGCTGGATTTGCAGGGAGGGGGACAAGTCACAGAATATGGAAGCCATATTGGTGCAATCAACTCTCAGTTTGAACACCTAGTCAGTACTGCGTTCACTCTTCCGACGCAGAATGCATCCTCTCATCTCCCACACCAGTGTCAAGGTGGCACTGAGGTCTGCCTTCCGACTCCGAATGCTGGCTCCAATGATCAATTCCAGTATCAAGCCAACAGCGATTAATCTGCTCCGAGTCCACATCCTGGCTCCTATCTCATATGGTAACGGATTTTTCAACAAAATCAGTGGTGCTTCAACGACAAGAAGGTCAAAGCTTCAGGAAAAGGTTGGAAAAGGGGTTCAACCCCCTTATTTCCCCGATTGGAACCGCAACTATTTGGCATTTCTCGAATGACGGTCATTAATTAGTTGCGCATAAACACACACATTCTTTTAGCTCTCTACAGGACATTCCCCTGTCAAATATTATTTCCTTACTGTGAAGCTCTCGCACTCATCGTTGCTATGTACACACTCTCGCCATATAGGCCAACAAAGCTTCCATTGCCGCGCTATCATAGCAATATGTCGCGATTAGAAAGCCTCATCCCTTCCGTACATTGCCTTCTACTACCCCGTAACGCGGCATCCCCATTTTAAATATTATAGTATGTCGGTCACGTGAACAAAGCGATATTAGTATCATCTCGCTCCACCATCGCCCACAACGCCGCCTACCCCCCACCCCCCAAAAAACATCATCAGCGCACCGCCCATCAATCCCCGCCCAACGCGCCGGTTTCTCGCCAGTCGACAGTATAACGCTCTTTGCGATGTGCGTACGTCTGCGGCGCGGCAAAGTGGAAGAACGATCTACAGTGCATAGGCGGCGGGAGCACACGTGTCCGTGCGGAAGGTTTGGCACTTGAGGGTGGGCGGGATGAGTGTGGATGACCCGGGGAGGAGGGCGGGTTTAATGTTTTCGTACAGGATCGCGAGGGGACAGTCTGCGTGTGGGCAGGGCTGTCTGGAGTACCACGGCCTAGATAGTTCGGAGGCAGATAGTTCGGAGGGTGTGATTGTGGGATTGGCTGGGGCGGTGAGTTCGGCGGCGGGGGGAGAGGGTGTGTTTTAGTAGCGGTGTCAGATAAGGTGTAGGGGTAGAGTGGTTGGACTTGGGAAATTTTACAGATTTTATATTGGGAGTGCCGGAGAGGACTGAGTGGTGTTAGCTTCAGCGGGTGATGGGTGACTGAGTAGAGTAGGGCGGCCGAATCGATATTCGATACGCAACTGCACAGCAGATTCTATTTAGTTAGGATCGCTCTCGCTTTTTGAGACCGTGATGGAGTCTGGGAAAATGTCTCTTGAAGCAAGCTGAACACGTGATCCCTTGGCCACTTGGGCAATAATGTAGATATTGCGCGTCCGATAGCATTGCCTCACACGACCGTGGCAAGAATTCTTAAATCATTTGTAAACGTATTTCAGCCCTGAAGCGAGGAGAGAGTCTGTCGCGGCTCTTCTCGAGTTTCAACCCACAGATATTCGTCTGGCAAGGGGGAAAGCGGGGAGATAAACAATGCTAAGGGCAGCGAAAAGCAGGTACAGCAGGATCGCTCATCTCTCACGTAGTCTCATCTCCGTAAGCTATCCAGCCTCGCCTGTAAGTCATCTTCTCCGGGATCCCCACCCCCTCCGCCGCCAACTGCTTGCGCAACCCTCTGCCCAGTGGCCGGATTCGACAGCACCCCTGAAGGAGCATCCGTGAGCTGATTGTTCAAGTCGACACCTAATTCCTCCAAGACCTGTTCGACGACCTGGTCGCCTTCTTCTTCAACCTCCATCGCATCATCCATGGCATCGTCCATCATCGATTGTCGCTGCTCCATCATGTCGCTCTGTCGCTCAAATTCCATCGTTATTCTCTGTAATTCAGGCAAGTTCGTCGACCGGTTCATGGAACCCAGCACTTTTGACGCGCTCTGCATCGATGTCATCATCTGTTCGTTTGTACGGTGTGTCTATTCCGGAGGTGAAACGTCAGTATATAGCCTAGTAAGGGAGTTCAGGACTAATATGTACCTGTAACCTGAGCGAAATCTGCTGAAGTTGGCTCCGCAGGCCGTAGAATTTCTCGATGTAATTCCGTGTGCGTATCAGGTCCTTTGCCTGGATCTTACACGCCCCCATCTGGCCCTTCTGTGCAGACTGCTTGATCTGCGTTAAGAGTGTCTTCTCTTGCTTCTCCAGCTTGTTTCGGACTTGGTCGATTTCGCGGATCGCTTTGTCGAGGAGTCGGATGTTCTTGCGTAATCGCTCGGCGGGAGTGAGACGCTTGCCGAAGGCCCATTCTAAAACCTAGGCCGGAGAGGACCGAATTAGACGACGATTGCATCCGAGGAGAGAATAATACATGGTGAGAGAAAAGGCGGAGGACGTGGTACTAGCATGCTGACATAGACTCACGTTCATGATAGCTCGGAGCACGCGGATCGCTTCTGATGGTTGCACGGTTTCTCCGTATGTACAAATTCTAGTAGCAATGAGACAGTGTACCGGTGGCTTGCTTGTGGACACTATAGGGGAAAGAAAGCTGTTGAGGGAGTGTGTCGAAGGTGTTGCCTAGCGCTTGTAGTTTGTTGCGTCCTGGGCAGATATCCCCACAGGTCACACTAGCCACCGCCGTTAAATCTTTCACCAGCCACTACCGCGTGGCCGTGCCGGAATAACATGTTTTGCCTATTTCGGCCTCCGCGGCTACCTGTGGAAAGAACGACGCAATTCCAGTGCTCATGCTCCCCTCCGAATTTTCGAATCGGTCTTGTTTGCTTTTGAGACTGCATTCCGGATCGCATGAAAGTTCCAGTTCAGCCGGGAGCACAAGATTCGATCCTCAGGAGAAGGCCCGTATGATGTCAATGTTTTTCGAGTATCTAGGAGGAATCACTTCTGTGATCAATACGCATGCCAAGTCTGGGACGAGATGGTGATGGATTTGTGTTGCTAAAAGCAGCGCATGCCGGATTTTGTAGGACGTACCCCGCGTACGGACGTATCGACGACCTCCCTGGCCGCCAAGCCCTTGCTCTCCTTGTACTCCCCAACTTACCATCACATCATTTTGCATGAACCATTGAAGCTTACTCATGTCCATTTCTTTAAACTCTACTGCCTCGTCTCATCCAGAAGCAGTTTCCAGACGCTATTCTACTCACCAAGCCTTCTGCCCGAGGCCCTCGGCTACCACTGAATTGACTTGGTTTAGATCTAGCTTCCGGACAAACCTGTTCTGCATCTCCAGGCCAACTCAGCGGAGATGTTGAAAGAAGACATAGCAGCGGACTACGGCTGATAAATCGCAATGCATCGCATGGTGTCCGCGTCACAGCTGGCCTACAGGCTTGAAGACGGACGTTATGTCATCATTGGCATGCTGTCTGGCCGCTCTGGATTAGTAACTCAGCATGTGGTATACTAATCAAATACTTGATGACGATGGTGAAAATAGTCATCGTAGAAAGTGACTAGGTCATAATGTCGAGGTATTTGATAGAAGGGTCGCAAAAGTTGGAAAGCAATCACCAGGCCATTATACCCGGTGGAAAGATCTTTCAAACAAACATTTTCACTTAGCAGCATATTTCAACAGCAGGACTCCTCCAGTATGAAGACCATCCTCATCGTTGGTGCGTCCGGTGCTCAAGGCGGTGCTACCGTGAAATATCTCTCGTCCATCGGGCAGTATAATATACTTGCCCTCACACGGAGTACGACCTCTTCCCAAGCCAAAGATCTAGCTTCACTCTCGAATGTCGAGCTTGTATCCAACAACGCCTCCAGCGGCTATGATACCGAGGCCTTCCTCAACGCGGCGTCAACCGCTGACTACGTCTTTGTCAACACGGATGGCTTCGCGTTAGGCGAACAGGCCGAAACGTTCTGGGGCATCCGACTGTTCGAGTTGGCCGTGAGAGCCGGTGTCAAGCATTTAATCTACAGCGGTCTAGACTATGCTAGCAAGGCGGCTGGCTTCGACTCCAAGTTTTACGTTGGCCACTATGAGGGAAAGGCCAGGGTTCAAGGTGAGCCACCTCGCTCGAAATATGTCGCGTTACATGCTCACAATGAATATCAGAATGGATACACGCCCAAAATACATCTCCAATGCAGTGGACCATCATCCGGTCGGGTCCCTACATGGAAATGCTCTCCGCCGCCCTGGCTCCCTCCAAAGACGCCGACGGAGACACCGTGCTCTTCCAGTACCCTCTCGGCGACGGTGCAATCCCCTTCATCCATCTCGACGACTTCGGAAAATATGTCCACTGGTCTCTCTCCAACCCCTCGCACTCCAACCACCTCGACTTCGGCATCGCAACGGCCCACATTTCCGGCGACGAAATCGCATCCACCTTTTCCGCTCACATAGGTCAACCAGCAAAATTCATCTCCATCCCACCCGAGGCATGGAACGCAGCGGCATGGAAATCCCTCCCCCAGGGCCCAGACACAAGGATCGGCTTCCAGCACGTCAAAGACTCGAACGCCCTCTTAATGACCTACGGAGAAAACTTCGCGAATTGGTGGAACCTGTACAAAGCGAGCGCGGGGAATCGCGGGCTCATCACGAGGGATTACGCGTTTCTGGATGGGATCGTGCCGGACAGAGTCCAGAGTCTCAGGGAGTGGATGGAGAAAGTCGGGTATACGGGGGAGAGGAGGGAGTTGCTCAAGTTGCAGGAAGTTACGAAGGCTTAAGGTCTCCCGGTGGTGGTGGCGAAGAGCATAACATTTCACAAACGGAAAAATCCTACGCTATTCTCGTAACGGATAACATAGCAATCCCCACCCCCACACAAACACGCAGTAAAAATAGTCATCATCATCGTCGTCCGCTGCCCAAAATATTTGACCAAATCACGACCAAGAACAAATTTTCATCTAAATTGCGTCCCACAATCTCGCCGTCACTAAACAATTCCCTCTCATGATATTTTCCACAAGAGCGATCACCAACCCACCCGCCCATATCCCCGTGACCGTGACCGTCCGTAAAAAGCCAAGCGAGAACCTTCATCGCCGTGCCGAAGGCGAATCGTATCTCCTGGCATGCCATGGCGTAGCGTAGAGTATAAGGCCGAATTCCAGCGCGAAGGCCCCCCCTCTCCCCTTCCCCTCCCTTTCCCCACCCCCCGGCCTCACCACTCCCCGTCCAGCGGCGTAAGACACGCCTTGATCGACCGGTCCGGGCTCGGCGTCTTGCCGAAATGCACGTGGCATGCTGAATCCCTCTGCGATGCCGTACCCGCACTTTTGTCCCGATTGCCGCTTCCTGCGCCACATCTCCTCTGCTTCTGGTTCTGACTGTCACCGTAATATATCCGAGGCTGTGCGTTCATATCCGCATCTCTCCCCCAGTTCCTAGTCTGTACGTTTCTTGTCGTTCGCCGCACGTACAGCTCCAGCGACTCGACCTTCTGGCAACGGCAAGCAAAAGGAGCTAAGTCGTCCCGAGGAGGCTACGAGGCCGCGGCTGCGGCAGCGGCTGCTTTGCGCCTGGCGATGCGGCGCATGTATGGGTCGAGAGGTTCTGGGCCGTTGAGCGTCATGACTTTCGTCGTCATCGATGCTGTATTTATTGTCGTCTGCTCCCCCGGAACTCTCGGCAGAGCCTTCTCACCCACCACCCCCACAAACCCCCGAACAAAATCGCTGCGGTCGTTCTGCCGGATGCGGAGCTGCACTTGCTCCCTGCACTGCAGCGCGTAGTCCCGGCGGAGGATCTTTTCGCGTTCGGCGAGCTCGAGCTGGTGGAGGCGGTGGGCGAGGATTTTGAGCTTGATGGTGCGGAGCGGGGTGGAGAGTTTGGAGGGGTAGGTGGTGGAGGAGGAGGAGGAGGAGGAGGAGGGTGGGGACATGGTGGTGTGTGGTGGAGGATTGAGGGTTTTGAGTGGGGTGTGGAAGGATCTGTGGAGGAGAATGGAGGAGGGCTTGTGGACTGTAGAAGGTTTGATAGAGTGTAAGAAGTTCTGGTGGAGTGTAGAAGTTTTGATGGAGTGTAGAAGTTCTGGTGGAATGCAGTAGCCCTTGCGGATTGTAGAAGTACTTTTGGGTAGCCGGGCGCCTCTTGTGGGTGGATATGGCTGCTGAGGGTGTGGCTTTGGCTGACAGGCAGAATCATAAACATCTGGTGGGAGAAGGGAAAAGAGATGCGAGGATTTATGTGCAGATGGTGGGCGGCTGTTTACAAAAATGGAATAATCAGTTTTTCGAGCTTCCGTAGTATTTTGGTATGGGAAGGGGAAGAAAACTCACGCAAAGCTAGAAAGACGCTAGGACATGGGTTATACTGGAAAGATATTCAATGTTCGATATGTGTGCCTATATACAAATTCTGATTTGGTACCGTTGCGGAGTTCACAAACGCAAATGATCCAGGAACCAAGGTAGTGGAAAAGCTCGGAGAAAGTTACCATAGTCTATTGCCCTGGCCTGAATGCGAAGTCATTACCTCATTACTGTCGTTCTGCCCATTCGATCCATCGACGGATCGTCTCATCGACACTTTTCAAACTCGAAGCTCTCGCATCGACCTCGAACCACTCGCGATGCTCTCTTCCGCAATTTTGGCAAGCGCCCTGGTCCTTAACCCGTTTCTCAGCAAGTTCGATGTGGATCAGTCTTTCTACGCGATGTACCTGAGGAACCTTGCGCGGCGTTTGGGGAGAGCTGTTACTATCGGATGCGATGTACGGATAGTATCGGATCAAGGTCAAGTTGTGCGAGCATTGCTTAGTCCATTGGCTGAGTCGCCGATGGACGTTAGCAGCTCGGCCTATCTTGAGCAGGACTGTCTTTTCCTTGTTCTTGTGGGAGACGGATGCATAGCGTTGTAAGACGTCGCTGGTCCGTCTGCCTTGACGAGAAGCCGTCGGAGGTGCTAACAGACTGCTAGCCTCATTATCTGGAGGTTTTGCTTGTCCATCTTCTGGTGTTAACCAGAATATATAGATGTAGCCTTCCTCGTCTGCTGACGAAATAGGTTTTGTGAGCTCGCTAAGAAGAAGAGACGCTGTCTGCGGTGGCAAGGATGCTGGTATGAGCGATAGTAACATTTGAGTTTGAGATTTTGATGAATTAGGTGTCTCGACAAGTGAGGGCCGTGTTGGCGTCGAAAATGAGCTCCTTTGCGGATTTGGCGTCTGTGGCTGTATGATGGACGACCGCTGAGGTGTAGTAGGGACTGGTCTCCGCCGGACTTCAGACATCTGTCCACTAACTCGAGGTGATGGAGAGGCAGGAAAAGGCGAATCCGTTGTGGGTTTGGATCCTGCATCCTGTGGTGGTCCCGGATTCTGGTATCCAGATGGTCGAATATTTACAGGATTAGGGCGTCGCCGTGGTGGGGGGGTTATGTCGTCATCTGGAGCTTTTGTGCAGCAGAATATATTGACATGCTGTGTTTTCGGTGCGGGCCTCTGGATCACAGGTCTTGGTGGTCTTGCTTGCTGATTAGGATGCACAAGGTCTTCTGGAACAGTCATTAAAGGACCAGGTACGTCATGCCAGGACGGCGGCAAGGTATCCCTTTTCTTGATAGCCTCCCCTTTATGAAATTTTCGTTTGTCTTTCCTTCGGCCTGTTGTAGAGTCCTCTACCTCGAGCACTCCGACCCTTTCTACCAGCGTGTCAATGCTTTTTCTCTCCTTCAACGGCATGATCTCAGTAGTACTCTGCGTGCTTGCGGCTAGCTGTTCGGCCTGGTCCTTGTGCTGCCAACAGTAGAAGGCCGCTGCGCTGTTGTTAGATTCATCTTCATCGTGCAGAACTGCAAGCACTCCTGGACTATTTCTTGAGGGCGGTTCAGGTGAAGTTCTCGGGGAGGCTCGAGGGGAGGCTGCTAGGCCTCTCCGACATGGTCGACCGTTGGAGGTGATGCCTTTGCATGTCGTGGCGGGGTTCTTGGAGTCAGATCGTGGTAACAAAGCTTCTGGGGTTCGACCGATGAATGGCATTGTTCGACGTGAGCTACCTGCCAGCGATTACGATGTTCAACGCGGTAGGTACGGGATCAAAAGGAAACACAAACGAAGACAATTCCTGACGGCAAGACATGGGGCAATTGATTGCACCTCATACTTGTAAAGCTCGTTCGAAAGCCGCCCTACACCCACCAAGCCTCGCTGCAAAGTACCCGGTCATCAGTGTCATTGTTGCCTGACTTGGGCGGCCGTAGCCCAGTCCTTTGTGACAATTGGGCGTGACGCGCTTGAAATCATGCGGCAGGGCAAATAAAGCGGTGGCTGGCGCAAGGCGGTGCACCTGCTCATCACGTGAGAGCGCGTCTACGCCAAGACAGCCACTTTAGCGTGTTTGCCAAGTCCTCCGACCCAAAATGTGCTGCGAGGAAGGACCAGGCCCCGCCCCGCCGTCCTAACTTGCCTCTAACCCCTTTCGGCTCCATGTCCGCTCAGAGTCGGCTCCACGTCTACTCCCGATGCTCAGATCCGCACCGCTACGGATCAGTCTAGATCAGTCCTACCAAGTCGCGTGCTACGCGGACCCAGCCGGTCTCCAAACTCCCATCCATGGACTTCAACTACAGCAGCTGGCCTCGTCGTACATCTTACACGCTTTAAATGTGCGATGCGTAAGATTCAGGCGAACACGACCAGGGTTCTACTTTCACGCCCCTGAATGCTCGCTCAATTCCCGTTCCCACTCACCACCGACCACTGCGTTGTGGTTTCGTTAGCAAATGCAAAGGAATCGGATGAACGACCGCTTCGCCGGTTTGATTCCAAAAAACCCCTTCTCATGGTGCGTGCATGTAGTTGTCCGTGTTCTGCGAATCTTCAAGATCGAAGCCTGTCCTCTCAGAGCAACCACGAGATGCTACTACTTCCCCTATAGAACCATTGTGGCGGCTATTCTGAACTTCAGTTCCTCCTTCGTTCTTTGTTACTGGAACCTTCTATTATTTGCCCAAATATCAAAAGGCGAAAGCCCAATGATCGTAATCTGAATCGTGCGGATCAACGCTTCGTCAATATGACAATCGTGTGTATTGATGGGAAGGAGGTTTAGAAGTTGGGCTAATTGTGGGCGCAATCTGCCAGAACGATGTTTTGTATTGTGTACTGAATCTAGGTGTCAGCACGGAGGAGAAGGGGGAGTGTTCAGTCGAGCAGCCCTTGAGATGCTGCTGGAAGGTTTCTGACTCCAATTTATTGAGCTGTGGCGTGTTGCCTATGTCTACGCTAGGAAAGTGTGACCACCTTTCCAGATTCTGTCTCGCTTTCTCCAAAGCTCGCCCGCTCTCAGGTCCACTATCTGACTACCACTCCAGACATCATCTGATGCTGCGCCGTTCACCGAAGCGACCTCGAATATTACAATACAAGCCTAGACCAATGCAAAGCACCGAAGTCCGCTAGGGCATGGCCCATTGACAAATCGCCCACTCTCGCCCGGGGGAAGCGAATCTCCAGAAAGAGTAGGGTTCAAGCAAGCACTTTGGCTGCCAGCACAATTGTTCTTGTAGCAGCATACAGCCCCACCACCACAGAAACCGCTGACGGATTGGCCACCAGCAGTGGCACAAGCATTTGCGTTAGTGCAGACGCCTAAGAACAAAATTAGCCCCATGGCCCGGTGGCGAGAAGATGCTGGTGAAACCTACCATCAATGTTTGCAGGAGGGGGGTTTAAGCCTCCACCACCGATAGCGGTTGGAGGAATGCGGCAAAAGGTCTGAGAGAGAGCTGGGGTGGCGACAAGCGCAAAGATGGTGATGAAGACGCTCTTCATATTGTATGAAGCTTTTTAGAGGTAGCTTTGTCTTGGAGAATGAATGTTCTTGATTTGCAGTGGATTTGTTTGAGCCAGAGACGATCTCAGAAGTGATTGCGGGCTGATGATGAATCCCATTTCGAAGCAGGACCGAAAGCCGTTATTTATACCAAGGACTGAGGATCATGATATCTTTCGATCACCGATTTTCACATCCTCAATTCCCGCTCATGATGTCTTTTGATCACCGACTCTCGCGTCCACAATTCCCGATCATACAACTTTTGGTTAACATGTCATATCATAGACTTCACCTTTCATCCTCAACCAACTAACATAGTTACCTTTGATAGATCCAACATCGCTTGTCTGTACGACCCTGGAGCGGAGGAGCAGCGTCCGAATCGCCAAAGTGAAAGAACGGGTCCACAGCTTCCAACTTGGTCGTTAGTCCTAAGCTCGCCAGAGCAAAACACAGGCTTTCGTTTCTAACTGAGCCGATGGACAATGTGACCGACAAGGTTAAACATGCGCATTTCGGAAACCGTTGTCCAGAATCCCATAGTGTGTCACTAGTAGAACTTACCTAGCTGCATGGTGTGGTCACTTGTCATTGTTTATGCCTGTTGGAAGTCTGCGGGATCGCGGCGAATCCGGGGTAAGGTAGTCAGGGGTAAGATAATCCGGGGTAAGGTAGCCAGGCATCTTTCAAACTTGAAGAAATATCGTCGTCTGGACAAACGTTCTGGAGTCTTGGCACAGAGGGCGAGTACGCGTAAACACCCCTCACACCTTCCTAGAGTCGGCAAGCGTAATATTTATGTATCCCCTACTCTGATGTGATATTCTGATTGGGTGCCTTGCCTCGCTTCGGGGCTGGCACAGACCGAGAACATGGTTGGCACAGACCGAGGCCCCCAATCAGAAAAAGTCTGCCACATCTTGCCAGATCGGGACAGATATTGGCGAGGTCGCAGTTATGGGCATCCACATATTCCGCCACGGTTCCCGTCCATATCATTATTTACCTAGTCGCTAGATCGACCCTAGACTTGTCATCTCCATCTCTCATTTCCGACTATTCGACTCTTTCCGCAAGTCGCGAGTGGGGCCAAATGTCACTCGACCATCAGTTGAACATGTCCCACAGATATCAAAGAATCAGAGCCAGGTGTTAGCCGTGATCACCCGCGTGTGCGTCATATCATACATTTCTTTGCTAGGAGTCCGTAGGAAAGAGAAGCAGACTGTAGCTGTTCCTGAGGAGGTGTTGGGCATGTTCATTTAGCCCACGGCCCGTGCGATTGCTTCACGTGTTCGTAGTGGAACTCCAAGACTAAAGCTGTCAGGGCACTTGCAGAGACCCTGTGGCAATGCCAGATGGGATGCAGTAGTATGGTCGATGGTAGAATCTCCACTGCACAGGCTGTAGAAGTAAAAGGCGCTATATGACCTAAACCTCTCTGGAAACCAACCCTCATGCAATGGACCCCCCTTTCAAATCTAACCCTAATACGGTATAGCTCATATAGTTCCGTTTCGAAGTGGCCGCAAGGCACCTTGACAACAAGAATCCGACTTGCACCACCTGCCTCAGGAAAAGCGGTGCAGCTCTCGGTACGATATTGCAGTCTACCTATATGTTCGACTCGGTAATACTACCTAGATATATGTACATATCTGTATTAGATTCGGCAATCGCTTAAGATGCCGGCTGATCTTATGCGGGTTTTGCCACCTTTGAAGTCCTGAACCAAGTCACAGAACGCCAATATATCTAGAATCCCTATGCTTTCCCTGCTTCATTGGAGCATGTATGTTCTTCTGTAAGTGGCAAATGAAATTCTACCTAACGAAGCAACCCTCTCTATGGCACAGTAATGACATTTGAGCTCAAGCGTGGAGTATGATCCTTTACGTTGAGGGTCAAAGACGAATAAGCGGCTGCACGGATGTGAAAGAGAAGCGATTGGGTACAAATACACGGTCGCTCGCATCATCCCCAACATCCTGCTAGAGCAGACAGATCGTTGCACGGAGATTAAGGGAACGAAGCATTCCCCCTACTCCAGTGGATTGTGTCGTTTGACGCCGTAGCCAACCAGACTGTTGGATTCTCTCTATCAATAATCAACGTTGGTAAAATGCATTTTGCCGCATTGGCTGCCGTGTCAAGCGACACAACCCACGGGAGCAGGGGACGTGGCAGTATCTTAATGCTTGCTATGATGATCTCAAGCGTTTCTATAGGTACTACGGGAATGTCCGAAGTCGCTGGGTAGCAATCTAGCCCCCACGGTCAGACAGTCTCCTCGGGAATCAGTTCGAAGTCAGGCTCCCTTACTGGTGCTGTGTATGGGGGCGGCGATTTCTGCGAGAGATCTGGGGCAGCTTAGGTTGGTTGATAGTCTGTGTGTTGAAGTCCGCTCTCTTACGTAACTTTTACTTCCTGGAGCATCGTTCCAAACAGTCCTTCCTTTCAGCCTCCCTGAGTGCTGAAACATGCCAGACCACGTCACCCGGCGACGATGCCAAGGCGCTATCGATGTCCTCCGCCGAAGCAATATCACAAACTTTTCACACTTCATCAGTGCAAGTCACTTGATAAAAGCTGGCCTGGTTGTTTGCTATGGCTTGAGTCAATGTCACATCCTCATCGCGAATAGTTCTTTAGGGAGCTTAGCTTATCGATTGATATTTCGTCTGCCGCTGGAAGACAAGACTTTCAGCATCTCGCACTCCCTTGCAGATACGCAAAAGCGTAAATCCTCGTCGCTTTGATTGGACCCTACAGTGTCCATTAATTTTGTTTGAGAACTCCCTCTCCCGGACACCGAGTATCTCTTGTGTTATGCATCGCTCCCATGCCTCCTTTGTAACCCGCTTTTTTGATAATATTGCTCTTGGTAAGAGAAGTGCCTCCGCAAAGCTTCTTGCCAACCGGTCCAACTTGCAAGACCATATTTCAGCGGATCAGCATGACTGTTTCCATATTTACCGGAACCTTCTGTTGCTGGCTTTACATTGTCGCCTATGCTGAAGCTCCTGCCTGGACATGAGTCTTCATTTCGCTTCGGGAAGTTGGAGGGACTGAGGACGCTTCGTAAGTCACCGATGGAAATCCCTACCGCCTTTCTCAACAGTACCGGGTGCATTTGGACTTTGATTTCTAGGTAAGTGCTAATATACCCGTGGCACGTTTTGTCATAGTGGGAGTGAAGTCTTAGGGAGAGTTCGAAAGGCGTATAAGTGAGTAATCATTGACAAATGCTATCGTCAAACTGCGATATAGCTAGGTGGGCCGGTCTATGGCATTAACCAGTATCGAGCCCGAAAGTCTTCCAGTACCTGCTCTCAGTAGTGCAATGTACGGAAGACCTAGACAGACTGACTCTATTGATGAAGATCTTAGTATTTGTTCATCGGCAGAGACACGTCATGCGTACTTTCGAAGTAGGTAATAAGGAACAACAACCCAAGTATGAAGTCTGTGCCTCTCGATACATTCGCCGTTCATGTGTCAAAGTTATGAGGTACTTGGTATACGATAGCAGAGGTGAATCGGTGACTTCAAGAGTCAACCCTTCCTGTTGGGTGCCCCAGATTCACTCTCCCGGTATTGTCCCGTATGGCGAGTCATCTCTTCAGTCTCAGAGAGGCAAGGCGCAGGTTTCGCCGCCTTGCACTGCCCCTCCTATAGAGGAAGTTTTCGATCAGTCATCCTGTCCAGACGCTCCCCTTAGACGGAGTGCCCACAGCACAGCGACCTTGGAACAGCAATCTACTGTGAGCAAAATTCAGAGTCACAAATTTGATTCGCGATCATCACTTCTCACGAAACCGCGACTGGGGCTGCTTCCTCCGCCGGGTTTTGAAAACGTGAGCCCAGCAGAGGCGTTTGATGCGTTCATATTTTGATCCGCGTCAAAAGCCGTACAGATACCACTGGGCTTCGAGAACGTAAGACCAATACAAGCACTCTTCAGTTCCACCCCACGGCCTGTAACCGAAGGTGCAACATCATCACGGAGTCTCGATCGAGCAAGCTCCCGTTTAGACCGCACGTACGACGAAGGAACAGGCTTCTCACACAACTACCTGCCACGCAAACGTCAATGCACCGACAATTGGCGCCAGACTCCGCCCTCAGAAGGGGACGGCTCTCCCGTACTATTCAAGGACCGGCCAAATCGGAGGAGCAAGACCCGACCCTCCAGGAAGATTCCAGTCCGGTCATTCTCCACCAGCAATGACAACCTTGACCAGGGCCCCTGGCACGCGCCACATGAGCCCATACCTGAGGCGTCCGAAATACTAGAGAACTATGAGTATATCCGAACAGAAGTATCGTTAGAGAACAATACCGACAGCCCAACCATCATCACACAAGGGCAATGCCAAGATGTCTTCCAAGACGGCGCTCCTACACAAAACGAACAACCACAAACCTACCTCAACATGTCCATCAATCTCCCATCTCGACCACAGGGCAAGCAAGAAATAACCGTACGTCTCTTGCCGTACAACTGGCCCATAAACCACGCTCTAGACCACCTCCTGAACAAGAACACCCCGGAACAAGCAGCCAATAGACCCTTCTTCGGACAACCACTCGCAATGATTCCAAGCACCGTCCGCCCGAACCCTATTCCTGCGCCAAGGCCGGAGAAAGCGGCGCAGTCTGTGGTTGTTTCACGTCTGGACAGCGTTGCTAAAGCGTGGTCTGATTCTGAGTCTGGGTGAGAGTCGTGTGCAGCTGCAGAGGACGTTGCTCTGGGCTCTGATCGGTTGTACCGCAGCTACAGCTACAGCCACAGCAAGAATATGTATTGTATTTCAACCGCATTAGGATGCCAAGTCACACAAATCTTCCTTACGGCCCTGCAGGGGCTGCTTGTGGTGCCGATATTCAAAACGTACCTCTAATGAAGCAGCCGCAGAGGGGTTATGTGTCGATCCTGGACCAATTTTGACACTTGGTAAAAGTGACTCGGGAGACGTACTAGGCTAAAGATTAAGAAGAGAGCGTTCTGATATCTCGAGAATGGTAGGAATGCTGTTTGGGAAAAACGGAGAAAGAAAATAACAGTTCTGTGGTTTGGTCCAGGAGCACGGGGTGGCCGCGTATTATCGTCGATGTTTTGGGAAAGAAACGAAAGGAAAGAAAAAGAAGATGGATTGAAGTTCGCACGCCCCAGCCGGAAAAAGTTGTCAAATTAAAACATGTCTCGACGAGAGCACGTGCTTTATCACTTCCCGGTGATCCTCCCAGAGAATCCCAAAGGCAGTCTGTCAAAGAAATATCGTCGCATCAAGAAAATGAATTCCTGTCAGCGAAGTGCGTATTAAGAAGTCAAATCGAATGTGATTTTGCCCGCTGAGGGGCTGTTTGTCTCGACTCGAAATACAATTTCCTGCGCAAGAGGGAAGGGTGAAGGAGGTATTGATTGCGAAAGCCTTGTGATGATGCGATGAAAGCATCTGCTGTGAAAGGGATTGTCTTTGAGTTCTCTCTGTCTCAGAGATTTGTTGCGCCTCAGGCTTTGGACTGACGGACTTTGTCATGTCTTAGGAGCGGGGTATCACGGGGTTGGTAAGGGAGTCTTGGATGGGCAGGGATATCTCTATACTGTCGATGTGTATGGCTGGGACGTCCACTAGATGTTGACTAGGCTTTAATCAAATTCTCTTATCTACCAACACCAAAAGACGCATTTACCGGCGCCACCCTCCCAACGACTCCAAAATGCCAAACCATGACTAAGCCGGTACCCATCTCACATGATTGTCTCTCGATGCCCCAAAATTAGACTCCCATCGTAAAGTCATGCTCGATCCCCGGCGTCACACTTGCGATAAATTTCAGAAACACCACCAGATACTGATCCACCCTAATTGCGACCTTCTCCTCCTCCTCATCTAACACCTCCCACTCGTCTCCGCCATTCCCTCCGGCTGCCGCAACGCCCTGGCTATGCCCCTTTTTCGCGTGCGCCTCCTTCAGATTCAACGCTGCCGTGTCATCCACTAGCCCTTCCATTCCACTCTCTATCTTTACGTCGTCGCCATATGCGAGTTTTTGTAAACGGAGTTTGAGCGCGGCATCGGCGCGGTCGAGAAGGACCTTCATGACGGAGGCATGGCGGCAGGGGTGGACGGAGGCCATTTTGACGGAGTGGTCGTAGAAGGGGAAGTCTTCGAGGGTGACGGTTTTGTCCTTGTAGTCGCCGACGATGTCTTGCATCATGTCTTGTGGGGGAAGTGGTTCAGATGGGGAGAGATAGCCTGACAAGTACATGCGTGGAGTACTGTAGAAAGAGGTGTAGGTTATGTAGAGGGTGTAGGTTCTGAGGCTAAGGGACTATTAGTGAGCGTTTACAGAGACGTAGGGAGGGCGAATGAATCTTACGTATTAGAGCCATCTTGGTCGCGGATGATGGCTTCGGCGTCGTCTTCGTCGTCTTCCATATCCGGGATGTCGTCTTCTTCTGGCTCTTGAGGCCCGACGTTACCGGACTCATCCATTGTTCGTACATCTCGCATTCGAGATTCAGAGCTTCTCATGTCTTTCTTCTTGTCTCCACCAGTCTGAAGCCAGCCATCGTCTTCATCGTCACCTCCAACCTCTTTCGCCGTATTCCGTAGTTCGTCTCGGACCAGCTCGTCAAGTTCAGCGTCTCCCGCGAAGTGGTCATCGAGCCGTTTGCGACATGGAACCCCCCGAGTGACTAGATACTGCTTTCCCGGAGGGAGATATGTGTAACGCCTTGACTCAGACTCGGCATCGGCCCATGACCAAGTTGGAAATTTATAGACAAGGTAGTCTCCAGCGAGCACAAATTCTTCCGGTGTGATCTTCCCCGTGTCTCTGAAAGTTGATGTGTGAGAGGCTGGGGCGTATCGGTCTCTCAGCGAAGAGATTGTTGACCGGATGGTCTGCATGTTGACAGTCCAGACTAGGACAGGTATCAGATCGCTTGACTAAGACAGATTTCTCCAGGATCCAGAGTGAGATGGGCCTGGCTTGAGTTGCGGGGTGTTCTTGAGGAGTGTTAATGCCGCAAAAGAATAAGACTTGGGGTCTAAGCCTGGTAATTCGATAGAATAATTGCACTGATTAAAAGGTTCTGTAAGAATTAGTGGAGCCGTTGAGTGTTTATTTCACCGAGTCCAGCAATGCAAGTTATGAACAAAGGCAACCGTCAACAAATGATGGAGGGTCACCCGATAAGGCTGGGATCATCGGATAAGGCTGGGGCTGTCATGTGACCGAGCTTATCGATAAGCAGCGCTACGATGGTGGCGTGCAGGTAGGTGGCTTGACGCTCTTGGCATTGAACCACAAAGCGGAGTCTTCCGAGAAGCTCGTACATTGATCACATCCAAGTGCGATTCTACCGTGCGCAGAGTCTGGATATCCTCCAAGGTAAGTAGCGAAATCTAGTATGCCAGACTCAACTACAGGTCGTCGCATAGATCCCCCAATCCGGACCATGTCTGTCTCTGAACTTAATGTCTAACAATTCTACCTAATGTTGACTAGTGGCAAAGCAACCTTCAGAGCTAACATCCGTCCACGAAATATTGTAGGCATTGCGTGAGAGAACGTCCGGGACATAGGGTTCATGTCGATTCGCAGGCTCAATGTCCACGTTGAAACACAGTCACGAAATCGATGGCGGCAAGTTTTTCATTCATTATTCTAATCCGTATATATAAGGGGTATCCAATCAATCTGTTCCCATGCCCAAACATCTGGGCTAGTCTATCATACCTGTGCTCCATATACATAATTTCTCAGACACCGTTATAACATGTGAAAGCCAGCTTCGCCTGGTTGACCCATCATTGCAAACCTAATCCGCCGAGGAGGTTTAGACAATCTTCCTGCGCTCTTTCGAGCTCCGTGATCCTCTCCTTCAGTGCGCGGCTTTCTTCCTTCATCACCCCCATTACACCCCATGCCTCCGAGCTTGGGACGCCGTGGCAGATCTCACACTCCGACTTCATCACTTGAGTATTCTGGTTCGGACTTAGAGTTTTGCTGAGCTTCCGTGTCACCACTCCGAACGACGAGAATTTCGTCGAATGTGGCGTCGCGGGGCTGAACTCGATATCTGTTGTCGGGCTGGCGCTTCTTGCTGTTGTTTGGTCCGAATGTGAGAACACGCTAGAAACTTCAGAAGACAGCTCCACGTCGTGCTCCGAACTCTCAATCGATGAAGTCGAGATATCTGAAATCCTCATCCTCCTACCTCTGTAAGGCCGTAGCCGGTCTTCCAACGGCTGCACAAGCTTCACCGTCCCTTTTCTTAGCTCTTCCTCTTCCTGCCTAAGGCTCCGCTCCGTGGCCAGTTCTTCTTGGAGTTGCTTCATAGCCTCTTCTTGCGCCGCTGCGCGGGCGGCCATATCGGAGAGCTGCATCTTGAGCGCTTCGTTGCGGGTCTCAGCTGCTTCGAGTTCGTCGGCTTGGATGTTTCTCTCTGAACGTGTTGCGCGAAGTGATTCCGAGACAGTGCGGTAGGCTGTCTGGAAGCGATTGAGAGTCCCTTCGGCGTTCATTTGCAGGTTTTTGAAGGTAGCTGGGGAGAAAGAGTCGGTAGGGCCTTGAGGGAAGAGGGCTGCCGGGATCGAGAGGCTGAGAAGCTCGTCAGTCTCTGCAGTGGTGTTGGAGGGCGATAGTGGGCCATTCGCTTTGTTCTTGAAGAAGAAGCGAGATAAGGAGGTTGCGGAGGGGTTTGTGAGGGCTTTCGGCCGTGTTGGAGACATCGAGGTGCGTTTCTTCAGTTTACTGCTGGATGTAGGAGAGCGCCCGGATGGGCTATCATCAGTAAGCGATGATTTTCCTCCAGAGAATTCTTGAGGCGAGACGCTCTGCTCGTCGTTCCCGCCGAGCGGATCAGGAGCTTCCTTTGTCGGCGAAGGCACGAGTCCTAAGTTGACACGATTTGAGTCTCCGCTAAACCAGCCGGCAAGTTTGCCAGGCTTTGCTTCTGGTGTCACTCTTCCTTCTCCATCTTCCACGGCAGCATGGAGGTGCTCTGAGCTTTTGCCAACCTTTGCTGGGGAGTGGCTTCGCGTTCTTGGAGGCGAGGACGTCCGGTCAGAGGACGAGAATGGGGTGTGGACGGAATTGCGGGAAAGATTCTTGCTACTAGGAGCCTTTGTAAGCGGAGGAAGCTCAACGGTCGATTGAGACCGTTGGTGCGAGTTGTAGGATCTTGAGGACACCGGTGGAGGCGGTCTGATTGCGGTTTCCCAGTCAATGCTGGAGTTTCTGTCGGGTATATTGGGGGAAAGGGCGGACTGAGGAGAAGGTGGAGGGAGCGAAGGAATCGACGTTGCGTCGAGCATTTTGGGAAGCTGCTGGCGCAATAACCTTCCAACAGTCGGAAGATTTCACCCGGGACGTTGTTCGTTTGGGTCAGTCAACCCGACCCATTGGAATAACAACGGCGTACACCTTCAGCTTCGCAAGGCGTTCGACGTCCCCCGTTTGAACAAGCTCGGCTTCTGGAGCTTTTCTTCACCTCGGAATCAGGTGTATTCAAAGCTACCGGCAGACGTCGGGAATGTGCAGAATCATCGGCCAGAAAAAGCTGAAGGAGCTCGAGAAAGTTTCAGGGTGGAGATGGTTGGGGCCGCATAAATGAGGGGAGCGGGGAACAACACGGCGAGTAACAAAGGATCTTATTGTTGCCACCTGAAGGAGGTTGCTTTGATGATGGTGAGTAGAACGGCGATGACAATCAAATGCAGGTAGAGAGGTCAAGTTTCTAAGAAGTTCGCTCGAGGGAACGCGACTTGCTGTAAATGTTCGCATGCGGAACCCTGTGGCTGGAAAATGGATCTTATCGTAGTGGCAGGAAATCGGTCTTCATCCCGCACCCGAAGCAATCCCTGTCCAATGACGACCCACCAACACCTCGAACTTGTTTTATCGCAATGCACGCTGAGAAAGGACAAATCACGACTGAAGAAAGACAAAGGATTATATGGCCCCAGTCGCGGCTCTTGACCGGCTCTCTAATCCTCTAGTCACCCCAGAGCAAATCCTGGATCTGCGTGATTCGGATGCGGTCAAGCTACCAGGGAAGGGGGATGCAGTTCGCTTCGCACAAGCCCAATTGACACATGCTGCCGGTGTCCTCTTAAGATTGCCCCAAGAAGTTATCTCACAGACAATCATCTTGACGTCAAGATACTGGCTTGCCGGCGGCTGGTCGGAGAATTTCTCCCCAAAAGTAAGATCTAGTTTCGAAAATTCTCCCCCTTGGCTCACAATGCCCTAGACAGTCTCGGCGGCGGCAATATACACAACGGCGAAGGTGTCTTTTGCGCCCGTCTCTCCTCGCTCAGTGATCAATGTCTTCGCATATCTGTTGTCTTCGGCGTCCGGACTCTGGTTCGTCAATCAGAATGGGTCGCCTAAGGACGTCAATACAACTTCCTTCTACGTCTCAGAAGGCACATACGAGAGAGAGCGGAACGCGTTATTCAATTGTGAATCGATGATTCTCAAGCTTTTAGGATTCAACATTCATGTTGCTCTTCCACATAAACTTGCCTTAACCTACATGCAAGCATTAGGCACTACGTCCCCATCACTAGCCCGTCGAGTTATTGAGCATCTCAACGGAGCTCTGTTCTCTCCTCAGCTGGTCTACTTGACCCATCAACCAAATGCTTTGGCTGTAGCCGCTATTTATCTAGCCGCGAGGGAGACCAACATCAAACTTGTGGACGGCAATTGGTGGGAAGTATTTGATGTTGATCGTGAAGACCTGGGCTTTTTGGTTGTTGCATTCGGCTGCCTCCAAGCGTTCGCGGAAATTGAGAAGTTGAAGTGGCACGACGAGGGACGAGGCCGAGACTTATTAGAAGCGACTTGACACTTGAATTCAAATACTACCGATTGCACCTTTGAGTGACACAGCGCGCCGAATGTAAAATGCGTGCCGCTTCACCTGCATTTTGGGGAGAAACTTAAGCGCAAAGGGATGAAAAGAGACAGGATCGAAAATACTAAGTCCAATGAAACTACCACAAAGCGCTCTCCCTGGTATTCCCACCGTCAGCGACCAGCTCGTGAGAAGTGGATGCGACCAGACTGACGTTCCAAGTACCAGGGCAGGTCTTCTGTACCACCTGGCGAGATATGAGCTTCCACCAGCCTGATGACTTCCTGAGATTTCCGGAAGAAACCTTCCAGCATTTGACAACCTTGGTGGTAAAGCTCCGTCTTGCCGGCACCGTTCTCACATTCCCGTATGCTTTGATTCAACATCCTTACTCTTGCTTTCAGTTTGGAGTCCAGGTCGCGGATCTCTATGAGTTGCATTTGCTTTTCATAGCAGAGGAACATCTCACTGGCGACCTGCAGCAAGACCTTCTCGTCCTCATTCATACATTTCTCGTGCAGGACTTCTCCCCATCTTCGGGCAGTCTCGTCATGACGAGTGAAGTTCGCGATCCACTCAATGCATTGATCTAGATACGACTCGAGTTCCCTCCTCCTCACTTCGAAATAAAATCTTTCCTCCGGAACGATGTCGTTATAAAATTTCCAAAGATTGTCCTTCAGCTTTTCTAAATCCTGCCATCGTCTGAACAAGCAATCTCTGGTCTGGAGATACAACGGACTCTCTTCCGAAGACGCAGCTGTCTCGAATGCTGCTTGTGCCTTACCAGAAGGCCATGCATTTTGGGCATTACCGTTAGCCCAGGATCTCACGGTAGGCATAGTATAGCCGCTTGTATTGTGTGCAAACATTCTATTCCTCTGGCCCTTCTTTTCGGCGGCTGTGAGCGCTTGCAGTGAGTGGTGTTGCAACAAGCGATATATCTGTGCAGCCTCTGGCGAGATTCTTGAACTCGGGACAGTACCAGCTTGGCGTAGTCGGCTATTGTAGTACGACATGGTGAATGTATCTGACCCGCAGACACCGAATTGATCAAACAATGGGATAGCAAGCACTTCGTCAGGCTGTATATGAAATCAATTGAGCCCAGCTCGGTGGGTGGTGAAGATGTTAATACGAGACACCTATTCTGAGACTGGTAGAAATCCATATATCTCCCACTTAGAGCTTCCATTGTCCGAGGCGCTTTCATGACAATCTGCAATGTTAAATAAAGCCCGGCTTTTCGGCGTTCGCGTTCCTTTGTCTGGTCGTCGTTGTTTCCTCCGTTCCAATTCTTTCAATTAGGCACAATAGAATTGTCTTGCTATCTCCGTGCCACGAGTTCCGTGGGCAGGATGCTCGTTGCTGGCTGCTAATACCTTCTCAATTCGACAGATGTCATTAAGAGAATTGCTGACTTCGGTGCACATCAATCTTCGGAAGTGCGACTGACGTTTGGGCGCATGTACCTACCAACAAGCTACAACAGGAAATCCGGTCCATCTTGCATTGGCCACCTCCACTGTATCCCCTGACAACGCCATTTCCCTAGCGACTGGTTTAGAATCTCGAGACCCGGTCTTCAAATGATCGTGGAACAATCCATTATCAAGCGCCTTGCAGAAGTTGATACGGTGGGCGAATTGCTGCAGGCAGATTGCGATGGTCGTTGATTAGCATTCTCAGCAGGTGGTACGAACAAAAGTGGGTGCATCAGATCGCTGCGGATCTGGGCCTTGTACTAGTCTTTGACTTCGTCGCGAACCAGCTCGTGCTTGGTCCCATAGATACCAAATACCCAATGCTTTTACTCGACCATCTCCAGGATTTCTCTCTTTTCGGTCTCGCTCAACTTATTCAGAGCTTCGTTCATTTTAGCTTGTGCCCTTTTCGTTTTTTCATGAGAAGGACCCAACGACTTCTCGCGTCTGCGAAATGCTCTACGAAACATCCTCGCTGCCTCATGATATTTCCCTTGAATTAAACAAATGTCAGCTATAGTGGTAAATGTAGCAAGTCGGCAGGTCTCCGTTCCTTCGGGTCCTGCTCCCTTTTCGAATTGCTTCAAGGCATCGCGTGCGAGACTATAAGCTTCCGCAAGCTGTCCAAGCTGCTGAAGGGCACAAGCTAAGTTGTTGCGTGCCATCAGCGTACTTGGATGGCTTAGACCATACAATTCTGTCGCTAAATTGACACGCTCCTCAGCCAGTTTTCGAGCTTCAACATACCTCCCGGTTCGCTCGTAAACCAATCCCAGCAAGCTGTGGAGATTAGATTTCAAATGGATGACCTCATGAGCATTATGGGATGAATCCACCGCGGCCAGGCCTTCCATGAGGGTGGTCTCAAGGTCAACATCCATTTTCGCATGCCAATAAGCAGTGGCAAGATGATAGGTAGCCCTAATCGTGCGGAAGTCGTGGCGTCCAAGCAAAAGCCGGCGCTGGTCCCTAGCATCACGCAATAATCCTATGGCGCGTTCATATTGTTCCTTAGATATGACAGAAAGACCTAAATAACACTGGGTATCGAGAATATCGATTTGCCGCTCCGTTGAAAAGGCTACTTTTTTTTGCACTTTGAATGTAGTCTCCAACATTTTAATCGCCTTGAGGCTATTGCCCATTACACTGTAAACGATTCCAAGGATTGTCCAGATCTTAAACAGAACCCATTGGCTTGGGACAAAATCGGACTCGAACGTGTTTAAAATCGACTCTAGCAGATTCATACTTCTCTGATATTGACCAAGTCGGAAATAAATGCGCGCTATGCCGTAGATTCCGACTAAAGATGCTTCAGACAGGCGATCAACAAGTTCAATCTTCTTTAAACAGTACTCGACATGAGGTAACAGCCTCCTGGAAATAGAGATTTTCTTCGCCGCCCGCCAATCAGAGTAAGCGGTACCAACGAGACAAATCGCTGTTGCCTGGAACGCGTCTCTATCTGACTTTCCAAACGACACGCGAGTCACGTCTTGCGTCAAGGGATGGAGATACCAGCTCTTCTCTTGCCCACGGTTGCCTCTGATTATTGAGTATGCTGCCAGGATCTCGATAAGCTGCTCAAATCGTTTGTCTTCGTCGTCGAAGGCATCCACCCATGACGGGAATACATCGGCTTTCGCTGCAGCCCGCAGATAGGCTTCACGGGAAGCCTTGCCGAGTGAAAAGAGACCCGACCAAAGATCGGAGTTACTCATGAAGGTCAGAACACCAAGAAATTGCTCAATCAAGGCATCTTCAGATTTGGCTGCGTTCAGACAGATTGAAAGTGTGCTGAATAGAGATGTGTCGTACTTCGACCGGATCGGTTTCTGCTTCAGTATGTCGGATTCGTAACGTGAGTACTTCTCTAAGAAATCCTGGGTGGTCAATTGTTTTCGGTAAATATAGCAACCTGCATTATGAAGTGCGAGCGGAACACCTGCCAATCGCTCAACCAATTCTTTCACACCTAAGGACATCTTAGCATGAGTAGAGGGCGGGAGCATCAATTAAGATCTAATGAACATGAAACACATCTGCAGATGATTAAATTGAAACATACCACGGTCCTCGTATCGATGCTTTGAGGCGTTGCATAAAATTTGGACGCCATCTTGAGACGTTACCTCATCAAGCTCGATTACTGCGTCTTGTCCACCGATTTCTGCAAACTCTCGCAGACGAGTCGTGATAATTACCGAACCATTCCCGATATTATCGAGATAGGAATCAATATCGTACGCCGCCCTGCTTAGTTTTGGAGATTCGTTGTCTTGATTTCCTGGCAAGTTATGGTCGACATTATCGAATATAAGTAGCCACTGGGTGTTTCGTGGCGTTTTGAACCAATTCATAACTCCTTTGACTACCTTGGTAAACTCAGGCTCTTTTAAGGGAACCTCACCGTCGGAATCAAGAAGGTCTCGGAGGGGGATTCGTTTCGCAAGTTGTGCAAGTCCTGTTCGCACCTAAATCTCCTCTTGGCTAGGTATCCAGAAAACAGCGGTATACTGATGGGCACGAGTCAGTGCGTACTCTAGAGCCAGCTGCGTCTTCCCAATGCCGGGGTAGCCATGCGCCACGAACACTTTTCGCGAGGTTTTCGTATGTCGCGGATCTAGGTACATTTCCATCTTATGAAGTTCGTGATGGCGCCCGACAAATGCTGGGATTGACGGAGCATCTGAGAGGTCAAGATCTACAGAGAATTGATTCCGGATTCGATCTCAATTGAATGTTAGCAGAGCCGCAATTCGATGCTAGTAGGGAAGAATACCTACCAAACGCCAAGCCTTTTCCGATCTCATCTCTTACCTTCAAATAATTGCTGTCATCACAACTACTAAACTTGTTTAGATTCGTATGACTGGCGTCCAACGGTCTTCTTGAGCCGTTAAGCATCACAGCAGATTCTTCAGGCACAACCTAAAGGCGTCAAAAGGTCAGACAACGCACACCAGTCACGTTTGCATCATAAAAAAAATACTGACCACTCCAAACCAAGTAGGCCTCGTTTCGTAAAAGCAACATATGTATGAAGGCGACTTTTCGTAAATCTTTTCGAAAGATTTGCTGAGCTCCCATAGCTGCTGTCCATTAGGAAACAGAAATTCCATCAGGTGTGCACTCGATCCCAGCCAAAAATAAAAGGTAGTGGCAATAGCGCCTAGAATCGCCGTTTTTGTTCCTTGGTGGGGGTTTCCAAGGAATATAATTGCATTCGTTGAATCGACTACGCGGCATTCGATCGAACCTTTTTCGTGTTCTTGAGCGTACGCTAGGACCTATAGAGCGAACGGAAATTAGCAAAGTGGCTATGGTTTATCAACAAAGACCTGTTTCTGATCACCGCCATGCAATTCAGTCTATTCATTAACATTGGCGCATAACATGACCGTGTTTGAAAAGCTCTTCGACGAGACCAGAAGAACGTCAAATGTGAGAAGTCACTTGCCTGTTTGAGTACAAGTCCACCGAAGCTGTGTGCAATGAACAATATTGGTCGATCTGGGTTCTAACAAAAGTAAGTAAGATTCTTAATCACTGGTGTGGATTTTACTTCTTGGCGATATCGTGAAATTATTTTGATGATCTCCTCCCCATAATTCCGAAGCCTCAGGCGTGGGGCATCTGCCTTCCAAGCTGAATTGTAGATAACCGTGATAATACGTATATTGTCTCTCCAAGCAGGTAAGCAATCTCTCAGCCAGTTGTTGTGGGTTTTCGGATGTTGCCATGTCCTTCTGGGGTCCGACGCGAGCCCTTGAATAGCGAAAACACAATAGGCTCGTTAGCTCGTTTCGCTAAATCCGGCCAAATAAGTCATTCACCATTTACTCTGCAACTGCCTTAGGCGGATCGTAAATGACCGAACATTCAAACGGCGGGCCACGCACTTCTTTCTTAAGGACGAATCTTACTAGAGGAACAGCGGCGAGGAGAGTTAAGGAGAGGAAAATGGTGAGAGGTGAGCCGATGACATCGAGCCATGCGGTCATGGAAGTAGCCATAAGCCCACTCAGAAGAAGCACACCGGCCTGTAGGATGAACCAGTAGAACCATCGAGTTGAGAGAAACATTAGAATATTGAGGCCAATAACGGCAACCGCTATTTGGCTATTGCCCATAGCGAATGCAAAGATATTGCTATACGCGATTCACATTGTTACTTCGGCAGTGAACATTGAGGATGAAAAACGTCGTTCAAAAGTGTTAGACGCGGGGCAGATTTTACAAGGATCAATCAGGCTCCAGTAGAAATGTCGTCACAACGAAATGCCTCAGACCGGCGACACTTACGCCAGTAAGAAAAGACTGAGTCTCAGAGGCTGTGCGGCTGAGTGAGAGCCTTGCCAGAAGCATTATTAGAAAGCAAATGAACCTTTCCTTATCACACCCGCCGCTGTCTCAGTAAGCTCACGGATGGACTCTTACTCTGCGGAATTGTAATCCGCGTTCGGTCGTACTGGCTGCTAAAAGTCTGCCATCCCTAGGCATTGTCCCAGCCTTGTCGCCTCGAGGAATACTTTTTCTTGGGAGAAGAGCCCACTTGACAGATTTCCTATGACAGCAGACCAGCGGTAAATGCGAAGGCGAAGAGTACATTCCTAGCCCCGGCGAGCATTGTTCTGAGCTCGATCCCATCCATAGAGCGCATATAAGAATGTGAGAGAAAATATACATACATACAGGGATGTATCCCTACTCTTGTCGACGTGGTCGAATGGACGCGATGTTTTTCACGGAACGCACGGGCCGGATGGACTGCCCGTTCTCCTATGGGTCTAAGCCTAACTTAACCTTACCTAGCATTACCGAGCCGTTAGCCCCGGAGAAAATCGCCTCACTCGAGCAGACAACAATATGTTGCTCAGTGAAAGCTTAGGTCTTCTACTTTGCCATCGTGCCCCTGATGACTGTCCTTGTACACATCTCCATCCAGTCCAATTGAATTTCTCCCCTTATTCAATGGGTGTCACGCCAAAGCGCTCCTATCAGCAGTATCAAGGGGCAGATGCTAAACCTCAAATATCACGCTTGGACGCCGGTCAATTCAAGAAGCAGCTTGAGAACGATGGAATCTTGAATGACACAGATATTAATACAGACGTATCTGAGGAACACCGACCGGCCGCTTCCTCATCTGATCAGAATTCTCACCTTGGTGACCATAAGCCATTCAGGATTTTAAGCTGGAATATCTCTACAATCCGGCCGTATCTAGATGCAATCAGATCCAGTAAGCCGATCTCGGCCGCTCACTCTATCTCAGACATTCGAAAATATCTCTCCAGGCCGTCGTCACGTCCCATATCTCCCCCTCCTTCCCGCCTCTCTTCTTCTATTGTCAAAACTTCGTCGCCATTTTACACACTCCTACGCACCCACTCATTTCCTCACGTCATCTGTCTACAGGAGCTCTCAATCCTTTCCTCCGATGCTGAATCTGTCAATACCCTGTACAAGTCTCTGATCCCCCGTCACTCCGCACGTGAGAAACTTACCTCTGAGACTGGTATCTACCATCCTGCCTACACTATCCACATGACACTATGTTCTTCGCGGGTGGGCCGTGGCCGCTTTGGCGTTGCAACGCTGGTCCATGAAGACGTCCCTGTCAAATGGAGTAGAGATGTTGACTGGGATGCAGAGGGCCGTGTCCGCATCGTGACCTTCTCTCTTCCCCCGGCCCAGCAGTCAGACAAAGAAATTGTTTGCAGACATGAGGCTCCGGAGTCACCTCAGGAAGCGACTTTTCCTTCTGTCGCGCTTCTCAATATCTACGCTCTAAATGGTACCTCTTATCCTTACCGCGACCCACTCACAAATACTGTCAAAAGCACTCGCCATGAGCGAAAACGAGAATTTAATCGCCTCCTCGCGGGTGAGTGCCGGGTGCTACAGGCAAAAGGTTACAAAATCTTTTTGATTGGTGATTTCAATATCGTGCTCTCTACAATGGATACTTATCCCCGATTAAGGACTGAGGAGCCGCATGCGCGGGCTCGAACAGAGTTCTCGGAAGAGTTTCTAGAGAGGCTAGGCTTAAGAGACGTCTATCGCGAGAAGGATCCAGAAGGGAGGGTGGGAAGCTGGTTTGCGAATGATCACTATTGGTCAAGAGTTGACTACGCTCTAGTAGAGCCAGGGTTGACGGAAAGAATAATGGCGGTGAAATACCTGGTCGATAGGAAGGAGAGGAGCGACCATTGTCCGATGGAAGTGGAGATTATCCAAAAGCTTGCTGAGCGTTATGAGTAGAGAGCTGGTCCTTTCTCGGTCAGAAAAAGAAATCTCACTCTACTTGCCACAGATCTGCTAGAATCCCCCATAGAGAAGATGTCGAGCCGTGATATGAGTTCGTCTTGAGTTTTACTCTCCAAGGAGTGACCCCAAAAGCGGCTAGCGTTCTGAGCACGCAGTTTTTTACCTGCACTTCTTCTGTGCCTACCTCATAAATTTGTAATGAGTTCCTGACAGTTTCGTCAAGAATCTTCATTGGTGTACATAAAATGCCAGATGATGTCGTTTCTAATGAAAGCCCGCTTGGTGGGGAAAACTTCAGTGTCATCTTGAAGTCCCCACCGACTGCCGGCAGATCAGAGAGACAGCCGATTGCCGAGCTTCATGCCGTCCCTGGTAAAAGACGACCGCTTAAATGGTACCTACTTAAGAAATGAATGGATCTCCTCCACCTTCCGAGATCGTGCAGATTAAATGAATTTCCATCTCCGCATTGTCTTTCGGATGAAGCTTGTGTTGACATGGGTCAGGTGTAGCTACTCCTCCTTGGCAGAAAATCTCGATGATGACGCACGGTGTTTTGAGATGTAGGTACTTTAGGTAATCTGTTCATGGCTTCGAGCTTCTCTCTATGGCTCCTTTCACTGCGCTTTGCGACCATGAGGCTCTCTCCATTGTATGCTCTTCAAGGCCTTTGGGCCTCCACTACGTACGCATCGTTATCATGCTCTGAGGATACCCTCGCGGCTCTACTTCCTTCAGGCGCAACCCTTAACTTTGCTGTCCCTGTTCCTGCCAATGGATCCTTTGGTCAAGCTCCTGAAGACCTCGAGTTCCCATACAACGCTACCGGATTGCCTGCCTTATGCGCGGTCTCTGTCAATGTCGCCTCTTCAAGTTCAAGCTCGTACAATTTCGGCCTCTTCCTACCCAACTCCTGGAACCAAAGATTTGCAGCTGGCGGGAATGGCGGCTTTGGTGGAGGGATCAATTGGCCAGATATGGGAACCTTCTCAAATTACGGCTTTGCGGCAATGGCTACCGATACTGGTCACATTTCCTCGACGGGGAATGCGTCATGGGCATTGAACCATCCAGAAAGCATCAATGATTGGGGTTATCGGGCAATGCATGGATCTGTGATACTCGGGAAGCAAATTGTGAACGCGTATTATGGTTCTAACATCTCATATTCTTATTACGCGTCGTGCTCAACTGGTGGACGTCAAGGGCTCAAGGAGATTCAGGTATACCCTGACGATTTTGACGGCGTCTTGGCTGGTAAGAACAACCACGAGCCATTGCTATTCAAAACCAGGCTAATGCTGCTTTAGGAGCACCAGCATGGTGGACTACTCATCTTCAGACATGGACTGTACAAGTGGGCACGCTTAACCTACCCAGAAATTCCGCTTCCCACATCCCTTCTAACCTCTTTCCCACTATCCAAGCGGAAGTCCTCCGGCAATGTGACCCCCAAGACGGCGCCACTGATGGCATCATTTCATCTCCATCGACTTGCTCTCTCGACCTTTCCACCCTCCTTTGCTCGTCTCCTTCCTCCAACACAACTTCCTGCCTGACCTCTGCTCAACTCACAACCCTAGCCCGCATCTACACTCCTTACTACACGACGAACGCGACCTTCCTCTTTCCCGCCCTTACTCCGTCCTCCGAACCTGGTTGGGGCGGTCCCATCAGCCTCCTCGGCGCTACTGATAACGACATCGTCTCTCCGCTCGGGTACTCCTACATTCAATCTTTCATCCTTAACACTAGCGGTCCCTACGATTACACCACATTTTCTGACTCCCTCGTCGCCTTGGCCGACTCTCTCGACCCTGGCAACGCAACCGCGGACTCCTTCGACCTCTCTACCTTCCACTCAAGGGGAGGGAAGCTGATCCAATACCATGGCTGGGCGGACCCACTGATCCCGACTGGCTCGTCCATCTATTACCGCGAGCAGGTCGAAAAAGCTATGATTCCTTCCGGCGTCGAAGTAGACGATTTTTACAGATTCTACCTGGTCCCAGGGATGGGTCATTGTGAGGGGTCCGCGGTGAATGCGCCGTGGTACATCGCAGGAGGAGGCCAGGCACAGGCTCTCAAACCGCAATCGACGTACGGTGTGCCAGGATATCAAGACGCCAAGCATGACGCGTTGAGAGCGTTGATGGAATGGGTTGAGAACGGGAGCGCGCCGGAGGAGATTGTGGCGACGAAGTATGTGAATGATACGGTCGCAAATGGGGTGCAGAGGCAGCGACCATTGTGTCCGTATCCGCAGGTCGCAAAATACGATGGGACTGGAGATGTGGATCAGGCAGAGAGTTGGAGCTGTAAAAATCTGTATTGAATGCAGTCATCAGATCAGGAAGGTTACAAAAGAGTCTAGACTCGGTGTAATTGTACAAAAAGTAGCTGCATGTGCATAATGGTAATCTTTAAGGAACCAAATTTTGCATTATCAAGGGCATTGAACCTTTCAATGTATCCCTATTGACGTTCCAAAGCTCGTGCCACCGATCCTGACACAAATAGACCAAAACCGCCAAGAAAGCACTATTCCACGCCTGGCGTACGTGCTCAGCCAATCTAATTGTTTCTCCCCCGTCTATGCAGTGTTAAGTTTCTGATTCAAGGAGCGTGGCTTTGATACGAAGCCACAGACACGTCCCGTGGTCAACGCGGCTTGGTCGGAGGCGAGGCCGACTTCTAGAATAAACATCAGTTGTTCCTATTCTCGCCGAAGAAAGCGCGTCAAAGATTTGTGGATACCTGGCCTGTTTCACAGAACCATCGAGTACGGCGAATGGATCCGATATCTCTCAGACAGACCATGCTTCTTGGTAATGGAAGGATCTGCCCCACGAATGTGGACAGTGAACTTTCAGAGAGAGCTAGAGGACTCAAGCGAATATTCCTGCAATAAAAGCACTCTTGTCGATAACTTTCTAAACCGCATTCTATCTGGTCGTTGAACAATACACTACTCCTGGATGCGATTTATAGTTTACCAGGGCGTCGAAGGGGGACAGTTCTGATACCATAGGGTCTTTGACAGCCAGTCCCAGTGTTTCGGGGATGTTGGCTCGAAGTTTGTTGGTGACACCTATTCTGACTCCAGCTACTCTTGCAAAGCTTGTCAACATTAATTCTGTTGCATACCCTTGACACGTCCTTTTCTCTGAATTCAAAGCTTATCGTGTCGTAGATCTTCCTGAGGCCCTTGGGAATTGCTCAATCGTGCTTGCCTGCGCGTTCGTCGAAGACTTATGAATGCCTTTTCATTGTTTTCATTGATTGTCTTCATGTCACAAGCCATCTGTCAGCAGCCCTATACCTATTACATTGATCGATCATGCACAGACCGCTTCAGCTCGGATGTAGATGTTCGGACCGCCCTCATCGACGGTCAAGTGTGGGCACGCAGCGCAGCGAACCGACTACTACGAGAAGACCCTCTGCAGGAGGAATACTTTCACCGGCTTTTCAAGCCGCCAGGGAGACAGGGAGATGAACAATATGAGGAGCGCGTGAAAATGGTAGCGAGTGAGCCAAGACTTCTGCCCCAAGACTGAGCATTCATGCATTCATGATCCATGTACGCCTAATCAAATGCAGGTCAGCTCGGTCGTCCTGGCTTAGAGCCTGGTATTTCGGGCATGGTGCTGGAGCCAAATAATGATCGAACCCAAGCGAATTACAGATACTACTGTGACAATGACCGTCAAGATCCTGCCGCGGCCAGTACTTCTCGGTGGAGACTCCGAGACGACCCTCCGCGTCCCTGGCCCGCAGGTTACACAGCCCAAGCAAACCGCCGTTCATATGCCAAAGCTCGGCGAGGCCAGCAGTGGCAGGAATGGGAAGATCGGGAAAATGGCATGCTCCAGAGCGCAGGTATGGGTTGCAACAAACCAAAATCCTCGGCCCATACGTTCACTCAGAAGGTCCTTGGGTGGAGGTACCAAGGGCAAAAGGAGATGAGAGCCACGACCACGGTATGTCCATTGGTGCTTGAGCATTGAACATGAGTACTGAATATTCTGTCTTCGACACCAGTTTTGTGACCATCTGTTCGAACATATCTCGTTTACCGGTCTGAACGCCATACCCGACAACCGCGATCTTTCGATGTTTGAGGAGTGGGGCAATGACGATTATCTCCCAATACAAAACATAGCGCTCTGTCTCCTCGCCTTCGTTGTCTTGCACGAGGTTCGTCAATACACCAGCCCTGATTTTCTGCAGCCTTCTTTGCGGTACTGATTGTTGTCCCTACCTTAGGCGTGTCACCTCCCACCCTGGCTTGGTACGTCCCGAGAGACCCACAGACCGTCACCCATCATGATATGCAACACTCCCCAACAGGCACCTCGTCATCTCAGAACATACCAAGTAGAACTGCAGTGTCATTGCACACTCAGCTCTACGCTTCCCGATGGCATTCACTCTCCCCTTTGCAATACCCCTAAACTAACACCCGACACCACACAGGCAAAGACCACATGATGCCCGGCCACTGGCGCGAACGCGCCTACAGCTGGGAGAACATCCAGAAAATCGACTCCGACATGCAGCTGACGAACGTGAACAATTATGTATACTTCAGCCTGGTAACAAACCTTTCCTCCTACGTCAAACCCCTTCCCCTAATCCAAACTTCTCCCCCTGGTCCAACCCTCCTCCTATAAAACATCCATTTCCCCCCTCCCCCCTCACTCCATCCTCCATCCTCCCCTCTCCTTTGAACCTTCCGATTCCGACTCACTCTTCCACTACTCAACCCCGCGTCCTTTTCTCCTCTCTCATTCTCTCTTCAAAAACCCCTTATCCCCGCCTCTCTCAACCACAGCCAAAACAAATACTAACCCCTCCCCCACCTCCCCCCCCACACAGCTATCCCGCCTCCTCGACCGCGGCTTCCGCCTAAACACCACGGAACCCGGCGCGACTCGCCAGGGCCGGCTGGAGCGCATCGAAGAAAGAATAAGAATCGTCAATACGGGGATAGTAGCAGATCGGTCGGAGAGGACGGCGGCGGCAGCGTTGAAATATTGGGAGCGGAGCGGAGCGGATAGATGAGGGGAAGTGCCGGCTTGGACCGTTAGGAGAGAAGGGAAGGAGTAGGATAGGCAAGGAACTCTGCAACGGACGGACAGATGGACGGACAGACTAAGAGAAGCGTGGGAGCGCAAAGCAGCTACCCTAGACGGGGTGATAATCCACTAATCTGGAACGGTGTGTTTTGTCTTCATGAAATTCACACGGCGAAAGAGAATCTCAATCTCGACTTTAGAACATCGCGAGATAGATAGGGGGTGGCTTTTTCGCTGGTCCTGCGGCTTGTGGGAAATATTTATGCTTCCTTCCGTTCTTTTTTTTTTTTTTTTTTTGCTCTTACCACCTCCCACCGTCCTACCTGATTAATTGGTCGATTAATTAACTAACCGTCTAGGTATTTACCTCCTCCCTTAAACTCCCCCTCCAGATCGACAGAGCAGAAAAGCGCAGGCACAAATTTGGATATCATTATTTTTTCTTCTTCATTGCAGTAATGTAACTCATGGCTAGATAAAACTACCTGCCTTTGCCACGAATAGAATGCCTGCCTGCGTGTCTGTCTGCATGACATGATAACCTCCGGCGAATCTCCCGGAGCTAGTGACTGTTGCTGAGGACTGAAAGTACAAAAAATGCATGCATGCGACAATGAATAAGTAGTTGCGCCGAACCGCTGTATCAGACAATATGCGGCGCCTCTTTAACGCCACGCCGGTTGCTAGATAGGAGTGAGTGCTGGGTAAGAGTGACTTGAGTCTTGGGATTCGACCAAAGGGAGCAAAATGTATTGCATCGAGGTTGATGGGGGGGGTAAATGCAGAGAGTTATGGATATGAGAGGTGGGAAAGATGTCATGTAGGCAAAATAAAACAACTTTGGAAGACGAGAAATGCTGGAGGGGTATCACGGCAAGCAAGACGTTGGTCGACCGTTTCTTCCCTCCTCTTTGGTCCGAACGAGCACCCAATCTTCTACCTTCCGCATAGAAGACGACTTCGTTCTTCAGAGTTCGGACCCTATCATACCTTCACCCCCGCCGCCCCGGTGACTCCGCCGACCTTCTTCCTCGCCCCCGCCATCCCACTCTGCACTCCTTCCGCCCCGCTCGTAACCGCCTGCTTACTCGGCAAATTATTCTTCACAGCCCCATTTGCCTGCGCCGGCGGAGGCTTGTTCTCCTTGTCCTCCCCCCTTTCTTCTTCTTCTTCTTCTTCTTCTTCTTCCTCCCTCTTCACCTTCTGTGTCGGATTCTTCGCGTCAGCCGCCGCCTTCTTCTCCCCATCCACCTGCGGTATACCCGGCATATCGTTCGCAATTCCCTTCAACCCACTCTGCTCCGCCATGCCTTCCCCCAGCGGTTTATGCACGCCCGGTACCTCCTCCTTGTTGAACCACTTCACAATATAATACGTACCCAAGCCCCAGAGGAAGATAAAGCTCGCCGCCGTCGTCGTGAAGAATAGCGTCGGCAGCAGCACGATCAGCGCCACGCCTGCTGCGAAGGCGATGAACAGCGCTGCGCCCACCAAACCGACTAGCAGGCCGCCGACGATTGCGAAGATGGCGATGCTAAGGGTCATGACGATGAAGAGGCCCAGGGGTACGCCCGAGAGCGCGAGGTTGGAGAGGAGGAAGGCCGCCATTTTGGGACGCTCGGTGGCGAACGATATCACTTTTTGTTTTAGAGATTCGCGGCGCTCGGGGGGGAACCAGCGGTCCAAGAATTGCGAGCCAGAGTTCAGGACAGTATTGACGCTGCCTTGGAGGGTGGCGGTCGCCGCGGAGAGGGGGGTCGCGGTGGCAGCTCCGAGGTTGGAGGGGAGAGCGGTGGAAGGTACGGCGGCCATTGTGACGGTAGTCGAGGTGAGAGGGAGGAAAGGGTAGGGATGATTTTAGAGTTTGACAACGCGGATAGGTTGGTAGGAGGGGAAGCTTTGATCGGAGACGGAGCGGGAGGTAATGAAGGGCTGTGACTAAGTTCTTTGTCGGTGCAAAAGAAGGACTTCAAAACTTGAGGTTGAGAGTTTGCCGATCATTCAAGACTGGAGGCGGAGAGGATAGGGGTTGACGTGGAGGAGGCTTGGGTTAGATAGACCTTGATTGCGTTTGCTTTACCGCTACCAAGGTATTGTGAAAGGGCTCATAAGCTGCGTTGCCGTAAGGAAAGTCATCCGTCGTTGCTGTGTTTCGAGCTCTCCTAAGAAGCAACTTCGGTTGCTGGAAATGTTGTTTCGCAGCGAAGTTGTGGCGCTTGTGGCGGTGGCCTTGAACCCTGTTTCTGCCCGTAAAAATGACGTCGAGCGGAGAAGAAACATGTGACGCGGTTTCGCGTCACGTCAGGCCTATTTGTCGATAGCTGCGGGCACTGAAGTACCTACGGCTGGACAATATAGTAATAAATGTCACGTTTCAGTTAAATCTGTGATTCTCATTATCTGCCCCGCTACCTATGGCTACTGATGCTCGTTATGTTGTACAGTACAATGAGAATGAAAACCTCGCCCATTGTTCATCTCCCCTGCATCTCTCATTCCCTCACCTGCGGCTATCATGTAAAGCTCCCGGCTTACCATGATGTTGGCCCGAACGTGCCCTCCTTCAACACCACTTGGACTGCAGTGCCCAGAGTGTCTGTCGTGTTCACCTGAACGTTGTTCCCCCTACCAAACCAAGAGTTAGCCTCAAATACATGTGGTTCTCGTCGACAAGGGAGTAACTGAAATTTACAGTTGGGGGATAGGGAAGTATCAAACCAGCTCACTTACCACCAAGAGGGGCTATTGACCTTAGGGATTGAAAAGGCAAAGAAAATAAGGATTGTGCAAAGCGCCAGGCCCAGGTCGAGAGCCGCGCTGGTCAAGTAGTTCAATCGAGCCCACCATGCAAAGTGCCTCCTGCGAATTACATATTGGAACACAAAGCCAACCGCGCCCCAGGTCAAGTAGTTGATAGGGGTGGCGGGCGGGATCGAACCTGTTCCTCCAAAGATGATGGGTGCACTCAGATACTTGGCTGGAGACTTTGGAAATCTCCTCGCTGCGAAAAAGAAGATTACTGGCGTGATAGCGCCGATAAGGAAGAAGATGAGCAGTGGAGAATAGATCTGACCAGGGGAGAAGATGCGCCCAGGCCCGAGCAACCCAAAAATAACAGAGGCGCCGTAGAAGACTTTGGCTCCAGGACAGGTGAACTTGTCCTTTTGATGAGGCGTGCAGATCCCTTGAACTTTATCGAGAGCATAATTGAGCGCGCCGATTTGAATGAAGCAGGAGAGGATAGTGGCGACAATCTGGGCCGTGAACATTGACCGAGGGGGAATCTTCATGTAGTGACCACTGCAAGGGAGAGAAGCATTAGCGCCTTACCTGGTCGGAGAAGGCTTCAAAAACACGCGTGGGGACGGTGTGGAAAGGGGTGCAACGAAGACTCACAACTTCAGGTCACTAACAAAACTCAGGCCCTGAGACATGGTGATATAGCCGTAAGTCTTGAATAACATGAGCGCCAATGGTTTCCCTGGCTGGATATATCCGTAGACGAATTCGGTTAACACGTTGAGCCCGATACCAATGCCAGATGTAGCTTGGATCATGCCGATTGGAAGACTGAAGACGACTGAGATTATGATGGCAAGAATGAATGACCACCAGGCAAAATGGGTCTGGTACACGGTGACGATGACGATCGACACGACGAACATGACCAAGAAAAAGACGCCATACCACCACTCGGGCACTTCTTTGTATTTCCTCATTAGCTTCATGTGAATATCGTCTGCCTGCGCATCTTTCCATTGCTTGATGCGGCCAATGATCTCCTTTCCATTGTAGAGATATGCATGAACGATCAAAGCCGTGATAGCCGCAAATGAAAGCCCGTAAGAGATAGAGAAGGTCGTTGACAGGAAGAGTGGAGAGTAGCGCTTATACGCCGCCTCATTCAAGGTGAGCTGAGGTGTGACAACTTTTGAGTTGTTGTAGGGATTTCCAGTGTTGTCGTAAATGCTAGAATCGCTCATGGGCAGGAACTTGGCATACCAGGTGTTGCTGTAGTGGAGCCCACATGCCAGGACAATGTAGAAGATGACCAGACCAATGAGCACGTTAGCAATGGCAAACCACGGAATGACGAGAGGATCTCCAACGAAACCGGTGACAGTGGTCCAATCGAGCGTCAAGGGAATCAACGACAAGCCAGAAGTCCCGCCAAAGAGTTGGTTGATGACTGGACTGTTGGGATATATGAAAGTCATGAATGCGAAGATGCTCAGGCTGGTCCAAAGCAAACCCGGAATCCAGTACCAGACAAAGGCTGCTGCCGTAACGTAGAAAAACCATCGGTACCGAGACATCGACCCGCCTAAGACAGAGGGGTCCGGAGGCAACTCCGTCTCGTGCAAGGAATACATGAGCGTCACACCTGGAAGGATTGTTGGCCAGATCATCGATCCTGGATAAACGAGAAATCGTCTCTGAAGGCCGGCAATGCCATATCCTAGGGTCTGGGTGGTGATCATCAGGAGGAATTGCCAAGCGAGGCCAAAGTCTTGGTTGTAGAACTTCATTTGAGCGAGGAGGATGTCGGTTGCATAAGCGGTGCCGTAGGAAACATTTGCCTATGATCACTTTTAGCCCCACTTGAAGCTCGCCAGAAAGAATATCATACCATGACAACAATGAGTGTATGCTCTTTGACATTGAAAGGACCTGGGTTCAGCGACCATTGGCGCCCGAAGGTGGTGAAAACGTAGGTTGGCATGATCATCGACCACAGTTTTCCGAGTGGGAAGGCAATCAACTGAGCGACCAAGGAGCTGAGACTGATGGCAGGGTTACGCATGGAGAAGATGGTATTGAGGGCCGCACCAAGGAAGACGAGGATGAGGCCGAGGACCCAGGCTCTGACAGTTGAGCACGGAATGTCTTCGTCATAGTTGCGAACGACCACTCTGACTTCTTCGTAAGGCGAGTTTTCTTCATCGTCCGACTCCAGCTTGCCTCCAAGGCCGAGGTGCTTGGTCTCGGTTTCCATGGTCTTGTCCATGCTTTTCTCCATGTCTTGATAATCGCCGTTGAATCTTCCGAAGATGGCAGAGAAATCAGGTAAGTTGGGGTCCCAAACCGACAGACGCTGGGTGAGATCTTCAAGAGGGTTGAGGTATGAGCGTCTCTTTTCTGATGGAGTGGTTCTTCCCGACCGAGCTGATGCTGAAGTTGAGTATGCATTGGAAGCGGGGAGTTCGCGGGTGGAAACTCCCACAAAGTCAACCTTCTTGGTTGACGCCATATCTGCGGTCGACGGGGCAGGTACCCGTACCTGCCTCACACCGCCGGACGAGATAAGAATATTGGAACCTAAGATAGGCCGATGCCGGAGCACCGTGACTGCCCGTTCGGGTGGACGAGGAACACAGAAACCGCGATCGCGAGGAAAGAACGACGGCGAAGTGAAGACGGACAGTCAGGTCAGATGGCAAGAGAAGGGAAGGGATACGACCGCGACGAGATATACGGCAACGCGCAGGCCCCGAGATAAGCCATGCCTCACCTGGGGTTTCGGAAGCCGCTTGAGCACCACGAGAAAATGATGCGATTGAGATAAGGCAAGGTCGACCATCCTAGACAGCACGCGGTGGAGAAGGTCCGCTCGCAGTTACCGCAGCTACCGATCACTCGGGTTCAGCCACTTCCAGCCAGAACGAAATGCGACCTGACAGTACCCTCCATCTATCAGGTGCCCGGTCTTCTTCCAACTGATGGTGCCCGCGGTACCACATGCTGCACACCTACCTGACTCGGGTGTGCTATCCAGATGCAGCGCATCCAACGTGTGCCACGGCCAAACGCAAGAAGGGTGCCTTAATGAAATGTAGGAGCTTACACGAATACTTCTGAGAAGCCGTTTGTCCGAAGCATCGTCGCCTTCTCTATCAACTTTGCCATCGAGGTTGTTAGGCCGTCCAGCGTGACAGAACACTTAGAGACATTCAGGCACTTTACGCCTGATCGCTGCATCACACATGAATAGGTACTGGACGCCGCCCACCATCACCGAGGGAAGTTCCAGCCACTGTGTCTCAAACTTTTCTTGTCATGTTGGGGATTTGACGTTCTCTCATGCGGGTGTCCGTGGGATTAAGCTTCCAAGACCCATGAAACGCGGAGCTTCGAGGTCTCCCCCGCTTAGACCGCCCCGCGGACGAACCATTCGTTGTCTCGACCACCTATTGCCACATTCTGCATGTTTCTGGACCTGATAGGGCGAGAGCTGTGATTGGAAGAAAACCTCCGGCAGTGTGGCCCATCAGAACAGCCGAAAGACTTAGGATCCTGAGGCATCTCTGAGACGACCAGGGTTAGGAGTACGACAAAATCTGGAATTCAGCATGGCTCGTCGGGGATCATGCCAACTCTATCTAGACGCCGGTTGGGGGTGCACAACGCACACGGAGAATCGCACAGCATGGTCAAACGACAACGAGGACGCGTAAAGCTCTCCAGGGGAGCGCCAGCGAGATGCAGTAAAAATCTCGGCCGAACAAATTTCCGAGTGTGCTTGGCTACTTGTGTCACGTGGCGGTGAATCTCGTACACTTCAGCTGAACCAAATTAATTTTTCGAGTGCTCATTCCGAGGGAAGAGGACCGTCATTGTTACTAGATTTCAACTCCAACAGTAACACGTCTCTCCCTCCGTATTCCATTGCTGTGGCAAGACTCTTGTGCGACTGTGACGGCCATACCCGAATGGAAAGACAGGACGGCGACCAGTAAGACATAGCCAGCTCCTCTCCTGTCTCATCCTGTAATTGCATGTCCCCAGAGTCGCTTTCCAAATATGACAACCCTTCCCTTGCTTCCTACGAATCCCAGGTGGTGAGGCTTTGGTAGTTCTCATCCGTGCACGCCGCCTTGATTTTCCTACAGTAGTCCTACTCTTTTCCGTATCCGCCTAGCCTGCCGAGACCCTCCACTTTGCCACTTGCCTCTTAAATTGAAAGAGGACAAAGCGCAATCTAGAGACAGGATCGGAGCGGTGGAGATTCATGGAGATCGCTCCCATTGACACTATGTTAGAGAAATCTAGATATCTTTTTATACCGCCAAGCGGGCACGTCCTGTTCGCGAAGCTACGATTCCGTCAACATCGTATCAACATCAAGAGAAATTCCAGCTTGACAAAACAATAAATCGATTTCGCCAACTATTGCAGCCGACGCCAGCTAATTGAACCGGATTCTCCCGCCGCTTCTGGTCACAACTATGAGACAAGTCAAGCGTAGCGAGACAGGGTAGCTGCTGGGAGAGCCGGCTCGGAACAATATGTATCAGAACGTTAGATGCTGAAATGATTTTTACTAGTGTATACTTTTGAAGAGCTGTTTGAAGTCCTTTCTCTCTTGACTCCATTATAATGATTGAATCCCTCTTCAAGGTCTTTTTTCCTCTCCCAAAATTCACAACCATTGTAATGTTTCTTTATGGATCTGTACGATATATAGTCTACATACCATATTTTCTTGGAGCAACAATGATGGCCGGAACAAACGATTCAGAGAAGAAGTTCTTGATCAGAACGTACTGGATTGACAGTTGTGACGCGTAGGATAGACTTGAGGACGCAATTAAGGCTCTTAAGGGTTTTGCTCGGAGTAGGCGGAGGTTTATTGGTGGGACCACTTGCGGTGCATACCCCAGGCTTCGAGAGCTCCTCAGTGTGGAATGTTTTTCGTTAAACTGGTCACTTCACTTAATCTACGGTGTTAGATTCGAACGCTAGTTCTAAGTCGCCTTTTCAAAGGTTACGATTATTCAATTGAACCCCCCCACGCAGCATGCGGTGGCACACTGCGCGAGGTTTCTACTCCTACCTAATTGTATTCTTTTAATCTATCCTGTGCATCAACCATGCAATCTACCGGCGGTGCTCGCGTCAAACGATCAACTCTGCCTGCCCCTTGGTTGCAATTTCCTTCTAAGTTCCGACTCCCAACCTCCTACTCTCGTTTCCCACCACTTGCTCCCCCAGTGCAATTTCCAAATGTTTTCCATAGACTCTTTACCTCGAAAATGAAGAAAGGCTTTTCCAAGGTATGGCTCTTGTGCGCCTCTACCAACATCATCGCGCTCGACTCTAAATTGTCTCCTCTCACTTTGGGCAGCATCGACATCGGGAGGTAGTTATCACCTTCGCTCAGTATATCACTCTCTCTATACTTACTCTACCTGATCATCAGCTCTCAGTCCCCGCATCTTCCCTTCTTCCTTTCCTTCGAATGTGCAGATGTACCGGATTCAGAGTCTTGGAGAGCGCCTGCGCAGTGATTTCCCAGATGTTGGAAGAAACATTGCCAAATTCATGTTAGTACATGGGTGAGTGTATGTTATGACATTGCAGAAATGTTTACAAAATGTTCAGGTCGTGGTTTTCTGTCGATCTATGTCATTTCTGCCAAATCCGTGCATTTTTATCCCGTTGCAAAAATTAGCTAGCTTGCTAAGGCGGCGTGCGGCGCCGCTTTCCTTTTTTCCCTATTTGGTTGAAAGAGGAAAAGCGCGATCTAGAGACAAGCTGAAACGCCGCACATTAACACCACATGGGAAATATCTGTACGATTACGCGAACTAACAGCGGCCAGGGATCGTATTCGTACTGCCACGAACCCGTCAATGTGCGAATCTAACGCCGACCAAAACCTGGAGTCTCCACGACAATCGCTTAATTTCGCCGCCTACGACATGCATGGCTGACGCTAGCCCAATTGACGCAGTCCCGCCCGCCGCTTTACCGCGCCGTTATCATCACTCGCTGGGCGCTGCTTAAGCCAGACGCATGAAATCCAAGATCTAAGCAAAAGCAAGCCTCAACGGTCCTCGGCAAGGCGGCTGGAGGTATGTAGTAAATTCCGGACTCGGTGGGCGGACGTTTAGAGTAAAATGAAAAGGATATAAAGGTCCCCCTTCGATCTTATCTCCAGGTGAGGGCATCCTTCAACTCAATTTAAGAGGCATTTCTTACGCAGTTTTGTCTCTGCAGGGGAGAAGCTCTGCTTTTACAAACAGCCACAGCCCAATCAATCACCAATCCACAAGATCTAATTGACCTCATTCTAAAAATGTCGCTTCCTCAAACCCACAAGGCTCTCGTCCTCACGTCTCGCGACAAACCGCTCACCGTCGAGCAGCGGCCCACTCCCAAAACCACGCCAGGTTCTGCAGTCCTTCGCGTGCTCGCCGCCCCTCTGGCCAACTACTCCCGCGGTGCGGTAAGCAATCCAAATCCGCGAACACCCTTCGTATAAAACGTCTGACCTTTCCAGTACACTGGCGCCCGCCCCTACCCCTTCCCGACGCCCATCGTCCCCGGCCACTCTGCCATCTGCCGTGTCGCCGCCCTTGGCCCCGATGCCACCGCTCTCACCCTCAACCAGCTGGTCTACTTCAACCTGACGGTCCGCGCGCGCGACGACCCGGACACCTCCGCGATCCTGCAGGGCATGGTCCAGGGCCCGACACCAGGCTCCCAGATCCTCATGGAAGGCGAGTGGCGCGACGGCGCATGGGCCGAGTACGTCAAGGTGCCCTTGGAGAACGTGTACCCCCTGCCGGAATCCCTCGGCCTCGAGCCCGCACGCTGGACGTACCTGATGCGGCTGCTGGTCCCGTTCGGCGGGCTGCGAGACGTCGACGTCCGCGCGGGCGAGACCGTCGTCGTCGCACCCGCGACGGGGCCCTTCGGGTCCGCCGGCGTGCACGCGGCCATCGCCATGGGCGCGCGGGTCATCGCCATGGGCCGCAGCAAGACGAAGCTCGCAGATCTGCAAAAGACGTTCGGCGCCGCGCGGCTCGTCGGCACCGTCCCGATCACGGGCAACGTGGACGAAGACGCCGCCGCCCTGGCGGCAGCGGCGCTCGGCCCCGTCGACGCGTTCCTCGACATCACGTCGCCCATGGCCGCCGGCAGCACGCACCTTAGATCCGGCGTTGTGGCGCTCCGGCCCGGCGGCCGCGTCAGCCTGATGGGCGGGGTCACCGACGACCTGGCGCTCCCGTACCCGCTCGTCATGAACAAGAAACTCGTACTCCGAGGCAATTTCATGTGCGGCCGGGCGGACGTCGAGATGATGATCCGGATGGTGGGGCAGGGGGCCGTGGACTTGACGGAGGAGGGGAGCGGGGTGAGGGTTGTGGGGCGATTTGGGCTGGAGGGGTGGGAGGAGGCGTTGGGGGCGGCGGAGGAGAAGAGCGGGCCGGGGGAGATGGTGGTTTTTGAACCTTGAGCGGAGAAGTTGGGAGGGTGGGTGGGGGTTGGGCGGGGGGCTAAGGGAGAGGCGGCGCAGTCTGGGGACAGACAGTCAGATAGATGCCGCTTCTTCCCTTCGTTGGAATGCTGGTTGAGGTAGCCAAGAGGTAGTCAATGATCATCTCGTCGCTGCGGCCTAGTATCGCTACACAGGTAGCCCTCTCAATCTCCTTGACAGCGTTCCTCGTATCAGTCCTACCAGAGCCCATTAAGCCTACAACTCCTCCCAAGAAAAAAAAAGCCCAGCCCGAAACGCAACATTTCGTCGACCAGAGATACCTAGCTAAGCCAGAAGATCCCCCTGGCCGGCCGTCCCTATCCCAGCATCTCATCCGCCACGTCTCCCCAAATTCCAGTTTCTTTCGCCGCCTTTCCATCGCCTTCCCCCTTTTCTTCACCTCACCCTCCTCATCTTCAGATCGCCCATCCGCCCGGAGACCACCAACCCCTCTCCCTCCTCCTCCTCTTCCTCCGGCACCGCCTCTCCTCGCCCCTCCCCCTCCCCATCCTCCACGGCCTCAACCTTCCCCATCTCCCACCCCCCCTCCTCCCCGCCTCTTCCCTTCCGCTTCCCACACTTCGCGAGATTAACCACCCACTTCGCCCACCTGTCATGCGCAGCGACGGCAGCGGCGTCGTCGTAATCATCCGGGCTGCTGCTGGAGAAAGATAGTCGCCGCGCCGAGCCAAAGATGCTGGCCAGGCGGCGCGACGGGTTCAACGTTCGTTCGATGGCTCCCTGCATCCACCCGCAATATGGCTGTTAGCAACATCCCAGCTTCTCAATTTCCAGGGGAAGTTCGGTCACAGATAGCGGAAAATAAGTGAAGGTATATATGTTAGGAATCGTGTTTGATGGAGGAAGTAGAGGAGATGGGGCCTCACATCAGGGACTCCAAGGAACCGTAGCTTCTCGACGTTCTCCGGCGTCCAGGATATTAGGGTTATATCGTCTCCTGCCGGAGTTGTTGGCTTGAAAAAGGGGAAGGCATCGATCTTAGCGAGGAACAAGACGAGAGTCAGGAGGACGGTGGAGGCGGCTCGTCGTGGCATCGTGTTCTTGCTCTTGTAGTTTGAGGCGAAAGCGGAAGAAAAGGCGTGGTTGAAGGCAATGAGTAGATGTTCAATAGAGAAATCGCTCCTAAGGCAGCGTGCGATAGGAGCGACAAGAGCTCTCCTGTTGGAGCAAGCCCCGAGATATTTCGCTGGCCGATTTTTGTTTCACGCGTCCAATGGGGTCCGCACGGCGGAAGGTTTGGAGAAGAGCAGTGGCCACAGTCTGGAATGTGGCTCACCCACGGCCCACTGCAAAACTAGTCAAATCTTCTATACTAGATCAGAAAAGTAATACCGATTACTTTCCCTTGGATGGTTACCCCACACCACGCCAGATGGAGAGAAACCTTGCGACAATAATTCCGTGAAAGCGAACAAGATACTTCGCTGCAAAGAGTCCGACGGCAAAATCAACGACTCTCTGAGGTATAGCAGAGGGTTCATCAGAGATGAGGGCGATGGCGGAGAATGAGCCCTCGGTGGGGGACTCGATGAAGTAGTACTCTATATACATCGCCCAATTCGCATATTGGGTGCAGGTGAAGGGAGACAAAGGGAGAGTAACACAGAAGGGCAGGGTGCGACGAGACATTGTGGGCAGTGATCCGCGTCACACCTTCTGTTAACGGTACGGGAAGGGGAAGACATTGCTCTGTGACAGGCGCAAGGTGATGGTGTTGACAGCGGAAAGTGGCAACGCCAAGCAAGGGGCCGCGGAAGGAATAATCAATACCTTGCATTGGGGATGCGAGGTTTCAAGGACCAAATAAATTGACCGGAAACCAAAAAGTTTGATGGAGAATCACAGAACATTTGCATCAAGGTAGCCGATACTATTCATTGGCTTCTTGTTGAAGAAAAAGCGGCCGAGTAAAGAAGTACCAAAATTTGCCTTCTGAAAGCTCGTTTCGAGCCATGCCCTGGTATATCGGTGACTATAAAATGGAGTTGTTTGGTCGTAAAATCATCACACAGCCTTCCAGTCGTTTCGTAAACCGCTTTTTGGGATTCCCATCCCTCCCAACTCCACGCTATGCCAAGCCCACTGACAGCACCGTCTCCAATTTTGGTGTTCGCGAAAGACATTATTACCATAGAATATCAGCTCATGCAAGGATAGACCTAGACATTCTTTCCGCAGGCGGAGCTCCCCCATGCACTGCCAAAATTCGTACTCCTTTTGATGCGGAGTCTTGGGGCTTCCTCATCTGCGGCAAGTTCGCCCCCGCTATTGTCTGGTTTAGCAGAAGGGCTTTCAGCCTTCTCGGCTTCGGCGGTGAGTTTTTTGTCGAGCTCATTGAGAAAATCGTTGTCTTGCGAGGCACTGTTCGCCGGATCCATGGTCAAGGGCCCTTTAAGTTCAGGGTCCTCATCGATCTTGTCAACAGCACCGGGGAAGTATGAATTAGACCTTTCAGTCGGCGGCCGCAAGGTAGGCTCCGGACAATATGGCTTCTCGGTATCCGTACTTCTAGGAGAATGCTTGTCTGCTTTGCCATCGCTATTACTCGAGCTTTCCGAAAGCGAATCTATGGCTATGGGAGTATGGCCGGCGTGCTTAGTCAGATTGTCTGGATAAGGAGACACGCTTAGTTTATCCTCGTCCAAAGATTTCTTTGTGTCTCCTTTCAGTCCTTCTAGTGGGGAAGGTGTATGGAGCGGAGACGGGCTAGTGGGAGAAACGATTGTTTTGAATGTCGATGGTGGGAGGCTGGTCGACTTGAGTGTGATGCCATCGAGAGAGCTATCAAGCTTTTGGATCGGAATGCTGATCGGGGCATCTTTCGAGTTGACTTTGTCGAGCGGTGACAGAGCGTTGTCAAGTATCGGAGGCGAACTTGGAGCTTCGGCAATGCTAGGTAAGTGTCCCTCTGGTTTCTTTGAACTATGAGACTCATGCGAAAACACTCTTGTGACGGTTGCTCCCAGGTCTGGTGATTCCCAAACCCTGTGTTCTGCGACCGAACCTCGATCTTGACTACTGGCTCTGTTATTACTCAGACTGAGGCTTGCACGGATCGAGTCGAGACTGCTTCTCGGACCCGAATCACTACCTGTTCTGCGTTTGCTATTCGTTGTACCAGTTACCCGGTTGACTTTAAATTCGAGGTCTGCAATCTGTGACAAAAGCATTGTGCGTTCGGTCTCCCATAACTTCCGTTCTTCCTGAAAGAAAGATCTTTCCTTTTCAAAGTGTAGCCGCTGACTTTCTAGCAAAGATCTCGATTGCTCGATATAGGCTTGGAAATCGATTGACGATGTGATATGTTTGGAGCGACTTGATGGATGAGGTATCTGGCTAGCAGAGCTTATTGGTTCGAGAAGAGGCACAGAGGTCGCTAGCGATTGCGCGCGACGTGTCGGCGAGGATAATGGCGGTGAGATGCGGACTTCTTTCGAGGCTCGGCGGTTGCCAAAGGGTTGCATAATGGTTTTGTTAAACAATGGCGTCGAATTTTCTTTGTTGGAGTCTGGGGGAATTGTTTCCGGTGTCGGCTGGAAAGCAATAGGAGGTGATTTTGGAGCCGCCATCACGACGGTGATAGAATGTCATAGAGGTTTGCGGAAGATGCCATTGACCGGCGTGGCTGGCTGAGAGAGAGGCGACTATTGACATCCAAGCGAGAGGATGTCAGCCGGGCCTCGGGTATACGACCAGTTGTTCACCTTAAAAGGCGCAAGGGCGGGTTGGCGATCTGATTTGGCTCCTTTGGACAGGCAATAAGTGTTGGCGCTTTGCGGCTAGGATACAAAAAGCGCCAGATGCGGTTGAGCAGTCTCCAAGTGGCTGTTGTACACGTTCGGGTACTAGAAGAAATGGAATGGTGAATTTTGTGGGCTGGGCAGCAGTCGAGGTACGAGCGGCAGGGGGATCAACAAGGTGCAGGCAGGAAGGGAAAGGTTGGGGATGCGGTCGATTCTATGGACAGGAGGTGCAGCTTGTGGAGTTTTGGTAACGAATGATTTGCCATGACGTTACCCCTGCCGCCCAAAAGTTTCACCGCCGAGGTTGTTCCGTCCCTCCGCGCCAGTTCCTCGCGTGCTTGATCATCCTTTATGCGAAACACGATGTAGCAAAGGATCAGACACCGCTTACATTGACCTGATAGGGCTCGACAGGACGTCAGATGTGACACATGATATCCTCACACCCCTGACGAGTCGGTGGCTTTCTGTGTCACTGCTTCGGTGGGTCACGCGATCAGGAATAACGCGAAGCAAGGCATCTACTCTATCAAACACTGGGTTCAAAGTACAAAGTGATGCAGAAAAATAGAAAAAGAGTGTGTTCATCAGACTGACGCCAGCAGCCCAGCCACTTACTTACCTTTCGTTCCCGGCGGTCCAGACCGATCAATGTTCATCCTCGCCATGCCGCGTCCCAGCTCCTTCATCTCCGGCTTGCCCGTTGACATGTTCATCTTCTCCATGTTGTTCGCTAGCTCTACAGCTGCCTTGGCGTCTTTACATGGCGGACAGAGCTCGTTGATGTACTCAAACGTCGTATTGTTCAAATTCTGCCAGATGCAATCGTCGGAACCTGGATCCGGGCATTCCTGACAAGACGTCAAAAAAGGGTGTCCACATATGCCGGAGGCCTCAGAAAAGAGACACATGATTGGAAAGTATAGGGAACAAGACGATAGACGAGGTTTCACGGGGCTGGCGTTGTCGCAAAAGGATAGCGCTTGGGTCAAAGATTGGCTGGTGCAGTAGGATAGCTCATTTCGCAGTCAGTGTGATGGGGGCATATGCGGTGACTTTAACAAGTTTCCACCACACATAATGAAATAATGAAGTTCTGCGACACTAATGAAGACCGTGAAACCGGCAAAGGACAGAGCTGAAAGAACGATTCTGTAGGCTTATGAGTCGGAAAACGCACAAAGACACGAGACAATGAAATGGTTCCCAAGGTGCCATGGAGACCATCATAGCCAGTAACGTGAGCGGTTTTGACTCCTGATCAGCTCGAAAACATATCCAGGTGGTGTTCCAGAACTTTCAGTCCCTATAGAGTTCCTATACAGTAAACCATTGATATAAGCAACAGCCTTCGAAAAGGCACCTTTATCTCAAAGATCTAAACTTCAATGAGAATAGTTCGACGAACTCCAGAGTAATTTTTAACAGAGATAAAAATACGTGTAAAACTCGAGAACGATTCCTCAGAGCTATCTAGAACTTTGAACTTAATAACGATTGGTTGCTTATATCGAGGGTTTATTGTAGTACAGTTTTGCTTAAATAATCCTCGCCAAATGAAATTGCAAGGCCGTCAAAGAATGGTACAAATGCATGCAAGGAAAGTGTTCGCTGAAATTGTAGTAGATGAAGTACCTACTTCTTTCGCTAAAGAAGTCATACGAACAGAAGAACCACATGGAAAGCTGGCCTGAAACACTTCCATCTGCCTCCTATCTACCTTCCTCTCAACCTACCAGCCACTCATCAGGAATCTCGAGCCACACATCTCGCTTGTTGTTAGCATGCGGAGGACACGCCCCCGTGAGTTTCTGCAAGCACTCGGAGCAAATTCTGCCCATCGCGTGCGGATGCTGATACCACCGTCGCGTCCCCTGCCTCCCGCATCCCTCTGCACAGGTGGGAATTGCGACTTCAAGCTCCGCAGCCAAGGTCATCCCAAGTGTCCGCGAGGTCTGGCGTCGAATTCCAGAGAAAACCAGGGGACGGCCGGGCGACGAGAATGTTTGCCTGATCTCATAGTCTTCTGAAGACATGTGTGATGGCGTGAGGAAAGGGTTAGAGATTGCCTCATTCTGATTACGCAACATCGTGCTAAACAATGGCATGCGCAAGTTGGGTTGTTGCAGAACCGGAATGTGGACAGCAGACGCTCCAGGAAGCTTCGGTGGTTTAATTTTAAGGGCCGAAGGAGGACTTCGTCCTCTTCGCAAGACGATCATCTCCTCACGATCACTTTCCCGATCCCCCGAAGGAGGAGGAACTGGCCAACTTGTTGTCAACCAAGGAAGACGGCCGGGCTGTCGGGTAGGGCTAGACGGCGAAAGAGGATCTTCGCCACCTAACTTCATTGACAAAGAGACGGCGCTTGACTGCAAGAAGTCAGGAACAATTGGCTTAGCCGGGATCGAAAAAGGTCTTGGTGACGGAAGAGGCTCGTCGCTGGCATGTCCAGTAGCAGACACTTTCCTGATCTGCGGGATTTGCAATTTTGGCGGATTGAAGCGCAGATTTCTTCTGCGGAATGCCAGCACTAGCGGCCGTTGTTGTAAAGAGTTATGTGAGATCAGTATGGTCTCTGGTGAAGGCGAAAAGAGAAGCGTTTCCGAGACAGAGCTTGCGAGGCTAGATTCATATGAAATTCTCCGGATCGGACCCGATGCATTTTGAGAGGTGTCCAGCGATGACACCGTCGATAAAGAATCAGACGAGGAGGACTGGAAAGAAGCAAAGAGAGAAGGGAAGTCTGCGTGTTCGGGTGAATGAGTGAAGAACTCGGCATACTTGGGGCGGATTTCGACACGCGCTCGCAAATCGACACAGCCCCTGACTCGTGCAAGATTGCTTTTGACGCGGCCTGTAATATGAGCCAGTCTCCCTTTTACGGAGGTCTTGACTCGCGCAAACCTACCTTTTGTGGGAGTAGGTTCCGGTGACGATGCTGTCCAGGGAGACTCAATCGAAGAGTCAGTTGAAGCAGGGCTCTCCATTAGTCGTCCAATCGAAGGCGATCTAAAGGGATACGGTGTCGCAGACCGGCCAGCTACGCGTACGAGTGGAATGGAGCAAGAACTCTCGATCCTAGTATTACATCGTGATTTCTGTACAACCTTAGGTACTTGGTATCTGATGGCTCGATGTAATGGATGACGTGGTGGAATCGGTGGCGGTGTCTGTTGATTCTCAGACGTCCGTAAAGTTTCTTGCTCGACATCGTACAAGATCTGCGCACGATGGATGCCAATTGGCGGCGTTAGTGGCTTCCTGCCAATTGTAGGCGAAGTAGTCTCACAGTGAGGACACTGGCAGTGATAGCTTCCACTGGTCGGTGTATGTGTATCTAGATGGAATGAGGAGGCTATGGAAGGCGGGTCAGGCATTGAAGCTAGCGAGGTCCGCAGTCCAATTGCAAATTGAGAGAAGTCAGCGCTCACAGCTCTGGAATATTGCCGCTCAAACCATTGTTGCTCAAGCTCTGGAGTTGTCGTCATGCATCGAACGAACTCTTCTGGTGAAACAGGAAGTGCAGGTTGTCTTAGGGGCGCCATATTGAGCAAATCATTGCAAGCTTGGATAAGCTCCTGTGCTGCAACATTAAGCGCACTAGTACGTAGGACTATTGATTGAGCACATTCTCCATCAACGTGTCGGACATTGACCACGTGAAGGGGAGAAGATACCTCCTCGGTGTTTGATCCCACAATCGAGAGTTCCTCTGGAGAAGCCATTATGGTTTCCGAATTACCTAGCTGGCCGGTCCGCAAAAGCTCGCGGCGGAGACGCCATGGCATTCGGTACTCTCCAGTAAAAACGGCCTGCGGATGCGAGGAAACGGTCATCGCGGTCTCTGCTGCAGCTCGAGGCTCATCCAGGGAGATATGGTGTGAGTGCATGCGGCCAGCGAAAGCCATTTGATACTGAGAAGGCCAGCGTTCGATCACTTGAGTTAATTGTGTTCCTTGCGATGTCGTCTTGGTTGCTTTCGGGGAAGACCGACTCCCAGGCTGTGTGGTGGCTGAAAGAGGAAAAGTTGAAAGGAGTGCGAAATTATCGCTATATACATGTTAAGCCTCGGGTGCTAATCGTGAAGCAAAAGAGCAGATCTGTCATTCGGAACAAAGCAGGTTGTATTAGATTATGGTTGAGACAAAGAAAATGCCATGGCCAAATCATGGACCGGTAGCGTTTCTTTGCATCACAAAGCGCTCTTCAATCGTTTCATTCAAGAATACCTTGACAAGAGCATTGTAATTGTTTATCATCATTTTCATGTCGACATGTCGACGTCAATCTTGTTCCTGACATTGGAGAGTTCAGCATTAAAAGCGAAATGTAGACGGAGCTGATATTCATCAATCAATTCGGCATGGCGAGAGAGTAAGTTGATACACAGCCATAGAAACATGTCAAGATCTCACCTAGCATTCGAAGAATACTTGAAACTGTGCAGATATCGTTTAGGGGTGTAAGTAATGTAGAAATAGTGCATTGAAAAGTAGTCCCAACCCTTTCGCCTTTTCCACAATTCTGATCCTCGGCACCTAATGTGAGCGTGTAAGGATTCAGATTTAGTGCGATATTGGCAAAAGTGGACCACGCCTATGGGGTTTTCGTCGGTAAGAAAGGTCGTTCGGATCCCACTTACACAGGGCGCCGGAGTATTCTGGGACCTACAGCAACGAGACATTGGGAGCCGTCTGCTGTTTCCCCGACACGGAACACTTCATCGTGAAGCCTTAAAACTCACCGACATGGTATGAGGCGGTGATTGACTGAACCAATGCGCATACACAGGGTTCAGGAGAAAGACGCTGACCTGAAACTTGCGATTCGTGCTCCCTCATTAGGTGTATCAACATTATATAGGCGGAGTAAATTGTCCAAGACGAGCCAAGGAGCCTTCCTCGATGTAGTGCCAAATGCCCTGTACGTCTTGTTGGGATAGCGGACATATGGAATTGAGCAGGTGATTACGTACCGATGTGAGCAGACCCAAGCCCGAGAGCGCAATCGGCTTCTTCTTTGGCCTCTTATCAGCACTTTCTGTTGACAGATGCCATTGTAGTACAAAACGTCTCTTGCGCACGGCTATTTGCGCCATTCCCGCTGTTGTTACCAACGCACGTGCACAGTTGTGGACATGCAACGGTCGACAATGTAACAGTAGTCATTCGCGGAATGGATCTCGGAGCAACCTAGAGAGAAAAAGTACATGGCAGCTCTGGATGGAGGAAAGGAGATTGGGAAGATGGTAAAGGGGTAGAAACTTCTCCCAGACGCGATCTAACATGGGCTTTTGAGCCTCGAAAACGCGAGACCAAGCTCTGGATTAGGTTTAGTGTCGATGTGCGCAAAGACACCCTCTTTCCGCCCCATGAAGTCCTACTAAATTGGGACCTAGTACGGCAGTCCTTCGGAAGCACGCAGGTTTGCCTCGTACAAACCAGCCGTCCATTGAATTCAGCGCCACTTTCAACATGCAGATCAGGTACAATGCTTTCGCAAAGCCAGGACTCTTGGCAACCTCATTCTTCACGATAATGAGAAGCTCACGGCTCTTCGGCTCTTCGGAATGTCCCGTCCCTGACCGTACTAAAATGCGTACTCCCAATCCTCGGAACCGGATCCTCTTGTCTGCCTTCGGCCTTTTGTCCTATTGGGAACACGAACCTTCGGTACTCGACGGGCCAAAAAGTATACAGGTAGCGTGCCTTTGCGTGCACATTGCGATACCGAAATGATGCCGCGTAGCGTCAATCGAAACTTTGAAACAAGACCGTCCCTGGTTCTTCGCTGGTCTCCAAGGTGATGTTCACCTAACGTGGAACTCTGTCTTAAACAACCCAGACATCCCGCCTTTGCAACATGGCCCAAAGGTATACGTGCAACTCTATTTTACATCTCCTTTTTTCTGTGTCGTTTCTCTTTGGGGTTTTTTCCAGCTTCCATCGCATCGGAGTAGTGCTCGCTTCCGGGACCGCTTTCGGTGCTAGATAGAACAGGATGTTGCTGCTCTCGAACAAAAAGAACACCACCTATATATCCGTCTTTGTCGCGTTGGTGCTTTGCATCCTTTTCTATTACGCCAGACCAAATACATCTTATTACACCCGAGCATGGCCACTGCCACGGCCACAAAATCCCCTCACCACCTATACAGAGCTTTCATCCCAAACGATCATACCTTCACCTACTGTCGAATCGTCTACCACGTCCGGCTCTCAAGTAAAAGACACCGAAATAGATGACCTATCGCCTCCTACCCTTGAATCGACCACAGAATCCCCATCGACTACGACATCCGAAATTCCCACTAATGTTCTCTCATTCAACACATCCACCTCTTCCCCAGATGAGCCATCTTCTCCGAACCCCGACACATCAAGCGCGGCTGAGTCAGCCCCTGCGCCAACTCAAATCGACACCGATCTGTTACAGTTCAGACCTGCGCTACTGAATGACACTTACACTCGCATGTTGGTAATGGGCCACAAGATGGACGATGACATGAGCTGGGTGCACGAGCTCCTCCCCAACCTCAATAAAACGCTCTATGTCGTTGACGACCCGAAGGCGGAACATTCCATTCCTGCTAACAAAGGGCATGAAGCGATGGTGAGTAGCCTAGCTCCTGTGCCTTATTCCCTCTTTTCGCGCAAAGTTCGCGCGTTCTCCTCCTTGGTACAAAACTTCCGCATCCAGACGGAGCACTTGTACAGAACTCAGGTCTACTGCCCCTACGTCAAAAAATTTAATCTCCCAAAACGAGTTTCCTTAACGCCATACCAGATTCTAACTTCTCTTCCCACCCAGGTTTACCTAACCTACATAATCGACCACTACGCCGCCCTCCCGGACGTCATCCTCTTCTTCCACCCTCACCGCACCGCCTGGCACAACAACATCCTCCTCGACCTCGACGCCGTCCCCACCATCACCCGCCTATCCTCCGCCCGCGTCGTCCGCCTCGGCTACGTCAACACCCGCTGCCACCTCGACCCGGGCTGTCCGTCGTGGCTGCGCCTCGACTCCCCGCAGGAAAACTGGGACCTGGAGAAGCACAAGGAAGAGCAGTTCTTCACGAGCCGGCTGTGGGGCGAGGTTTTCCCCGGGCAGGCGCGGCCGGAGTACGTGAGCGGGCCGTGCTGCGCGCAGTTCGCGGTCAGTGGGGAGCGGGTGAGGGAGAAGAGCCTGGATGAGTATGTCCGGCTAAGGGACTGGGTACTGCACACGACGCTCGACGACGAGGTGAGCGGGAGGATCATGGAGTACACGTGGCAGTACATCTTCACGGGGGAGTTCGAGGTGTGTCCGAGCCAGCACGACTGTTATTGCGATGGGTTTGGGATTTGTTTTCCGGGGGAAGATGAGGGGCTGGATGAGTGGATGGGGATGCGGAGGGAGTGGGAGGAGGCGCAGAGCAAGTTTGAGAAGGTGGTGGAGGAGGTGCAGAGCGAGACGGATGAGAGGGTCGTGGATGCGAGGCACCGGAAGGAGTTGTTGTGGGAGGCGGTGGAGAAGACGAAGAAGTGGGCGTATGAGAGGGGGGATGCGTTCAGGAGCAGGGCAGTGGCGGAGGGGAGGAATTCGATTGGTTGAGGCTGTTGGTCCGATAGACGAGGGTTTTATAGAGCATTTAATTTGCGCGAGCTTGTTGGATGATACCAAAAACGTTGACGATGTGTGTATGGTCGAATACCCACGGACCTCGCACGAGCCCTGCAAAATATTCCAACAGCAACCTGGAAGCACACCAGCCATGAGATATAGGCATTCTAGCCAAATTGCTACGTCAACTTTCGTTGTTGATAATCTTAAGCTTAGAGATCCGGACAGACATCTCTTTGCCGTTGAATACGTCATTCTGAGGACCACAATGATATGACACATTGAACGGTAACCACAATCACGGAGTCGGGAGGGGAGAACGCTGAGTGTCTCTAGATGTAGGGTACGTTGGCCCGGTTCTGTCAAAAACCCCCGTAGATGATCGAAATGAGGCTAAGCTGTTTAGAAAGACGGGTAGAGTCAGCGGCTAAGGGAAAGAAACGGACTGGGAACGGGGATTTGTGTTCGTAAATTGGGTGCGAGATATCGGTCTTGGAGTGGCACCATTTCCAGCAGAGTTGAGGCTGACGGAAGTGAGGACGTAACTTCCCAGATCTTCATTCACAGGACACGCGTGCTATCTTTATGACTCTTTTGGCATATTTGAGGGAAAATTCAAGTGATTAGTGTGGCGGTGATCTCTCTTATAAGAGCGATTCCTTGCCCGTTTGGATGCAGCGCCCCTGGACTGCCTTAGTGCGGATGAGCTGCTGCGGTTGATGCCCTATGAGGGTTTTTCATTCTCCAGCAATTTATATCTGGTGTATCGCTTCAAAATGAGGTTCATTTCCTTTGGTGATAATTGTTACGACAACGGCACTGGGCAGTTTCGCCGATTGTGTCCAGATCTTCCACAGGCAGAACAAATGTTCCACTGGTCGCACCAGAGATACCACTTGCTTCGCTCTGGGCAAAATTCGGCAACATGGCCGACGCTTCCGCAACGGAAACAAGCGTTCCGCTCTAGACACTAACGCCGTCGCTCGTCTATCTCATCTGTCCACTGTCCCGAGCTTTTTTGCAAGTTTTCGCGCCGTCTCATGGAATTTTCAGACTCGTATATGGCTCGGACGATGCCTTCGGAGGGTGAGTTAGGGCGATCGTCCCCAATGAGCCACTTAAACTTATCGACTCTCTTCTTCCACTGCAGTGGGCGTTGTATCACGCTGGCGAATTTTTTCAACTCACCCAGGTCTACCAGATCCGCCCACATGTGATCCGTTGAGGCGTTCATGAGCACCACGTTCTCAAGCTCCATCATTAAAGCGTAGAGAGCAACCTGATGAGATACGCCCGCATCTATCGCTAAATCTCTGACGACATCAGAGTGGAAAAGGTGACTGTCATCCGTATCATTGATCACAGCTTGGTAGATGATGTTGTGCTTGCGACAAAATTGGCGGATGGGTACATCGTAATCGTCTTTGTAAGAAAATTTGTTTTGGATCACGGCTGGTTTTATTCTTGCAGGAAGGAATGTACTCTTAAGCGTCTGGAGCGAGCAATAAGAGAGTCCTAGATGTCTAATACGGTGAGGCACATGATCCTCAAGTAGTTTCCAGAGCTCGAGATACCTGTTAACAGATTGTCAGGGTGTATGCAGAACGAGGCAGTCAATGTATGCATCTTTGGCAGAAAGAATATCTCTCTCGGGTCTGAACTTTTTAAGACGTTTTTGGATGAGTGCCTCTACACTCTGCGGCGTGGCTAGTGCAGCTTCTTCACGTTCGTGAATATTGATGAGTTTAGTTTGAATCTGTCTCTGGCTCAGCGTGGCTCGTACATCATCGGCAATGACGCACCCATACGTCTTCTCTTTTCAGAAGTCCTTTGCCGCAAGCGAAGCGCACCGCCCTGCCAACTGGTTTATCCATGTATCTAAAGATCCGAGCAGCAGCATCAACTCCACGAAATCCAAGGTGTAGAGCCTTACAGGGCAGGACGCGACCAGTCTTCTCATCGTGATGGGACGCGCCCCATACGAACGCTGGGATTTTAGAGCCATTGTACACGTTACCTTTTGGCGGAGTAAGAGGACCGCGGAGTGCACTTAACACACGGGGACTAGTTGCAGATCTTTGAGCCATCTCCAAGAAGCACGCACGAGAGACCCTTCTTCATAACAAACGGAAACGGTATTTCCTTCGCGATGTCAGGTAATCTCAATTCCTCCATTATGAGCCAGCTAGGCACTCGACTTCAGCCCTGAGATGAAGCTTCATGATACCTTGTAAATGCTAGAGAAGATGGATCGAGATTTGAGTGTTGCTCTTGGCACCGGCGGCCTTGGCGGTGTTTCAACGTCACGTGCATATTGCCTGCTTCTCATTCATTACGGACATTGACCCACATGTACTTCCTAAGAGACTTGAGACAACGCTTTCTGACATATTTAAGCTGCAATATATTCCTAGGTAAATCAAAGATGTCCATGTGATCTAGTTCTCATGTTTATACGGCGCTGTCAAGCACTGGTCTTGCTCTCGATGCTCGATTCTCACCACTTCAATTGTGCTCATGCTAAGGGCTGGCCAGGAGAGTTTAGAAGTTGATTACGTTCACGATAAGAAATGTGAGCAATTTAAATGCATTAAACCCTGGCGCTTTCACGGACGGCAAGCGAAATCAGATCTCCAAATCCATCAAACCGAGAGCAAAAGCCAACAGCTCGACGGCGTTGCTCTACAGCCGACGTGTCTCTCATTCTCTAACCGCGCTTTCCTATTTCATATTCAACAAGAGGGATCGCACTCCAGCATACGCTTCCACCCCGCTCGGCAAGATCTGATTAGCAGGCAGCACAAATCCATAGTTCCCAGTATCTCGAAGCTCAGTTGTAAACGTGTAATCAGCGTTTGTGACGGCATCGACGTAATCCACACTACAACCAGTTGCGGGGTAGATCGTTGTGCAGATGGGGCCAGTCTTGAATGAGGTACCATAAACAGCACGGAGAGAGGAGGCGAAACCGGATGCAAGCGATTGCAGCTCGGCATTGTTGGAAGCGACAACGTTGCAAGAGTAACCGTACGCTAAGAAATTTTAGTCTACTTTATGTTCCTGCGACACTAAATTATAGGTACTTACGAGTCATAAACAACTGGGAATAGGAGTGCCAATCGATGTAAAGCTTGACGCCTTGAGCTGCCTTGATAGAATTGACGTATTTATAGAGGACTTGGGTCTCCGGAGCATCACCAGCTGCTTGGCCTACAGAGATTCAGCTCGAGAGATCGCAAAGATAGCGTGGGGACTTACCCTTATAGTCTTCAGCGCAAGGGTTGGTAGATGCTCCACCGGTGACGGACCATTGATATGGCCAGTTACGATTAATATCTCGTCCGACACAGGAAGAAGCGGAGTTGGTCTGTCTGTTCTTCCTCCAGAGACGGTCACTCGATTGAGTGTAAAGGAAGCCTGAGACTATCAATATTCGCCTGAGAGCAATTGAGCGGAGCCATACCATCGGGGTTGACCACGGGAAAGATGTAAAAGTCGTACTTGTCCACAAAGCTCTTAATCTCCGCATTGCTAGCATAATTGGTGAGGAGATTGAAGGCCATGTACTCAACAACCTAGGAATCGTCAAGAAAGCGCAAACATGTGATGGACACTAACCATCGTGGTGATCCATTCTCTCGCATGCACTGTACCATGGAAGACGACAGCAGGCTTGGTGCCTTTTCCGCTACTTCCATAAAAATGTATGCCAGTGATTGTATTTCCAGCCAGCGATTTACCCGCGGAAACAATCTCCGAGTTTGACGGATACGATGACTGCAAATCCCGGAGGAATTGGAGATGATCCGCGTAAGAGTGGTACGAATTAAACCATGTGGAGTTGGCACTCCCAGCTGAAGGAATGTTAGATCTCATTTGGCATTTGGGTGTTACTTCGTACCCGCATAGACCTGAAAATCCGACTCCGCCTGGATGGAAGCTCCTAGATTTTCATGCATGACTTCAGTGTCAAGATCTTTCGTGCCTTGAGTGAAGGCTGCAAGCTTGCTTGGTGGAACCACGATGTCGGAGGCTGCGCCGGTCTTTGGAGAGCCTTTCCATGTTGATAGAGAAAGGGATTCTATCAATTCGTTGACTTGAGCAACCTTGTCACCAACGGCTAGGCGGAACACCTTGTAGCCGTCATAATCGACTTTGCTTGCACCAACACCCGCAGTCAAAGCCGCGCCAAAGGCGGTGGGGAAGAACAGCGCAAGGCACAAGAGCTGCATGGTTCACTCAAGAGAAATGCTCTGGATGATGGAGCGCAGAGGACTTGTGGGGAGTATAAATAAGATCCACCTCCCTACGGAAGTTCTGCAGATTGCAGCTATCTTGATTGCGCTCCCCACCTTGTCGATATGGATGCACCGCCGGTTCTATACCTAGAACGGATGTTGACCTTGAGAAACTGTTGTCAAAATCATTTTTGCGAAAATTGAAAACTACCTTCCCTCTACATCATTAGAGCGGCAGTATCTCCCAGCAGGCGCTGCAAGCCAAGAACCGGTGGACGTTGCTTGTTTTGGGGTTGCATTTTCTCCGGCTACTCGCGGTCTTCTTCTAGAAAGCCGAGCAACTTCTAGCTGGTCGGGGGGCCGAGAAGGCTGTTGTGCGTCCAGGGGTCAAGTAGCGACCTATGTCAATCTCCCGCTGCATCTCTAGAACCCTGCATAAGGTGCAGTCTAGTCAACTTGGCGGCGGATCACATGCATTTGCAGAGCAAGCATCTCCTGTCGAAGCTTTTGGGCGAAGATTGCAAGTCTGTCATTCGCGGGGTATCCAAGTCTGTAGTCCGCGCTCTCTTATCATGCCAAGGAGCTTATTCCACCCCCGCGATGTCGCCTTCCTGAATGGTGTGGGGGCTCCGAATCGCTAGAAGAGTGTCGTCCGGTAGTAGGAAGCCCGAAAAGCCACTGGCAAAATGTCAGGCTGATAGCATGTGTCGTACGGTAGCCATACTTGATGTGGCCTTTGCAATGAATGCGAGGTACTTTGCTAGCGGGAACATGCGTCTGTCAATAGAACCATTTAAAGAACAGGAAAGAGGCCAGGGGAGAGACAGGTTGAAAAGCTCCCCGAAGCAAGGTCTGGATACGCTACTACGCGCGACAGGCAACGACAACCAAGGCGATGTGGGGATATTTCGATGATTGAATGTGCGTCTTGTCAGGAATCAAATATTTCCAAGAGGCATTCCACAATGGTGTTTTGGAGCGCTGAAATAAAGAGACAAATTAGTCTCCCTTGCTTGTATCAAGAGTCTATGCAGAGCGGGGAAAGCCGCTGTCTGCGCCAAGCCCTAACGAGCGCGTCGATGCGCGTCATGAGGGCCCTACTCAGGTAAGGTAGCCTAGAGACTTTCACCAAATCACTCAACCACCGACGCCCAGACCTTCCACACGTTCTTAAAAGATCATCATACTTGTTCTTCTAATCCTTCAGTCGCAATGGATGAATCAGTGTCTGACAGTTGCTCTTTGGACGTTCTTGGAGCCAACGAGAGCGTCTGTAGCCTTTCTCAGACCATGGATGAGACGAAACGGCCAAATGCGGCCACAACCATGGCTTCTTGCTCTTCCCGTAGAGATCCAAGGAATGATATTTCGATTGGTTGGGTAACTGATAACTGTCTTGAATTTACTTTGCTAACTTTTGGGCTAGCTACCACGTTGTGCTCTCCGAAATATGCGTCACACTTGCCATCAACTTCTCCTGGTTACAGAACCAGTTTTTTTCGAGACGTTAATATTGAGAGTGCCCTACCAACGCAGCTATGTGTCCCTCTATGCAAGGCCTCTTGATACCGCTACCACAAGGTCTCCGACATACCAAGAACCTACAGATCTATACGTATGGGCCGAGTAAGTGAAATAGAGGAGGTGGCCTCTTCGACAAAGAAGTTGTCGAGCAATTTTCCGATGAGAAAGACAAACAGATAGGAGCTGCTGAGTTTGACCGCATCAAGAACTTGAACTGGATCGTGAGGTCAATTGCCACAAACATTCCCGAGCAGCACCTCATATCCTTTATGTGGTACCACCAACTGCCTATCTCATCTTTGAGTCTAAGCGCTATTCTTGAGAAACACAAAGCAACACTGAAGGATCTCCGCATCAGATCTGTCATCCGAACAACAGCATGTGGAAGGGGTCGCTTTATCACAAAGTATCCAAAGAAGCTCGAAAGACTGGAAATCTCGAATCTTCGTGATGGCTCAACTTTTGCTGCTGACTCGATCTATTGGAGCTGCCAGACTCTTAATTATCTAGTAGTAGGGAATGAATGTTCCTTGTGCGAGTCTTTGAATAACCCTAATCGTACGCCACCTTTTCGGCCGCCACCGTCTTCTGCACGAGCTTTGAAAACACTTTTCCCAGCAGAATCAAGTAGAGACAGTAACAGCACTGCCTCCATTCAACTAATTTCACTTAGCATTTGCTATCTAAATCTGTCGACACTGTCAGAGCCAAGCTCGGAAAGCCATCTAGACTGGTCGCAACTACGGCGATTACACCTACAATCTTGCCGCGGCGCTCTCGAGCTTCTAGAAAAGCTTTCCGAAAAATTGACGGATCTAGATGCCGAAGATGTTGTGCCAAAGCTTACTGAATTTCTCTTTCGCTCAGAGACAACCCGTGTCGATGCGCTTGCGCCGGCTCTGGAAAAATTCCTCCGTTCATTCTATGGTCTGCGACAGCTCTCTGTTCTGGTTGACAATGCGGAGTCAAGACTCGATATTACAGAAATGATTTCAAATCACGAGCTCACTCTTGAGGTTCTGGTGTGGGAACAAAGAATGGATAAGAAGCCGAATCCAACTGAAGACCTCTCATTTGGATTTCAATACGGGGAAGATACCACCACGAACATTTTTGGGACTCTGAGCGATAATTGCCCCCATCTTACGGAACTTGGAATTGCACTTGATTGGGGAAACGGGTCTGAGAATGATCTGTTAGAGAAGTTGGGCTCTACCGGCACCGATGTTTTCCTTCCGAATCTTCGCACTCTACATATCCGGAACACCTGCAAGCTACCTACCGTGGGTACCGGTGCCGGTCAAATTCCTGTCTGGACTGACAGACATGAGCAAAACCGGCAGATGAACGCAATCCACTTGCGGTTTATCGAAAAATTTTCCAGCGGTATGCCACCACTTACGAGTTTGCCAAAATTGGACATGGTCGCCGTCGGTCCCTTTCGGTACCACGAGCGCTGGCACCTGCAGGACGAAAGCACAGGAGATACTGACCCGCCTTTGGAAAATAGGACCACGTTCTATGGCATTGAGTACGTTCAAGCTCCAAAGCTCTCTAAAGAAACCTTCCCTGTCGTCAGAGAAATAGGAGATGGCAGTCTTGAAAGTGTGCAAGGCTACACAGATCATTTGCGGTGCTTCGACAATTATTGGATGCGCTGAACGTTGCAATATGCCCAAATTCCGATGGTAGCCTTTCTAACGAGACTTTCGGGCTCTAGATTAGATCATGAGGTCAAGAACTATTTCTTCATATACCTCTTTTGGGTGAGGGGATGATGAAATAGGTTAAGAATGCTTCAAGCTGTACTTTCATGCATCGGAAACCATGCAGAGGAACGGGGGAAGCAGTAAATGCAACCTTTGTGATTCTCTTCACAGCGAAGATTCCTTCGGTTTCTCGTCTATACAAAAGGCAGCCGGCCAGGGTAGGTGTGCACTATGAACAATCGACGCAAATGAAATCGTTCAGGTCTTGACCTCTCAACCGTACTTAAGAGCCTTGTCTCCGCTGTAGGGCCACTGAGCAAAAACAAAGGATGCCTTCTCATAACCTGCTGGTGCCAGAATAAAATACATAAAGCACTCATGAGACGCTCAGCCTGGCATTTGCTTACCGTGCGAAGGATGAAGGTTATCAGCGGCGAGTAAGTTAAGATAAATTCATTCTAGTTTCCGAGAGGCTGTAAGTATTCCTCATCTCTTATGTACAAATCTGTTCGACTCCATGCCTCCAAAATCATCCGCAAGGCACGTGGAACTGCAATATCTACAAGAATCGAAATTATTCCTTCTCCCCATAGCGTACACATCTAGACGCCTTGTGCTGCCTCGTATTTGGCCATCAGCTCGATGATCAATTCCAGAACCTCGGCGATCATGGCTTCCTTGGACTCTGACCCGGAACTTGTAGTGCCGGTGCCAGTGCTGAGGGGAGCAGAGGCAGAGACTGATGGAAGAACGACTACCGATGAGGAAGCGGAAACAGAAGGCTCGACTGCAATAGCAGAAGATGGAGTTGATGCAGCCGAGGCGGAGTCGGAGGAGATGGATGACGCAGGGATGGGAGAGACGGTCTCGGTGATGAGGGTCGTCGGGGTCGAGGCCATAGAGCTCGAGTTTGCGGCCGCGATCGCAGAGACCGCTGCTGCACTTGAGGAAGCTGACGTGGGGGATTCAGAACTGGACATAGGAACAGCCGCGGACGTCGAGGTAGAACCCACGGGCGCAGCAGCTCCGCCTGGTCCGGCGACGCTGGTGGTCACGTCTCCGCTCTCGACGTAGACGCCGCTAAACAGCCAATCTTCCGCGCCGTCATCGGCATTCGTGGGCACGCCATTTCCGCTCGGCGCGAGTCTCAAAACACCCAGATGCCAGTCCGCACCATTGCTGCTCGTGCTCGCCGTCATTGGGGCGATGGTCTGGACGAGATCGTCCGCGCCCGTTGAATGCCAGAAGCCGACAGTGCCTGCGTCGAAGTCGATCTCGTAGGCCATATTGTGCCACACGCCCGCGTCAAAAGTTGTATTCCATTGACTCTGTCCGCCAACGTCCCAGCGTAGATATGGATCTGACGTGGTGCCCTGCTCGCCAGAAATGAGGCCATACTTTAGCTCGGTGAAGTGCGACTCGAAGAAGCAAACCTGGTGCTCTTCCTGGGTGCCGGGCGGGTTGGCGGTGGTGCGGGAGATGGAGAAGTGGTATGCGACTTTACCCTTGTTAATTGCTGCAGTAGTTTGCGGGATGAGCTCGGTACGCCGCATGCCGTCGTTGTTCCAGTTGGATGTGTTGTCGATTGTGATTCTCACGCCTTGGTTGGACGAGGTGTCTGCTGGGTTCTTGTAATCGGGAGAAAGGTTGACATATTCGGTGACGTCGCCGGATCCGTGGATGTAGTACTGATAAGGGCCGACTTCGTTGGAGAAGGACCAATTGTTGAGGTCGGTGCTTGATGTCAGATCGTTGAAACGGCCATCCCAAAGTAGAGTGCCTTGGATCTTGTCAGAGATGTATTTCCCGGATAAGAGAAAAGGAATCATACCTGCGGCTGTTATGCCGCTAAATGCGAGAAAGGCAGAGAGACCTAGCATGTTAAGAGTAGCAGAACAGAAAGCGGGCTAGGCGCTGCAAAGAACGATGATTCGGATACTCAATGGAAAAGAACGGATGCCACGGCTTGCGTAGCGAAACGAATGACTGTATGCAAAAGAATGGAACACGACAAGAAGTTGTGTAAGCAGAAGGCTTGTGACAATAGAAAACCTTGCTCCGATGGGGAATGAGGCCATTTTGATGGCCTTGGCTCTTCTTGCTGGCGATCTTTACACGTGTATTTACTTGCAATCTGGCAACGGGCCAGAAGCTTGAATTGGCATCAACGATGGTCGAAGAGCTGGGCAAGGCGTTCAGTCCCCGGCATGGGATATATGAAGCTCCGAGTGCAAAAGGGAAAGGTGCAGATTGAAACGATGATTGAGGGGCGACGCGATGTTTCAAGTTTCGATCGAGCAATCCGCGAAGAACCGAAGTTTTGCCGCGGACTTGATCCTCGCCATTTCAGTCCTCACGTCTTTTCTTTGTCGCACTCAATGGCTCCTCTTGAGCTAATTTGCGTTTCTTCGTATCGAGAGTTTGCTGTAGCAATGTATTAGGGAATTGCTGTGCAATCATTTCGAAGCCTTGCGGTAGCATCATTCCGGAAGTTTGCTGTGCCCTCGCCTTTTGAGCTTGCTGTGTCATTATTTCGAAGCCTCGCGGTGGCATTATTTGGGAAGTTCGCTGTGTTTTCGCCTCTCGATCTTTAGCCTTCGCCACATGAGCCTTTAGCCTCGCCAGTCGGGCTTCAAATTTTGCCTTTTTGCTCGCCTCTCGGGCTTCCTTTTTGCCCGCCTCTCGTCGCTCTCGCAATTGCCTTGCCTCCGTCTCACGAGCTTGCTTTTCTTCCGCCTTTCGAGTCTGTCTTGCTTCCTTATCTTGAGCTTGCTTTTCCTGTTTTGCCTTCTTCGCTGCCTTCTTTGCCTCTGTAACACAAGCTGCCTTTGCGTTCTTATCGAGAGATTCCTTTATTCTTTTGAATTGGTCACTTATCTCTATGTTGCCCGCTTCTGGGAAAGCTTCAAGGTCGACACCAGGAAGAGAAACTTTTTCCCCAAGAGATATAGACATGTTTTCTGGAGCATAATCAGTGCTCCCAGGCTGGTACGGAGAGTTTAACAACACTCTAAACCCTGATGGAAGCGTCCTCAACATTATCATGCAAGCAGTTTCCAATAGCAAGATGCTTAATCGAGCTACTGGCTTGTACGAGGGGGAATCTGGGTTGGACTCTAGTGTTATAATAGGCCAAGGCCCAAGATGTTCGTACGACGGATCCAATTGTTGCATGTCTTTGATCATCTTGGGCCTGTTGCAAGATTAGATGCGTTTCTATTGATAGTTTACGCAAGGAACGATATACAGAACTGTGCTTCCATTGTAGTCCAGCCATCTAGTATAAAACCCGTGCGTACCAGATGTTGCCGAGCCACAATAAAGCTTTTGTATAGTCTTTGGCACGGATCTGGCACCTAACAAATACACTGCGAAATGTCGAGTAGCTGCAAGAGAAGGCTTTGGTATTTGAGTAAAGATGAGATCAAAAGAGGGAGGCTTTTCAGCGCTAAGCAGAGATTGGAACCATTTAGGAAATAAAGAGACATGTTGGAGGAAATCTGTATACTTTTGCGATGGTGTAAAGGTCTGGTTAGACCAACAGTCCGCGAATTGTTGATTCAGCCATGCTTTCATCTCTGGGCTATACCTATGGAGCGTTCTATTATGCTCAATGCCTCGAAAAACGGTGTCAAGCCTATCACGAAAGACATCGTTCTTCGACGAATCTCTTCACGAAAGCGGCTCCATGTTGGCGTCTGCTACATCTACATGAATCAAAAATGCTACATCGATTTTTTCAAATTCTAATTCTCCGGTGCGAGCATTACAGTAAGGCGGAAAAGTACACATAGAGGACGTGTATCGTTACTTCCTCAAATGTTCAATAAACTTACGAGCTCGCACTTGCCCGATCAGGAAAGGGTGCGGGCGGAGGGACGGAACAACCTCCCCAAGCGGCTCGCATTCAAGCTCGCCATGGCGCGTTAAAAGTCACACAGGTATGAAATGGTACCTTCACCAGCCATCCGATCATTGAACTTATGATCGCAACCTAGTACTATACCCCGCCCGTGTCTAAGCAGTTGATCACCGACAAGATCCCTTGGGCCGTTCGACCCGGATAGGAAATAGCAGACTACGACATCCAGGTCTCTCTTTACGTGCGCAACACAGAGACCCTGCAGGCGATCATTATGGATCCGGACTTCCAGGCGCTTGTGGCCGAAGACGATGAGTACTGTGTAACAGACAAAGCGAAAGTCACTGCGGACTGGGAGGAAGTATTGGTCGACGACGGCAAGATCGTGGAACAAGATCCAAGCGTCACCTTCGAGCAGAAGGCAGCTATTGGCTCCGAGAGTAAGGCAGTCCCTGTCGCGAACACGGAAGATATCAGGATTTAGGGTGCTCCCACATTGAATTAAAGCGAATTTGTAGAGGCCTCTTGGACCTCGAAGAAAATTTAGGTTACATTGCTGGTCTAGGCACCGAAGGAAGATTAAATGATACCAGACTAGCTGTCGCTTGGAGAGCCTCTCTTGCAACGGGGCCAGCGCGTAAGATCATCGTGCAATGCCTATAAGTCTATAGCAGGTGGTTTTGTATCTTGTGTCGAGAAAGCGAGCGGAACATATGCTCCTCCAATGTGTGTTTCTCTTGTGGAGTTGGGAAATATGTGGTGCAACTAATGTGCCCTATCTCGGTGCAGGAAGAAAAGTGATGGCAAGCGGGGTCGGAGCCCAAAATTTTCCTGCCATTTCCATCCTTTTCCTGCTCTGCACTTTTCTACCTGCGCCGTGAATCGCAATGACTCTTTTTCGACATGTTTTCGAGAATCATAAACCCCAAGAAGAAATTGTTCACACTATCTGTTTTGACAATGCTGTTTTTTAGCTCCTTCGTACATGCTTCGTTAATGTTCCTGGGCTTATAGAGTAATGGATGAACAACAATTCTCTAGAAGCGATGCTTCCAACGCCAACTCCCTATGAACCAAAAGTTATGGGCCATGGCGTGACAACCTGATCTACGCCAGCTCCAAGAACGTATCCGGCGACTTACATGCCCTCGTTCGTTACAAACTTAGGTGTGCGGATTGAATGGTCATCTATCGTACGACGATGTTAAGAAAACCTTCCTATCTACAATCCAGACCTTCGTCTGGACGACTTATCTCTTTGCTGACCAAGCGATTTGAGAGTCAGAGCTTTGCCACTCGCAATGGCTCTTGACCAGGCCACCACCATTGAATATACTTCTGCATTTCTCCGCTTGTCACGCCTGTCGTATGATTCCTCTCCTCCGCCTTTTCTCCTAAAAAGACCGCCACTTCTTTTTCCGCATGCTCTTCAGCATCATATCCGTACACATCGATCCAGGTCTGCGGGTTGCCATAAAGATTTGGAGTGCGCACAAGAAGTCCGGGCCGAGCGAGTTCAAGGGACATAGCCTTGTCACGGGCTTCCTGCAATGGCCCGTCGGGCAGTTGATAAATGACCCCATTCAGATAAGAAACCTGTTGTTTCAGGTCTGCCTTTGGCATTCTCCCGGTTTCATATACCTTGACGGCGTCGACAAGGCTCATTCTACCATCGACGACTGCGGCAATCGTTCGACCAAGGAATGCTCCGTCTTCCATTGACGTTGCCGCACCTTGGGCCATGTGGTTCGTCATGGAGTGTGCAGCGTCCCTGTCCCTGTTAGCGCCCATCGCTTTCTTGAGGTGACCTGGGAACACACCCTATCAAAACGACATTCTTCTCTGGAGTGGACCAGGTGCTCAAAGGACCGGTGAGCAATAATGGCCATCGTTTGACCGAGTCCACCATGTCAACTACGCGCTTTATCCGAGGATCAAAGTCTTTGTACATTTCCCTGCACTCTTCAATACCGACTTCTTCAAGATCATGCACTAGATGGTCAGCGTGATGTTCAAGCACCATGTTGCAATCTCGTCCGCCTGAGATGGGATATGAGATGATATACCCTCTTGGGGCCATCCAGATGTCCATAGTCAAGTTCTGCCCTAACTCCCTAGCAATGGGATCGGCGCGAATTTTCTCATACGGTACTACTGCTCTGTACGCACAATTCTTCGTTGGCGGAGCCGGTCGGATGTCTGGCATGATGACGCGCCGGACTATGGAACTAACACCATCCGCGCCAATAAGTAGGTCAAAAGTCCATTTCCGACCGTCGACGGTCGTGGCCGTGACACTCTTCTTTGACGTCCAATCAAGCTTTTCAACCCGCGCATTCGTTACTATCTCAGCGCCATTCTGTTGGGCAACTTCAGTCAAGCCGGCATGTACGTGGGCTCTGTGAACTGTATGCCGGAGTCAGCTTTATCCAGCTCTCTCAACTCGAGACTTGACCTACCGACCCACCAAGGCACTCCGGTATTCCTATTCTACTAATCAGCAAGCATGTGAGCAACACTTGTTATCGAAGACTAACCTCCTCGCTTCCGGTATCATCTTCGTATACCCCACCTTCGTCCCATCCCTCCGTCTCATATTCAGCTCCTCACATTCCACAAGATTATCTCCGACCACCTTGTCCACACCCCACCTGATGAGTAACCGCGCAGCGTTTGGGGTCATCTGAATTCCTGCACCAATCTCCCCTAGCTCGTGTGCCGCTTCCAAAACCGTTACCCGAACCCCGGTTTTGGCAATGGCAATAGCAGCTGCTAGACCGCCGATACCAGCGCCGCATATGCCAATATGAAGATCGACCTTTGCCTGCATCAAACTTAGACTTTGGACGACGTGGAGATCCTGCAGGCCAAGGTGACCTACCATTTTGGGGAAATTGTGTCCGCTTGCGTGTTCAATATATAAGTAGATCTTAAGCTATTAATTCTTTGATTTCGAATCTTCTTCTCCTTCCCATAAAGAGAGGCGAATTTTTTATATCATCTTCAAGTGGTCCTCCGCCAAAACTAATGTTTTTCGAATAGATACGACATTCATATGCAGGCGTCAATGCCAAACCCCGCACTATGAGCAGATCAATTGGGGCCATAAGAGACATCACGTGATCAAACTCGCTTTTCTTACCACCTCGTGGTAAGGGGTGGACGTACATCTACAGAAGAAGTATACAGCTCCGAGCAGACTGTCTGTTATCAGCAGCCAGAAGACCTCCTGTTGCTGGTCATCATAGTTGCATTACCGAGTCTCATGTCTACGGAGTCGGCCTATCCGAGAATTGTCTACACGGGCTCCGACATAATCACAATGAGCCTATTGTTCACCCTCAGGTTCCTGCCACTATTCGCTACTCGTGAACACGGCGGCTGCATGGAAGAGGTTGGGGCATTGTGGTGAGAGTTATAGCTATAATGTGTCGGGTTGCCTCAAAAATTGACCTGACCCACGATTGAATGTAAACCGGCCGATATCCTTCACAGTCGCCAGGTTTTCTCGTCCAATACTCAGACGACCTCCACGATCACGTTTCAAAAATCTTTAATACTGTCAGAGAGGAACCGCTTCCATCGAGACCTTAACGGTTTTAAATTTCGAAACGAGATATTGTCGCAGCTTCTGCTCTTGGTTCCGATCTATCATTCTGCCTTTTCTCCTTCACATCACCTTCAATTCTCGGATATGAGATATGAGATCCTCACCTTGTCTGGAGTCCTAGGCTCCCCAGATTTATGCCCTTCCTCAAATGGCCGCTGGCTTCTTCCAACGTCATCAAGATGACTATTTCCGTGTTCATTTTGCTGTGAGGATTGATGGGACTCCACCTCGATGGTAGCTTCCAACCTCTTAAGCTCGCTCTCGAGCCACCTGCCCCGCACCTCGCTGTAAAGTGAGTCAAACACCTTTGACGACGTGGCATTACCGTCGATGATGCCAGTACGGGGCGGACCCGCGTTCTTCCCGCTTCGCCAGTCGGAGTAAATCGCCAACACCACGTTCCGCTCCCGTTCAAGGTCGGCAAGATGGTCAGAGCGGATGGGAGATTTGGCTCTCTCTTGCATGCCCACCAGATCAAGTGCGTCTCCAAGCCTACCGTGTGCGCTGTCAAGAAGATGGACGGTCGGCAATGCCGCGAAGCGCACTTTCCGTCTACGGTTTTTGAAACGGGGTAGGCCGGACGTATGCCTCAGCGCGGATTTCTTAGGCTGCAATGGCATTTCTCTGAATAGTGTAGGCGTTTTACTGTAGCGTGGACTTTGGGCAAGAAATATCCCTTTACAGGAAACGACGTGTTTTATCCGATAGCCGGTGTGATCATCAGACGCCCTAGAGACGGAGCCTCCCAAGGAGGAAGCTAGCAGGTGACGACTTATTTATAAAATATTTGGGCCTGCTCCCTTCACTTTCACCACACCGTGAATGGGAGTCATCCATTCACCTCTTTACTCCACCGTCGTCACATTACCGTATGGCACGGAGAACAGCACGCCGGGGAACCCGCAGCGCAGCACCCAAGCCACCGCTTAAGCATCCAAGCACTCTCACAACCTGACTATTTACCTTGACTTCAGCAGGGGTAGCGAGATTTTCTCCGGTGGCACCACCGGAATGGAAGCAAGGCATGAGCGTTCTGTTGGCCGAAATCTCGCATACTGGAAGAATGCTATATATTCAGCCCAATTGTGCCACCTCTAAAGCCAAAGGCCAAAATGGATTACAATGAGATTGTATAGAAAACCTGAGACGGAGTACAACGTCACGACGTGGACAGAACAAGGCGGACATATTCTCGGAGATGCACTTTTTCTTTATTCATCGCTACGCTGCAAGGCTGACTCTGTCTCCGTCCCCTCGCCATGTTCTCCTCACCATCCTTTCCTCGGCCCTCAGAGCAACAAGCCATTCCCCCTCTAAGCATCGACCGTATTCTCCACCGGCGCTGTATACATGTTCCGAGACAGGGTTTCCTTCTCTCGAAGTACATGCTTGAATCCTTTATATCACTTCGTTCTTCTCTTACTATTCCGATACCCTGCTGCGGTGGAACATATGTTAGACCATTTGATCACCCACTATTCGAGTCTTCGACGGGGACCGGGGGCAGTAGAGAGTTCGATCGAGCCAACTGACAACGGCATTGTCTTGGACTTCGTGATGCCTAATCTCCATTCCAGGAAATTGATCAAGTGCTTCTTGAACAATAGCCCAGCGAATAACTCTATCCGATCATTATCACACGACTTGTCTTTGTTCTTGCGACTCTGTCCCTTGTCACATAGCCGTGCTCCGTCGCTCTTTCTTTGTCGTTCATTGAGATCACTGAATGAAAGTCACCTTATACCGATGTCCATCTCAATCGCCGTATTTTTTGAGTATCAATGGTCCTGTACTAATTTCCCAACTTCATTTTCCGGATCAAATCTGTTCCGCTCTATCCACAAAAGCTATTCCCCATCATACTCCGCCACAAGCCTCTTACAACAAGAATAACGAAAACAGGCCCTTCATACATACAAACAAACCAAGCCAAAAAACCCCATCTAAAACACGCCCCACCAAAATGCTCCTCACCACCCTCCTCACCTTCCCCCTCTTCCTCGGCCTCCCCCTCGCCGCCCCCTCCACCAACACCACCACCCCTCCTTCATCCCTCACCTCGCGCGACCCTCCTCCTCCCCTCTGCGATCCGGAATTCCACATCGCAACACACATTGGCAACGGGGGCGGCGACGCGGACAAGGTCTACAGCTCCGGCGACGAATGCAATAAGTGGTGGGCCTGCGGGACCGAAAGTTGGAAGCATATTCCGAAGAAGGAGTGGGTGTGCAGGTACACTGGGTCGGGGGCTGGGGGGGATAAGTGGGCGTGCTGTGTGCATAAGTGAGAGGGTGTGCGGGTTCACTGGGTCGGGGCCGGGGGGAAACAAGTGGGCGTACTGTGTGCATAATTGACATAAAGGGTTGCTTTGAAGAGCTCTTGAGCACAAGAGGCTCTTGAGAGAGGTATGAGTACCGTAGATTCCATATTTAGTGCGCGTCATGCTACCTCTTTTCCAAGGTTCTCCATTCCCTGCTATTGCTACATGATGTCTCTTCTGCGCGAGATCTCTCGCTCCAACTTGGACCGCAGTTCCGGGTTTTTTCCCTTCCGGTGCCGTGTCATGCCCCGATGTCGTTTTCTCCATGCCGTGGAATTTTGCTGTCTACTTTACTGTACCGTATGATATACGCCCCCACAATAACCCCCAGACGAGAGATCTGTCTCAGGCCTCTCTTCTGGAGACAGATTTTGTGCATTTTCGATACTTTCGTTACGGAGGACTGTTCAATGACTTCCTCCCACTTATGAAACGGCCGGCCCCCCTTTTCTTTTCTGAATCTAGGACGGACTTATCCCTTGCGTAGAGTAGAAGATCGTATGGCGTCCGTAGTTCCGGTATGCTACCTATTGGCCGCGTTGGATGGCCTTCCACCAAAGCGTGTAAGAAGAGCTAGACCACCTCAAAATCGCGCCTGACTTGGATGTGATTTGATGAAATGACATTGTCCAAGCAGCCACTATCGCTGCTGCTGACGGTAAACGTGTGCAGAATGCCGGTCCTGACTTCACCGTCGTTCCCTCCTCGGCAAGCGTGATGTGGTAGTTTCACGATGGAGGTTGTCTGCTGTGGTTCTGTCTGCACCGAGGATGATGGCTCCGACGTCAACGACGTCAACGACATGTAGCGGCGGATCGTGCCTGGCAGATTGGCCAATTTGACGGCGAGGGGCGGGTACGTTGGTAGACATACGCAGATGATCTGCACGCTAAGGACGATCTGATCGATGAGATTCGCATAGCTGAAAGAGACTGCTCCTTTGTCAGTGGTGATACGTCCAGCGTGAGCCAGTTAGGACTTACTGTTTAGGTCGTTTGGTTGGTAGATGTATTTAAGGCGGATAATGTTTAGTATCGGCACACTGGAACAATCAGCGACGTTCTCAAAGCTCCTTGCTGCTCTTGGCATACAGGATTCCGAGCATAAAGATGACCAATAGCATTGCCCTCTTTCGCAACGGTAATTGAAGTGTGGCGATCATTCGTAACGGCAAGCTGAGAATTACGAGGTCCAGAACAACTTCAACGATTGTCATAGAGAGGAAGAAGTGAACGAATTTGAAACAATGACCTGACAGGCAACATTTCAGATCGACACTCAGTCACGTGGGGATCAGTCTAGAATCCCTTACCTGGAACTCCTTGTTTCCAGAAGTGCTGTGCCGGGACACAGTAAAACCAGGAGGCAAGCCAGCCGCTGAAGAACCATAGAAAGGTAAAACTTCCTATTCCTAATGCGACACGGCGAAATGTGGGAACAGCAAAGATTCTGCTGTACAGGCATAGCACAGAGAGTTTTGGGAAAACAGACGTCCAAAGGTAAACCGGCGGAGTGAAGTATAGAGCCTTTGCGCAAGTACATCAGCAACAGGAACGCGACACACATTGAGCTACCTACCTTTTTAGATGGCTCTAGCTGGCACTGATCGTTGGGATCATGAACGCCAGCATTCGCAATCACACCTAACATGGTTCAACCGCATTCTGCGTTTGCGAATACCATTTACTCACTCCAGAATGCCAGGCCGGTGTGAGCGTAGAGCCCAACCAACGCTGGTAATAGCAGCCAGTCGTCAGCTCCCAAATAATTTCGACTTATTCTTCTGGCCATGAAGCGGCCTAGCCCGGCTAGACTAGACAGTGCGATAGATAGAGTACCCACCGCGAGGGTAGCCACCAGAAGCTCATGAGGATTGTTTCGAGGGTTGAACATTGCTTTTGGATTGTTGATCACGGATTGTTCCAATGGGAAAGATAAAAGGCGGCTTAGGAACAGTGGAAATAACTAGACAGCGGCCACAGAAAAGGCATCTTGTTGATCCTGCAGATGGGATTTACTTATCATATGAGTCTCAATGCATTTTAGCGGGCATAAAAATCAATTTCATTACAGCTCAACTTAGACATTCTCAGAATGATCATTGGCAGTTTCGGGCATGCCGTAGCTGCTACCACACCTGCTTGGATGCGATTGATTTGAAAGAGTGGTGATGGCTGCGCCAGAGGCAGAGGCTATGTTTTTGGTAGCTTTGCTTATAACGATGCTTTGTCATGCGTGGTAATGGGGCCAATCTGCAGTGCAACAGTCAGAACAATGTCTTCGTTGATTTGACCAAGACAGGCAAATGCATTGTCCGTAAACGTCCTCTTGTTGTTACTCGGATTGTGTGCAAAAGATCAGGTGTGTAGATACGTCATGGCATCCTCGGTATCACAGCGCCTTAGGCTTCATGAGATTCATAACATTGTCCTTGAATGGGCGTACATCTTGCTTGACACGAAGAAAACTAGAAATGAAATCATGGATTGATCATGAGAACGTTGAGGCGTGCCTTAAAAATTTATCTCAGCCTACCCAGCCCCCACCCAGCGGCACGGCTTGAAGGCTTCGCCCAACCTGCCGAGGGTACTTTGGACTTCATGGTACGAATCGGAAGGCCACAATGCAACATAGGAAAAGTCTCGGGGCACAGCCAAGCTAGGAATGTATCACTTGTTGACAGGGGGCGACAACGGCGTTAAGATCGCCTTCAGGTAAGAGGCGATTCGGAGATGATGGACTAAAACAGCCCACCACATTGGAGTACATGTGACACTCGTCGAGGTAAGCAGTGTCGTCAAAAAAGCAATTAATATTTTAACTTTTCTCCAAGTCGCAGCTCTGACAGTCTACATGCATGGCAAGGGGCTAATTTGGCTCTACACGTTATAAGATCACTAGTACCTTCATTATGCCTTCTAGCTCTATATCTTAACAAAAGTTCCCTGGTAGGGTCTTAATAGGGATAAAGTATGCTTCCATCCAATGAACCCTTAGGTTGAATATCTCTCCCCCTTTGACGTACCGATTCTCTCCAACTTCACATGTTTTCCCATGAAGATATGCAGTAATTCTGAATTTTCCTTCCCTCCACGAACCATGCGTCCTCTGCGGGTGCAGGTGAACGCCGAAAAATGCAACATACCTGCTAGAGATGCAAATAGAGCTCAGAACTAGCCACGACGATTCTATCTCCACCAATGCAATTTGTGTCCCTGCAATTCGACAGTCGATCAACCTCTCCAGATGATCTTCTTTGTCGAATGCTGACTATCCATCTCCGTCCCCAGCCAGAACATTTTTGCCAAAAAATGATCCAGTGGTACCCATTCCCAGTCATCGACATCCTCTCCGTCCCCATTTCTCCCCTCCGCATCCCTCTCTGGTTCCATCACGGTCCACCGTATGCTCCTTGCGTAGCCTTCCAGTGCTCTTCTGACATAGCACGATACCCCTGTAGGAGAAAGATGTTTCCTGATTATGTCTCTAGCGCCCGCTGCAAGACCTTCAGCTCGTCTTGGCTGATCACGGAGCTCGAGATACTTGTGCAGCGCGTCATCCCAACTCTTCACTGCAACGTAGTAAGGCTCGAGAATGTGTGTCCAGAACTCGATATAGGTGATTTTCATCCCGATCTGCACGGAGTTGCACAGCGACGTATACTTCAATCGTCCCGAGTATGCCATACCCTCTGTATACACTATATATTGATATTTGCACATCTCATCCAGAGTCTTGAAATTGTTGTTCGGGTCGTGGGGAGACTTGAAGTCCTTGTGCGCTATTCCAGCCACGTCCGCGACATCGGTGTGGTTTCCCAGCTTGACGATCAGGTCGTGACGCTGCGTGCCTTGCTGCAGGTTGGGAGCACCTCGCCAGAAGAGCTTGGGAATTTTGGATTGGAAGGGACCAGCCGGAGCAGAGAGGGAGAGACGGGCTTCGTTAAAGGGAGGGAGTTTGGTCTCGTACCAGTCGAAGGTCGTGAAGTCGGGGAAGAGAAAATGGTTTATGCCTTCTTTGCGGGACTTTGAATTGGCTTCAGAAATATGTTTGTCCATTTCCAGGAAACAGGGTTCATATAGCCGGGTCCCGTCGTTCGTATCGAGAAGGAAGTCCATATTCGGCGCGTCGCTGAGGTCAGTGCGTGAGAGCATGAGGAGCATACTGTGAGCGCGGCTCTGGAAGCTGAGCTGTTTTTCGATGGGCGTGCGGATGTAACTTGTGCCATTGTAGAGCTTCAGTATGACGCAGTTGCCATTCTTTTCACACATGTAACGACTCAATTCAAGGTCATCTCGCGTCATGCCTCCAACGCGATCCCAGTAGGCTTCTGTCGACTCGACATCGGCGTAGAGGAGGGAATGGTGGCGGTCACATGTATTCCTGAGGTCAGCCGTCTCCGATGAGGTGGGGGATTGTGTGGAATACGCCTGGTTGAGACGGTACGAGGCTCTCAAGTTGTTGCCGCCGGAGAAAAAGAGAACCAGGAGGGTGATCGCGACGGAAAAGAACAACAGAGCATGACGGATGCTAAGCATTCTGCTGTCTCTGAAAAGTCTGCGATCTCGACGGTGAATATGGTCGGAGTGACTCTTGGGAGACTTATAAACAGCGTCGAGGAGTGATGACTTTGTCAAACGAGCGTAGAGCAAAGGAAACTATTAGCAAAGGAAAGGCCGAATTGGGGGAAAGGACGCAAGCAAGAACCGGGGATGTGCCATCGCCTTGTCGCTGTCATTTAATGGCGGCCGCCGTGGTACCACATAGTAGGAAAGAGCGTTCCTGATGTGAAAGCATTTCCCAAAAGAGGAAAAGAGAAGAATTGTCTCATTCGTAGAAAAAAGGAGAGACTACACGGCCACAGAGAGGGGTAGAAACCAAGGCGCTGGTCGGTGGTTGTTCTTTTTATCTCCTATTTCGCTTGTAGTGAGCCGAGATGGGTCCCGGGTATCAGGGTGTCACAAGTCCCACTGTCGCGTCGTTCTTCAATCACCTCCGAGAAATTGACTCGCGGCACCACGAGCTCATCTCTCTGGGTAAAATTTCAACCAATTTTACTTTCATTGGCCTATTCTTGACGAATGCGTTCCTGGCGAAGGGAAAACGACGTGCATATGTGGCGTCGAAGAAATTAAGGCGACTGGGGTATTATTGAAGCCTGAAGAAGCCCCTAAGGCGGGGCTGGGCTTCTGGGCGCCGGCAGGGGCTTCTCTCCACGCGCAACGACATTTGTTCCAGGGAAGTTCGCTCGGACCTTCAACGCCAAGCGTTCAGCCTCATAGCCTTTCCCGACCCTTTTTCCGACCTCACAACCTTTTCCCCCTTTTCCCCAACGCATTTCCTTCTATATTCAACAACCATGGGCGGGAATGAAGAGGCTACACATCTAATCACTCCCTCGTTCAAATGTGAGGTGAAAGCCTTTCCTGAAGCTCAATCTCGAGCAATCTGGTTGCTCTTCTTCTCGAGCAGCCGTCAATAGAAGATGCTAGTATCTTTCGTGGGGGCGCATCAGGCTGAGGACACCTGCCTACTTTCCATCAGATCATCATGTTTTTGCCTCAAACCCCTTCGAAGCGCTGATTTGCACTGGCAGTAGCCCTCTCGCATGGCAGGGTCATTGATATCTACCCAAGTCGTGCCTTGTCCTGAGCAGCAATTGGTATTGTTTGACTTCATGGGCTGGTAAATTAGCCGCAAAATGCATGGCAGACCTCAGCTAGCAAAAGACCGAGAAAAATGACGTGTAAACAGACCACCCTCCAGGAAACATATCGAAACAAATGCAGCAGCGATTCCCTGCCGTCATTTGTAGAAGGCGTATGCGCATCCGAACATGTCGTCCGCCAAAACCCCACCCCTGTCTAATGGCAGGGTATGTCAATAGCTGCTACGGTGGTCCAACGAGGCAATTGCCCAGGAGAGTATGCAGTTGGGTTTCTAGGGCGCCTAATATGTAGGACTTGATTGCCAATGGGCCTACCGAATGGTAACTTAGGATTTCACGGATGAAAGCTCCCCGGTTTCTCCCTCAGCTCTTTCTCTCTCCTTTTCTCTCTGCGAGATCTTCTGTCTGCCTTGCCAGATCCTTGACTTTTTGACTAATGTTTTCTAATCGCCGAGATATTTCCCACTTCTGCAGTGGTCCAGCAGCTTGGCAATAGTAGACAGGGAAAGATGCGGCTGGGGACTATATAAAGATCTCATTTCTCCATAGAACCTCTCCTGCAAGCCGAGTCTCCTTTTAATCTTCATTGAAATTTCAGACTTTCCAGCTTTTAGAGCGAATCATCTCAGCTAGCCCCCAGGGCTCTATGGAAAATTGAACTCTGATCTTATCGATAATTAAATTTACCTTGAGCAAAAGGCACAATGTCAAAGCTTCGTCCGCGACAAGACCATGAAGATCTAAGCGATGAGTCGAAGCTGGCGTTACAGCACGCCCCTCGAGATTATGGAGCTTTCACCATTAGCCGCAAAGCAGCTTTGAAAGAATGCGTTTTCGTGCATTTCCTACCCGTTGCAATTGCGATTGGTGTCCTGCAACTCAGCTTTTGTTCTGTCTATTGGGCCGACCCGACTGCCTACCGGTCGTTCAACGAGATTCTGAATAGTTTGCAATACGCCGCTAAAGCGCTCGAAATACTGATCGTTTTCTCGATCTCGCGCATCGTACTTCACAGGACGAGATACTTGATGGTTGAAAAGACCTTACCATTGGGATTAATGGCGGTGGGTTATGAGCCAACGTTATTAAATCTGCTGAGCCGAGACTTCTGGTCGTCTCTGCGACCAACGAACAGAAGCAAAGCCTCGGAATGGGTTGCCGAGATTTTGCCTTCAATATCCCTCTTGGTTTTATGCGTCGTTCTTACACTGGTAGCTGGGCCCTCGTCAGCAGTTGCCATGCTACCAAACCTTGATTGGTGGCCCGTTAAACCCTTCCAGAATGTACGCGTATCAACGTGGGCTCGACCGCCAGACGGTCATCAGCTATGGCCAACGCACCTCACAGAAGAAATCATTCCTGACCCAAGATGCTTTGAAACAGGCGCAGATCAAGTCTACGCATGCCCGTCCCAAAACTGGCAAACGGTGGAATATTGGAGTGAAGATGTGATGTGGCGGCGCACATTTCCCAATCTAACAATCGAGGTACAATCTTTCAATGCCCAGCGTTATTTGACATCTTCAAGCGATGTGCCTTTCGAATCTGGATGGACGTAAGTAGAATTTTTTTGACGTTTCATCCTACTAGGTGGCACATCAATTCCGCCATTTGAAGAATATACAGGAGGTGATCACTAATGACAAACGACTATTAGGGCAACATCTTCGGCGCCGGAATGGATAGGAATGGATATGGGCTACTTCTACCCCTTTATAACGGTGCACTTAGGTGTTAATTATTTAAAGCGACCAATGATGGTTCCGAGACTTACAGACACTATTGATGGCTTTCTGCTTAAACCGCTTGTGGAAACACAATGCCAACTAGTCAATCACTCCGACGAACAGAGCATGGTCTTTCCCCATGACAAATTATGGAGTTCTCCGGGGACCAATATTGGTAATGTGATTTGGCCGGTCCCCAGAAACAGCTGGGAGCTGTTCTCAAACAGTCAATCCGAGACGCTTGATATCAAATTCAACTGGGTGAACCTGCGATCATACCCGAGTCACCCATCCATCGGAGCTATCATCGCCACGCCAACAGCCATTATAAACGAAAGTGGCTGGTTTCAAGGCACGAATGTCTTCTCATGCTCCGTAAACGCCAGATGGATTCCTGCAGATCTTCGTTACGATCCGGCAGCGGCAGCTGTAAGTATGTGCTTTCTTGAGTATTGATCCAATGCCGTCAGCCTCCCATGTACGGCCTATTCTAAAGAATGATGGCTCACTAGATAGAGATATAGATTGTGGATGAGGTCTTGGACCCTGCTTTGTATATACTCTCCGGAGCGCTCGACCGCGGAATAGCGTCCAGAAACACCTCGAATCATCCTACTTACCAACAGATTGCGATTGATACGACCTGGGCAAACGCGCTGGAAATAACACCTGCAAACTACAATACTTCGTGGGATCCGCCGAAAAAAAACGTTGGTATACCGGAGCTGATAGGTGCGCGTCATACTTGGTACTCTAAATTTCCTGGCAGTGGAGTGGAGAACAAATCTGCTCCTGTGTCCTTTAATTTAGGTGTGGACGTCAGCGAAACCTGGGCTTTATCAACACTTTTGAATTTGTATCTTACAAGTGGTCTGGCTTACTTGCGAATGGACGCTTCCCGGGTCGTCATGGTCGAGGACATGGTCTCGCCTGAGAAATCCTACCTGGTTGATCTGTCCAATTTTGACGCTTCCAAAAAGGCTACAGGCACAGTTCAAGATTTGCTGTCATGGCTCGGTCAGCCATCTCTGGACCAAAAGAGATCAACAAGTAGCCAAGTTGGAGGCTGGACAAAGATCGAATGGCGCATCTTCCGCTATGGATATGGCTGGGGCACCCGCGATACCACCATCCGGTTAGCTGCAATTGCCTTACTGTTTTATGTACTTCTTGCCATCGCTCATATGGCTTTCTTGCTGCATCGGGGCTGGATGCCGCGCGAGGAGTGGCGATCAGTCGGTGAGTTGCTGCTCCTGGCCCTGGAGTCCTCTAGCCCTACAGTACCATCACGAAGAATCACCAAGCCGATACGCCCAGCCAAATGGTGGTGGAGACTCTGGACATGGTGTGTTCCGGAACCTTCTAGGCTGAAGGAGATCTGGGCACGCAGGATCCATCTTCCTGATCTGAAAGAAGGCATCATCTTTGGCGAAGACTTGGTTGAAGGGACCGAGTCCCGGCCAAGGGAAAGCGACGAAGAGAAGGGCGGAGGGCACGATGAAGTGAACTGCAAGGACACAGGATCAAGCACTAAAGAGCACTGAGCTCGGGATCCGTGTCCTAGATCATGTCGACAGGAAACGGGAAAAAAGATATTCTCTAAAATACAGATTCTCGGAACTGGAGGAAGAGTGCATGTGCGCGGTTCTATGTATTCGCCGTTTGCTGTTCGAGATCGCTCGTTTTAAATAGTACAGGCGTCGCGGATGGATTATTCGATCACTCGAGAAGCTACGCTGACCCCCACTCACTGAATGCGCTAAGGTTTGAACATAGAAAATTGCTCACATACACAATCGGTCCAAAGTACGAAAGACCTACGAAGCGAAATTCAACAGCAATTGCGCCAGGAGGTTTTTGTTGAACAAGATTCAATTCTCACACATCCACAGTCTTCCCCTCTTCTGAGCTCGCCTGAGCCCTTTCTACTAGATAAATGACCAATGCTGCCGAGGATGGATCGACCGGTATCTGGGCTGCATCTCCATCCAGAGCTCTCGCCAGCTTTCGGTAGAATTCTGCATATGTGGCTGGCTCGACCGTTGGAACCACCTCGCTGATGGCGCGACCGTCGAGGATAGAACTGAGCGTACCGTAACGTTCTTTAGGCTCGCTACCGAATGAAGAGTCTCCTGGCTTCAGCCCTTCTTTAAGCTGATCTTCTTGACAGTCAAGATGAAATTTCTTGAAACTTCCCTTGTCTCCTCGGATCCAGTATCTTAATTGCCTTACCTCGGGGCTCACAACCGCGGCTTTGACAATGGCTTTCATGCCTTCGTAATGCAAAACGATCATGCACGAATCCTTGAAACCCCCAGGACTGCGCTCTCTTTGACTGTCAATAAAGGCAGTCACCTTGCTAGGGAGACCAAACAACATCACGACTTGATCGATAAGATGCGTCCCGAGATCGTAAATTACGCCTCCTCCCGGCATAACTTTGTATTTCCAGCTCTCGGTTTGTGGTATCTCTGGTCGATGACGGTCGAAATGTGTTTCAAACTCTACTATACGACCTAATGAGCCATTCTTCATTAACTTGGACAGGGTCAGAAAGTCCGAGTCCCATCGACGATTCTGGTAGACTGTAAGAATTCTGCCTTTCTCTTTTGCAAGTGCAACAAGCTTGTATGCTTCACGTGAGGACGGGGTAAAGGGCTTCTCGACGACTACTATATCCAATTCTAAGCGCATGCGCTGACTAGGAGGGTTCAGATAACCTACCGTGCTTGCCAGCTTGTAGAGCCTGCTCAGTGAGAGAGTAGTGCGAATCTGGTGCCGTGGAAATGATAACGACATCCACATCGGGGTCACTGAATAGTTCGTCGCTGGACCCATACCTCCGAACTCCCGGGTGATCTTTTTCTACATCGTTCTCGGGCTTTGGTGTGCGCTGGACAATGGCATGAATGTTGAAGTTCGGTACTGTGAGCAGCAGTGGGATGTGAAAGACCTAGGCGATCACAGACTTCAGCTATAGGTATAAAAAAAATCCAGACAGAGCTTACCAACCTTTGCACTCATGCCATACCCGATGATGCCTACATTGTAAGTCTTGGAGGCCATCTTGATAAAATCAATCAATGCATTTTACCTGGGATGTCTACGACAAACTTTCATGCAGCAGAGCCTCTTTCAACCCCTCATTGAGAAATTTTGAAAATGCGGGGCAGAAGGTTGGACCCTTTACCCCTCAACGCGAACCCGACGCGTTATCTTCTTCTCTCCCCTCGCCCCAACACCGAACGATGAACACCTCCTTTTCCAACTCCTCACCTCTCTTCACCAACGCAATCTGTGATCTCAACTCCGTCCTGCATTTTGTCAACCAAAGGACAGATCACTTACACGCTATTAGTATTCTTACCGGATCCCCTGTTGGCTCCCAAGAGTCATGCAGCTGGCTTCGGTACACTAGGTTTGGATTTCCTCTCACCTCTGCCGATGAGGCTTCCCTTGCAAAGCTTTTCTTCTTCTCTTCAGTACTGCTGCGCACATACTCAAGATATGGCGGGTTGCCAGGACTGACAACATTGTCGGCTGCCAATGCAGACCCTGGGATCACAAGGCCCAGTTCCTCGCACAGTTTCAAATCAGCAACATACGCCGGCTTGAAGTGGTCCAAGAAGAGAAGATCGATCCGTTCCAAACTGCCATTGGAGCAGAGCCTTTTCAATGAGCTATCACTGGGTCCAATGTGGACCTTCACAGTGTCACCCAGTCCGGCTAAATCTACCAGTGAGGCAACAATAGCTCCAAACACAGGATTCTTCTCAAGACTGAAATACCTCCTGCCTCCTGCTTTACGGACCGCGTTGCCGAAGAGAAGCGCAGAATAACCGACGTAGCCTCCTAGCTCGACCATGACTTCAGGCTTTCTCTCTGCAATGAGCTCGCAAACGATCCTTCCCTTGTCCTGGCCTACATTCATCAGGTACTTTTCCGTGGTTGCATATTTTTCAATTGTCGCAAGGACTTTGTCCGGTGAGCCGCGTATATCGTCGACGTCTGGCTGATTGTAGATGAAATGCAATAGGTCGACCTCGCGTCCATCGTCGTACTTTCTCAGCTGTCAGCTCTGCTTATGCCTCTAAAACAGTCTTGGCCTGTCACTCACAAATGCTGTCCCTTCAGGCTCCTTCGCGATATATGGCATAGTTTTGGATACCTGATGGGTCCCATCATTACCATTGACAATTGTCCCATTGCTAGGCATTGTGGCAGCGCTCATCCCAAATCTTTCAAAGCTCAATGAAACCCTACCGCGTAGTTCCGAACCAAGTCTGTCCCTGGCGATGAGAAATGACGGATGAACTTTTGAGTAAGTAGGTGTGAATTTCATCTGCCGCCAATAAAGTCCGACATTTCAACCTCCTGTACTTCTAGTAGCAAACCTATTCGCACGTCATCGGTTACCAAGACTTTCAAGGCCACGATGCCGATCGACCGCCAATCAAGAGGTCCACCATGGGCTGCTCTTTCGGACGGTCTTTTTGGCTCAGTGTTAGCGTCATGGTGCGTTTGGCAATGTTGGAGATCCAGTGGCAGCTTTTTCCGTGTTTCCTAACTCAAGCACCACTTTTCGACAAGTACCTCTCCTGCTTGCTCTTGCGTGCTTTCGATTCATTGAGACCTCTGGTTCTCAATATTGAGATTAATTCGCCCATAAAAAATGAATTGGACCTGTTCGCCTTTATGTACGCTCCAGATTCATATACACGCTGTGACAGCTCCAGGAGCAGCACGCGTACCGCGATGGTCTTGCGGAATACATGTCCGAGTGTACCCCTCCACGCTTTTCCCAGAAAGGACTGGCGCTAACTGTAAAATTCTTCACAACAGAACACACTTCTTGAGCTTGCCGTTCCTGACGTTGGCGAAGCGCTGTCTTGAGGTCATTGAAGCGATTCAGGCACACCAAACTATTCTTCAATTAGCCAGACAGTTACACGTTGGCCAACGCGAGCAATTTCCATGCCCCATGTGGGTCCACTCAGCGTGTCAACCAACCTAATCTACCCGAGATCTGGCACAAAACTTGCGTCAATTGATCTCTTGAAGATGCAGCGTGTTTCCGAATATGTCTTCCCGGCTGTTTGCTCTAGAATGCAGTTAAGCGTGGGCGCTTTGGCACGTTGTTCTTGATGCGCGGCAAACTCCAGAATGTTACTCAAAATATTTGCTAAGCGAACGGTCAATATTTCCGCTGGTTTTTCAACCAACCGAACATCTGTGGGCACCGCCTCAGCTGCCTCAGAGTTTCTCTTAGCTGTGTGTGTCTCCTGTTCAGATAGGCTCGTCCTCACGCCTTTCCTGCAGGGATGGGAGGGTCTAGCGTGGCGACCAAAGCATTTGACCACTTGATACTGACGTGTGAGAGTAACCACACTGCGTGATCGTGGAGACATTCCTCCGTTGTGCAATACGCGGACTGACTGTCATTTCTAGCGAGTGGTTCGCACCCGTGCTGTTGAAGTTCATGCCCTTGGTGTCGGTACAAAAACCCTCACATGTCTCCCACACTTTTTGCATACTTTCTTGTGCCATCCCCCATCCAGACTTTCTGTCCAATTCTTTGAGTGTTTGTTCTTGCCTAAGATGTCTGATTTGAGGGCCACGGTATCAGAGACGAAAACAGGGTTCCAGGTGACAGGTTACGAGAAGATCGAATATGATTTTACCTTTATTGATGGAGTTTTCAACGTGGAGAACAGCAACCTCGCAGACTGCTACAAAAGATGGGGCCGCGTTCTTGCCGTGACGGATCTAAATATCTACAATTTATACGGCAAGCAGATGGAGAAGTATTTCCGGCACTATGGACTTGAAGTTCAAGTCCACAAAACGAAGATTGGAGAGAAGGCAAAGACTGTTCCGACATTTTTGAGTATTGTAGATTCAATGAATGCTTTTGGCATCTATCGAAAGGTATATGATTAGGGACGCGACTCCGCGTGACTGCTGCTTACCGAATTTGGCTAGGAACCAGTTTTGGTAGTTGGAGGCGGTCTCGTAACTGACGTTGCCGGGTAAAGCCAACCATCGCCAGCGATCACATCAAGGCACTCTGACTAGAATATGCCTTTGCAACTCCGAGAGCTCTTGACTGACCGCCTTGGTTTAGATTTGCTTGTGCTGCATATAGAAGAAACACCAACTTTATCCGTGTGCCGACAACCGTCATTGGCCTGATCGATGCGTCTGTCTCCATTAAAGTCGCTGTCAACTATGGCAACTACAAGAACCGCCTGGGCGCATACCACGCTCCTATCCATACCTTCCTTGACTTCACGTTCCTCAGGACTCTACCAACGGCACAGATTCGGAATGGATTCGCCGAGTTGATCAAGATTTCTTCTTGCTCACACCTCGACACCTTCAATCTGTTAGACCAATACTGCGAGTATTTAATCGATTCTGCATTCGGCCGGGCAGATGGAGCCTCTAGAGAGGTACGATTAGCTGCAGACGCCATCAATCGCGAAGGCATTCATGAGATGCTGAAGCTGGAGACTCCGAACCTTCATGAGATCGGCCTCGATCGTATCATTGCTTATGGACACACGTAAGTTCCCTTCTTAACAGGGTTCACCGAGCGTCTCTGACTTGCGTTGTAGCTGGTCTCCTCTACACGAACTCATCCCTGAAACGCCTCTTCGCCACGGCCATGCCATCTCCATTGACATGGCCTACTCTGCCACGCTAGCGAATCTTCGCGGTCTCCTTAACGACAAAGAGCATAGGAGGCTGCTGAACCTTTTCTCCAGGGCGGGATTGTCGATGGACCACCATCAATTTGACGAAGAAACGCTAGAGAAGGGAACAGCAGCAATTTTGAAGACCCGCGACGGCAAGCTTCGTGCAGCGGTTCCAAGTCCACTAGGAAGGTGTGTATTCCTCAACGATGTCGACAAGAATGAGATGAATCGTGCATTACGTCGGCATAAGGAGATCATGAAAGAGTATCCTCGACATGGTGAGGGCATTGAGGCCTTTGTCGATGCCAGCGATACAGGATATACTGAAACGAACTCCAATGAGGTCCACGCCATTGAGCTTGCCGCGAAGAAGGCAGGCAGCCTCAACACCGGCATTAACGGTGCCAATGGCGTCAAGTCTGGTATGAACGGGTATCTGCACTCTAACGGCGTTACGCAAACTGAAGAAGTGGAGGGACTGAATGGCGCGGATCAAGGGCTCACTAACGGAAGCAAAGCCTTTATAAACGTTGCGAAAGCATAAGAGTGGGGACTTTGGCGGACAAAAACCATTTTATAGAAAAGTTCTTGGTTTTCCTCGCACCTTGAAAGCTACTCATTTATGAAATTCGTGTAACAATGCCCTGCCGTAAATTTCATGTTCCGAGCCTATGCAATAACAACTCCCAATCAGTACCTTAGGTTGCTATCCGGCTGTTGATCTAAAATTGCCACGTAGAGCAACTTCTGTAGATGTGTTCGTTATTTTTGACAGATGCATTTGTACCCGGCTAGAAGATATCAACCGTACGCTTCAAAGTGGCACATGCTAGAGGGGTAATTGAACTTCACTTGGTGGGCCTTGGTGGCCTTATGACGTGAACATACCATTCGCTTTTCATACATCTGTAAAAAATCAGCAATTATCGCTGATTTTAATTGTACGAAGACTCTTATTCTAAGGACACTTTGCAGAAGCTCGAAACATGACTGGGAAAGAGCATTCCAGCTAACGTCGAGCCTTGTCCCGTCGGCATGTCCTCCACGCTTCCCGATTCCCATTTCTCCAAGAACCTCGCCCTCATCTTCCTCAGTATTTGCGTCCTTCCACTCTCGACATTCATTCTTCTTCTTAGCTACTGTCTCCGACTCGTCACACCCTCCAATGGCGAACGGAAACGCCTCCTCCGGAACCCTACATTCTACCCGAAAACGGTCCTCGTCACCGGTGTTGGCATGGCAAAGGGACTTTGGATAGCAAGAGCATTCTACCAGACAGGCCATAGGGTCATTGGCGTGGATTTTGAGCCCAGCAATGTCCCAGTGTCAGGAAGGTTCTCAAAGGCACTGAGGAAGTTCTATAGACTAAGCAAGCCCACTGAGGAGGACGGAGCTGCAAGATATATCGCCGAGCTCGTGGATGTCGTGAGAAGAGAAAAAGTGGATTTGTGGGTGAGCTGCTCAGGTGTTGCTTCGGCTGTGGAAGACGGGATGGCAAAGGAGATCCTGGAGAAGAAGACAACATGCAAGTGTATACAGTTCGACGCCCAAACCACCGCTGCATTGCATGAGAAAGATACATTCATACGCTATACGGAGAGCCTCGGTCTGCCGGTACCAGAAACACATCAAGTTACCTCCCGCGACGCAGTGCATAACGTCCTGCATAGGGCGAGGGGGGGTAAAAAATATATTATGAAGACCGTAGGGGTAGACGATGCGAGCAGGGCGGACATCAAGACTGTACTGCCTCGGAGGACGTTGAGTCAGACGTATTCGCATGTGTCTACGCTACAGATCAATCAATCGCTGCCGTGGGTCATACAGCAATTCGTCGCTGGTGAAGAATACTGCACACACGCCGTCGTGATCAACAACAAGGTCAAGCTTTTTACAAGCTGCAAATCCTCAGACATGCTCATGCACTACGCCACGCTGCCCTTGTCTTCAGGGTTGAACAAAGCTATGCGCCGCTTTACGGAGGAGTTTGCTCGAAGGTCCGCTCCTGGGTTCACGGGACATCTATCGTTCGATTTCTTGGTTGAGGAGAAAGCGACGGAGAAAGGAGTTGAGAGAGAAATCTTACCAATCGAGTGTAATCCGAGAGCGCATACAGCAGTTGTACTATTCCAGAGGGGTAAGGAGGCGAAGGCTATGGTAAATGCTTACCTATCCGTGCTAGACCCGGAGCATGGAATGAGGAATGGAGTTTTTGACGATGAGGAAGAGGACAAATTGGGTTCTTCGCAAGCCGAGGAAGTTACATACGACGTATACTGGACTGGGCATGACCTCGTCTCTCTCGTCCTCTATCCCTTCCTCCAACTTCTCACTATGCAGATTGGGCTCTGGCAGTTCCTTGCCGACTGCCAGACTTTCCTCAAGCACCTTCTATTGTGGAAAGAAGGCACGTACGAGATCTGGGATCCGATGCCTTGGTGGTGGCTCTATCATGTATATTGGCCGGGCATGTTCTTAGATGCGCTGCTTACAGGAAAGAAATGGAGTCGAGTCAACGTGTCCACGACAAAAATGTTTTTGTGCTAGCAATGAAGGTAGCAAGGGACGTTTAGCACCATCTACAGCATTCTGAACATGATTTCATTGGACGGTGTGCAATTGCTTGCGTTGAAAGTTTATAGGCTCGAGAGGGAGCCGGCTTGACCATTTGAGTAGAATCAATTGTAAACAGCCTCGCAAACTAGATACATTAGTGTGAGTCATAGCCGAGACTGCTGCAAACACATGAAGATTTTCAGGATCGCGCCTCTGGAATTCGGTCAAGGCCCTCGACCCCACAGCGTCCGCCACAATCGATAAGGCCCCACACTCTAAAATATCCTTAAAAGTTACCACCAACAAACGCCGCCTTACGAGCCTTCTTCTTAGGACACATACATCTACATTATCATGCCTGTATCAGCTTCGAAAGCCGCTCGCCAGGCCAAGCGGGCCGCCGATGGTAAATCTGAGAAGAAGACCGCCGCGTCCAAAGTCGCCTCGAAAGCAAGTTCGAAAAATGCGTCGCAGGCATCATCTGTAAACGGCGACGAGACGCCACCCTTACTAGACGGCGATACCAACCCTCTCCCTGATGATGATCAACCAGCGACATCTGGAGACAAGATGAACAAGGTCAAAAATCTGACGGAGCAAATGGACAAGCACGGCCTTTCCGACCGAGTAACGACGGGTGTACTGGCCTCCATTCCATCCAGCCGCGACATCAAAATTTCCTCTGCCTCGCTTGTGTTCCACGGAAAGGTTCTGTTCAATGACACGACTCTCGAGCTTACAGCTGGTCGAAGATACGGCTTACTCGGGGAGAACGGCTGTGGCAAGTCAACACTTCTCAAGGCAATCGACAAGCGAGAATATCCTGTTCCCGAACACATCGACATCTATTTACTGAATGAGGGCGCTGAGGCCGGTGATCTTGGAGCGCTGGAATGGGTCGTCAAGCAGGCCGAGAATGAGATGGCTAGACTGGAGAAACTGTCTGAAGATATTCTTGAAAATGACGGTCCAGAAAGCACAACGCTATTGGATATTTACGACGTGAGTGATTGAATAGCCTCTTGCCGGTATTGAGATACTAACATGTCCAGCGAATGGAATCCATGGACCCATCCACGTTCCAGACCCGTGCCTCTCTTATCCTTACAGGTCTCGGCTTTAATAAAAAGACAATTCATAAGAAAACAAAAGACATGTCTGGTGGCTGGCGCATGCGTGTTGCTCTCGCTAAGGCCCTCTTCGTCAAGCCCACCGTTCTACTACTCGACGACCCTACAGCCCATCTTGATCTCGAGGCCTGTGTGTGGCTGGAAGAATACATGAAGAAGTGGGACAAGACGTTAGTTCTCGTATCACATTCAATGGACTTCCTCAATGGTGTCTGCACAAACATGATTGATATGCGGCAGAAACAGTTACAATATTACGGTGGTAACTATGACTCTTACATCAAGACTCGGTCTGAAAACGAGGTCAATCAAATGAAGGCTTATCACAAACAGCAAGAGGAAATCGCACATATCAAGAAATTCATCGCCTCCGCAGGTACATACGCCAACCTTGTCCGACAAGCCAAGTCCCGGCAAAAGATCCTAGACAAGATGGAAGCCGATGGCTTCATCCAACCCGTGGCCCAAGATCGCATCTTCACCTTCCGCTTCGCCGATGTTGAAAAGCTCCCCCCACCCGTCCTCTCCTTCGACGATGTAACCTTCTCCTACTCATGCAAAAAGCAAGACAACCTTTACGAAGGCCTTGACCTAGGAATCGACATGGACTCCCGAACGGCCCTCGTCGGCCCCAACGGCGTCGGCAAGTCCACACTCCTCCGCATCATGACCGGCAAACTCTCCCCCACGGGCGGCGTCGTCTCCCGCCACACCCACCTCAAGCTCGGCATGTACTCGCAGCACTCGGCCGAGCAGCTCGACCTTACCAAGTCGGCACTCGACTTTGTCCGCGATAAGTATAGCACAAGATCGCAGGACTATCAGTATTGGCGTCAGCAGCTCGGGCGGTATGGGCTCTCTGGTGAGGCACAGACTGCCCTCATGGGCACTTTGTCTGAAGGACAACGGAGTAGGGTTGTGTTCGCGCTCCTGGCTATCGAAGGTCCGAATATGCTGTTGCTGGATGAGCCTACGAACGGGCTAGATATTCCGACCATCGATAGCTTGGCGGATGCTATCAACGCATTCAACGGCGGCGTGGTTGTCGTATCGCATGATTTCAGGTCAGTATCCCTCCCTCTCCACCCATCCCTATTCTCTGGCTAACCAGCGCCCCAAAAAACAGACTCCTCGACAAAATCGCCAAGGACATCATGGTGTGCGAGAACAAGACCGTCCGCCGGTGGGACGGCTCGATCGGCGAGTACAAGAATTACCTGCGGAAGAAAATGGTCAGTATGGGCCAGGTATAGGAGCCGAGCTTGCATCTCCGGGCATGGATACGGGGAAGGGCTTTTCTGGCGTTTTGGTTTGGGAAGAAAGGGAAGGGGGTCCAGGTAGATAGGGCATCCCATAGACGTTGCGAATAAAGTTCGGGCTTTTTGTGCCTGGGTGTTTTTAGGTTGAATGGTTGACAATGTTTTTTGAGACATGCTGCTATGCTGTCCTATCGTTGAACGGGTCTGTTAAACGTACACCAATAGATTATCATTTGTTCCCCCCGCCGCCGGTTCTCTCCTCACCCCTCCTCTCGAGCTTCTCTAGATCTACAAATACAGCCCCTCGCTCGGCCCACCATCATTCTTCGTCTTCATCACCCGATCCTTCGCGCTCCTGAAGTCGTCCATGGTAACCCTCATCCTCCTCTCCCTCAATGCCATTAGCCCGGCTTCGCTGCAGATCGCCTTGATATCCGCTCCACTGAGATCGTCCTTCTGGTTGATGAACTCATCGAGGTCCACGTCGTCGCCGAGACTCATCTTGCTCGTGTGCAGGGTGAAGATTTTCTTCTTCGTGTTCTGATCTGGGTTTTCAAACAGGATCTTGCGGTCGATGCGGCCCGGTCGGATTAGTGCAGGGTCAAGGGTTTCGATTTTGTTGGTTGCCATGACGACCTTCACGTCGCCTCGGTCGTCGAAGCCGTCGAGCTGGTTGAGAAGCTCTAGCATCGTGCGCTGGACCTCGCGCTCGCCGCCGGATGTACTTTCGTATCGTTTAGTGCCGATGGCGTCAATCTCGTCGATGAAGACAATGCTTGGGGCGTGTTCGGCGGCGACTTGGAAGATCTGGCGGACTAAGCGGGGGCCATCGCCGAGGTACTTCTGAATGAGCTCAGAGCCGACGATACGCAGGAAGGTGGCAGAAGTTTGGTTGGCAACGGCTTTGGCAAGGAGGGTTTTACCGGTGCCGGGCCCACCGTAGAGGATGACACCTTTAGGCGGTTTGATGCCCATTTCTTCGTAAAGTTCGGGGTGTAAGAGTGGTAGTTCGACGGCTTCGCGGACTTCCTGGATCTGAGATTCAAGACCGCCGATGTCGGCATAGGATTCGGTAGGAGCTTTGTCAAGTTTCATCACGGAGACGAGAGGGTCGGCGTCATCCGTTAGGACGCCTACGACAGAGACAGATTTGTGGTGCAGAAGGATGGAGGCGCCAGGTTCGAGGAGGTCTTTGTCAACAAAGGACATGATGGAGACGTAGTACTCGGGACCTGTGGCAGACGAGACGATGGCATGGTCGTCGTCGATCATTTCTTCGAGATTCCCAACGCCCATCGGTGAGCCGCGCATATCATCAACGCGTCCTCGTTCGTCGGCGTTGCGATCTAAAGCTTCGCCTTCCTGGGTCGTCGATGGAGCGGCAGAGTTGGCTGCTTTGGCCTTGCGTATGCGTTCTTGGTTCTCAACGAACTCTTCTTCTAGCAGGAGGTGGTCATGCACGCGCTGCATCCGCAAATATCGGAGTTTGCATCTCGATGTAGGGTATATTTGTGGTAATTTTGCTGAGGCATTTGGACCAGCTTGTTTGCGCTTTTTCCGGCCGATTCTAGTAGTTGGCTGAACAGGAGGTTCGTATCTTGGCTTGTCCTTCTGGAAAACGGGCTCGGTTAGTGTCTAGCTATCAAATCGGTTGGATATTTCATGGCCTTCAACCAGGACTCACTTTCTTGTCTTTCTCGTCCTTACCATCCCCGCCCGGCGGTTGGCCTCCGAGACCAGACTGTTGATTCCCCTAGATTTCTTCGCTTAGCAATCGGCGACATGAAGGTGCGTTGGAAACCACTACATACCATGTCTAATTGTCTGAAAGCTCACGAATCTGAAGGAAGAGTCCAATGGCTAGGAATGTAGTAAGTCGTTAAACCTGGCTGCAGACAAGGGGATAACCAAGGCTGTCGTAGTTACGAATGCTGTTCTGGCGAGAAATGAGGCGAGAGCTTAGGCCTTGATGGCGTTTGACCCTTCGGGCAGTGACGACCTCCGATTGGCTGCCGCAGCCGAGTTCTGCCTTCGCCTGTCCGGACCGTCAACCAACAAGACCACCATGAGGCTCTCAGGCTCACAACCATATCTACCATAAAGCTCTACGATTTTCCGTATCTTTCCTGAAATTTGTGATCCGTCTTCTTGTTTCGACCGCGAAAACATTTAGATACCTGTTTCGTTCACCCTGCGTTGAGGGTCTCAGCTAGCTCGATGTGATCATAGCCCTCAAAGACGACTGGGCACTGAGTCACTTGCGCCCCCTGCCCACGGCCCGCGAAACCAGTTAACTCATTGACCAAGGCCCAGAATCCTTCTTCGAATCCTGCAAAATTTCTTGGTTGAGCTTGTCTTGCAGATCGTCCTCGATATCGTTCTAAACTAGATCTCGACGTCTATCTCTTCAATCGCCCACCTCCGCCGGTTTTTGACAATCAGTGTCGACATATCAGACATTAGAACAAGTGTCATCGAGAAGCGGAGAGTGACTTTTGAACCATGTCTGGAAACCGTGCCCGCCGCATGGCCAAAGAATTAGCCGACATTCACAACGACCAAGCTTCGAATGTCCACGCTGAAGCTACGTCCGACGATCTCATGTCCCTGAAAGGCTCCTTCGATGGGCCTCCAAGCTCGCCTTATGCAGGAGGAAAGTACGAAATCACCATTACTATTCCGACGGAATACCCTTTTCGGCCGCCAATCATGAAATTTAAGACTAGAATTTGGCACCCTAATGTCAGCAGCGAGACTGTACGTTGGCTGCACTCTGACGGGAGCTTGGCAAGACACTGACGTATTTCAGGGTGCAATCTGCCTTGACACTCTTTCCACCGGATGGTCTCCGGTTTTTACGATCAAATCTGCGCTTCTATCCCTTCAATCTCTTCTCAGCACTCCAGAGCCCAAAGATCCCCAGGATGCAGTTGTTGCTGGCATGATGATCAAGAATCCAAAAGAATTTGAGCGGGTTGCAAGAGACTGGGCTGTCAAGTATGCGGGAGCGCCTAGAGACCATGTTGGCGAAGGCAGCGGCAACGCCACGAAAGAGTCCATAGAAGCTGCAGAGAGGGAAAATGAAGAAAGAGAGGAAGAGGCTGAATTGGCAGCGTATGTTTTGTCTTGACTAATGATCGCATACCTTGGCTAACTGTTGCTTACAGGTATGAGGGTTACAATAAGGCTCTTATTGATCGATTTGTGGAAATGGGCTTCGATGTGCCAAGAGTGGTTGCTGCTTTTAAATTCGTCGGCATCGACCGTATGGGTGGGGAGGACTACGAACTCGAAGAGGCGTACATGGGCGACATAACTGCGCGACTGTTTGGGGAAGCATAGTATTGGGGCTCGGAATCGGCCACTGGAACATACCATCTCTGATTGTGCATATGCAAGCGTGGCGCCCATTGGGGCTGATGAATTCGACATCGGAAAGGGACTGGCGTCTTTGGTGTGCTTAAAGGCTCTAGTTGAATCGTGGAAGTTGGACCTGACGACGTATCATGAGAGATCTTGTCCTTCTTTCCCCACCATTGTATACTGTTGAAAGTGGCTTTTACCAATCTGTTATGACATCGTTCGGCGAACTTCAGCCAACGACTCCAATGCACCTGTATCTTCTAGTTCTCTAAGAATGTGCATTGCCCACTTTTCTATTGAGACAAATCCTGTATATCACCTAGCTTCGGCACACCGCAGCTGACTGGGCGTGTTCGCCGGCCGGGCTGTCTTGGTAACTTGCCGTGGAGGTAGCCTCGCATCTACGGAACGGACGAGGCTGAAGTACCAAACTTTCTTTAATATCTGACGTTTCTTCGAGGCAAGTCTGCAATGGTATTTGTGCCTACCTTTGCTCCGATTTCCGCCATGATCCCCCATAACTTAAGTTACGGCTTGTTCTAGAAAGCATTAGAGCTCAGATCTTGACTACCTTCGATCAATAAGAAGATTAGCGCACATTTTTCACGTTGCATGTCCTGGAAAACCTCAGGACCTGCACGTGTCTCGCGCTGTGCCTACATTGGTCGCCAAAATGCATGAAGATGACCTCTACCGCACGTCGTCCCAGTTCAGGGCTTGGTCCTACACGCCAGCAGCTCTAGCATCTTTGCGCGCCACGACGAATGCCGATGCATCGGCCAGAGTTCGGCAGGCAATCAAGCGATCCCAAACAGCTCAACAAGAGGCCACAGATCCACCAAATGGTACCGCTGTTGGGGCAGAGGCTGAAAAATCCAAACAAGCCCCCCAAGATGTTAGCTGCCTTACAGTCGACGAAGAGCTGAAGATTGTTCAGTGGGGCTGCCAGAAAATTAGAGAAATAGGAGAAGTAATGGAGCCTCCGATACCTATCGAGATCATTGCAAGTTACCATAGGGTACTTAGCCTGAAAGGGACTGACGCAAGCAGGCTACAGCTTCTCAATATCTTCGGCGGTTCTACCTATTCAACTCTGTCATGACCTACCATCCCCAGCAAATCATGAAATGTGCCCTTTTCTTAGCCACAAAGTCAGACCACTTCCATATCCCACTCTCAAGATTTGTTTCCAAACTTCCAAAGACAACGGAAGAAGATATCAAGGCCCCCGAGTTTCTCCTCATGCAGGGTTTAAGATTCACCCTCGATGTACGGCATCCATTCCGAAGTTTGGATGGCGGTATCATGGATATGATGAAGCTAGTAGAAGATGGGGCCCTAAAAGGTCTGGAAACCAACCCGAGAAAAAGAATTATGGTGGCCGCGGATGCGGCCAACAAAATCTTGAAGGATGCTGCGCAAATGACGGATGCCTACTTCCTATATACCCCAAGCCAGATCTGGATTGCAGCATTGATGCTCGAAGACAACGATCTCGCTACACGATATCTTGAAACGAAGCTACAGCACCTCGGATCCGAAGGTGAAGCGATGAGAACAAAACTTTTTGTTACACTAAAATCATGCTCGGCCCTTCTGGCATCATGGAAGGAGCCCGACGACAATCCCGCGGAGAAGAAGGAAATAAGTCGTATCGGTAAGAAGCTCTTCAAGTGCCAGAATCCGGAGAAGCTCAATATTGTGGCACTGAATGCAGCGCAGAAGAGAGATGGTGAAATTGATGCTGAGAAAGCCGAGAGAAAGCGGCGGAAAGTCGAGGGGAAGACATTGCAAGATGATGCCAACGTCTTTGGGCCGGGTTTGAAATCAGCTTAAAAAGAGATACTCAGACCGCTCAGGATGGCGTGGCACCTGCTTATGCGTGAAAATGCAGAAACGAACGAAATCTTGGCATGGTTACAGGGGAAACCAACCGTCCCGATGTTGCGTGGTCTGCTTGTATATTTGGAATGCAAGACAGTGGATCCTCTGTGTGCGATTCGTTCGCACGTTTCCTCACAGCAGAAGAAATAAGTTTAAACATGATTTCCATCATTCGACCCTAGAAGGGTAAAAGAGAACTCGTAGTGAACAAGGGTAGCCCCTTGAATGTCGGAAAAGAGGAGCGCGGCTCATAGGACGGGGTTGGATGGGTCCTTTCCCGGTCGAGAAGATGCCTAGGGGCTTTTTACTGTTAGCAATATGCTTGCCGTTCGCTAAATGGCTCGGATAACATCGTAGCCTCTAACATCCAGAGGGAACGCCTGGTCATTGCAAAAAACGGGGGGCAGGCTTCCGTGAAATGAGGAAAAGGGATTCTTGGCGGGAGCAATTTTTAGCCATCTAGCCCACTTTTTCACCAATCATTCTGCATGAAGCCGTGACTATGACCCTCCCGTCAGCGTGAACCCCTCCCAACAACTGAGAATCATCAAAGCACGTATCTTTTCCGGGTGCGAGAAATGTTATAGGAGGGCCTCAGCGATTGCTGCAAAAGGAAATCCAAAATCATTAACGCGCAAAAAGACCCTTTTCTTCTTTGTTCAGATTCCTCAGCCACCCGAGCGGAGTAGAACGCGTCCGTTGGAGAATCGACTCCACCCTTCCCCTGGTGAACCAGACAGAGACCGAAACGGCACGGTGAGGTCGTAAAAAAGGTATGATTAATTTACGATCGCAATGCATCATCCAATCTTGTGCTTCAGAAAACGACGGTCGGAGACTCGTCTTCAGTGTTTCCTAGTTGGCCCCAAAGCATGCCTGTACCTTGTACTGTTTGATCTTGGACTATTTCACATACCTGTTAGACCCTGACGCGAGAGTGTCTTAAACGGATGTGTTCTCTGCCATCTATGTAGGCATCTGCCATAGTTGAATGTTACCTACAACACAGAGTATCGTTCGATCGTGCGGCGCTTGTGGACTTTTTCAATGTTCCCGCCAAGCGTGAGCATCGCACAGACTTGCCTCGTTCGGCACGATTGCCTTTCCCTGCACTGTCCTTTTGTAGTCGTCCGACGGTGCTGCTATAATCCAACCTGATGAACTTGCGAACGAGGCAATCCTCTCTTTAACCAATCAATGCATGAACAGGGCAAATTTTGTAAGGCAGAGCCTTCTAACGTCGATCGTCCAATCAGGTTCTCCGCCACTTTGAGGTTCCTGCATGGCACCGCCGCCCATGTCATGGCAGAGCTTCCAGACGCCTCAGCGCGGGCCTTGCCTCTTCGCGACCGGCCTCTTCACAGACCGACTGCTGGTGAGTGGGACGACAAGCGCGCAGAGTTCACCAAGCTTTATGTCATTGAAGGCAAGACATTGAAACAGATCGCGACACATTTTCAAAGGAAGTATGGATTTAATGCCACGTTCGTGTCCCCACTTTCTAAGTTTGGATACCAGCTGAAATTTACGCAGGGAACGGATGTACAAGTGGCGTGTCCACCAATGGCAGCTGGACAAGAACAGTAAAGACTCCGAGATGCGAGCCATGTACTACGCCGCCAAGAGGCGTGAAGCAGCCGGCAAGGCAACGGCTTTCTTCGTTCGAGGTAGGCGGAAGGAGCTCGTCGCAGTCAAGACGTATTTTGCGCGAAAAGGTGTGGACTTAAAGGATCTTGACGAGGAGGAGGATGTTATCGAGCTCCCGCGCCATATCAGGGCGGCCACGCCGATACAACTCACCCCTGAACTAGCATATTCTGGCACATCGTCAGATGAATCTAGGTCAGTAGGACGAGGAGGATATGCCGCCATGACTCCCAGTCCGACATCGCAAGAAGGGTCGAGCAAATCCATGTCATTGATGCCGTCCCGCAGCGGCCATCCGAAACTACCACTGTCTATGCTTGTAGGATTCGATACGATTCCTCGGACCCCGCCATCCAGCGCCGAGCTGAAAATTTTGACTTTGTCTCTTACAAATTCGTCATCGTACTTTACTACCATGTTCGCCAGTGATTATTGGCTCCTGTCTAGGATTACGTATCCTCTGCGTGGCCAGCCTGATCTTCAGCCTATGTCATGGGCAGCGTCCCAAGTCGCCGCTTCTTATTCCATTACGCAGGGCGACAACAAGTCCATATTTTCACTACTCGATACCAGCTCTTCATCGCTTGCACATGTCCTACGTCAACAGCGACCTGAGCTCGTACCATGTCTTCTATGGGTCCTCTCAGAGTTTGAGGCTGCCGGTCAAAAGGAGGTCAGCAACAACGTCTTCTCTTACGCAGCGGAATTATCGGATATCATCTTAGGCAGGCAGCATCCTTTGACACAGATCATCTGGTCTCTATATGCGTCTGAATCCCGACTCTTACTCGTTGAGCCTATTCTCCGACAGGTTCTCAGCCTCTTTGAGAGAGCGCTCGACCGTCATCATGAAACTATACTTTACTTGTACGAAATGGCTGCTAATTTAATGCGCCTACAAAAGAGATATGCAGAAGCCGAGAGCTTTATGATGGAGGTGATACGTCGCAATGAGGAAGCATCCGGGCCAACATCTCGAGCAACATGTGCAGCAGTACTGTCGTCAGCCGAGATCCCGGTAGAGGCTGGAAGGCCAGCAGAGTCACATACCATTCTTCTCGATGTCTTGAAACGCATCGAACACGATCCTGATGACGATTTCCGAAACCTCATGAAGGCTCGAGTTTACTTTTTCTTGTGTGTGATTGAGAGGGGACGTGGTAACTTTGAAAAGGCTCAAGAGGCTGGAGATGAAGCTATACGAGTTGCGAAAACGGTATGGCCCGAGGACAGCCCATCTATGAAATTCTGGTTGAAGCGCATTGGTCGGTAAAATGAACCGTATACCCTGTTGTTTGTCATATGAGACAACCACGTCATCATCACTATTGAAGCTTAGGGCAGCCGCTCACATTGAACGACTGTTGACGATCACTCAATCGAACTGCTTCTGGGAGCGCAAGACCCTTGGCAACTCGCGGCTGCCCAGTACTCTTTGAGCTTTCGATATCACTTCTATTCCTGTATATGAAGTTCCGAGCTCGAGAGATCAGGCAGTGAATCAAAGTGGTACGTGTATGACAAAGACCGACAGCCTCCAATCTGCACCTCCGTCCGAAGCCTGCAAACTGACTTCGGCTGTCCTTCATGTACTATAAGGAATGTCGGCGCCGCAATTCCCAACGGGCAGGAAGACAAGAGTTGAACATGAGAGATCTACACGGGGAGTGGCATTTCAAGGTGCAGATCTTCAGCGGTTATGAGGGAACTATGCGTGAGTTTCGTGGCAAGAAGTGGCAACATGGAAAAAGTTGGAAACAAGTCTTGGACATTGTCATGTGGGAAAGCTTTCATTACATAACCCACAGTGCAGCTTACGATTATTTGGATGTATTGAAATAAGTTTGGCTGTCCCAACGAGAGTACGGACAAGTTTGGACTCACGAGGGTGAGTGATGATGTTGAGTGCGGAGCTGTAAGGTGCAATTGGAATGAGTGGATAGAGATCCTAGAAGAGGACTTTCGGCAAAATCCTCATGTTCTCTGGTATCGGCATGATAGTAAATTACCTACGAGCGAGGTTTCACGAGAAATGCAGATACTATCAATGTGCTCGCTCTCTTCAGCTACTTCAAGACGTCACGTGAATACGCGTTTAGGTCTCTAATGAGGTGGTCAGTGCGCCAGCCTTCCCTCAGCCGCTTATGCAAGGCTGAACAACAGATTGGCAAGACCAGGTTTCTCGGGTCAGAATTTCAAAAGCCTCCAGGGAAATCTTAACGAAGTCGAGGTTCCACCTATCTCATTGAACTTGATGCTGACCATTAGTTGGCAAGGTGAGGCTCTGAAGATATCTTGAATGATCTCCAGCGTACTTCCTTGACTTGGACTGCTCAATTACCCTTCCTCCCTCAACACAAACACGCACATACGTAACCAACCATGGCTGAAATAGAAGACACCTACACACATCTCCCTCTTACTCTTGAATCAACTTCCAAGCACCTCACCGCACCTTCCATGTCACATGATGCGAAACTCCAATCTGCTCTCACCTCTCTCAACGCCCTCCACACCTCCCTCAAGTCCCTCGACACCCCAAACCAAGTCCCCCCACCTCCCATGCCTGTCAACCCGAAACGTTCCGCCAACATCAACAAAATGAAGGACACCGCCTCAACCGCACACCGCCGTGCCACCTACACAGACGCAGTCAAGCTCTACTCCTACGCGATCGATATGGCAGCTGGGCGGCCGGGGTGGGAACCTGTCGGCCTCGTCCGCGAAGAACTTTCCCTATTATACTCTAATCGGGCTCAGAGCTACATGGCTTTGAGCGACTGGGTGAGCGGGTGGAAGGATGCAGAGTGCAGCGTGGAGTGCAAGAGACAGGGGAATCAGAAGGCGTGGTGGAGGGCGGGGAAGTGTTTGGGGGAGATGGGGAGGTGGGGGGATGCGGTGAGTTGGTTGGAGAAGGCAGTTGAGGCTGAGGGGAAGGAAGGGGAGGGTGGAAAGGAATTAGTGAGCTTGTTGGCGGAGGCAAAGAGGGAGAATGAAAGGGGTGCGGTGGTAGGGAGGCAGTAAGGCCAAAATGGATTTGGAGCGGTAATATTCCGAGCTTTGAGCAGCTAGGACACTGGGATAGCATGAATCTGCGAAGCATTTTGGGAGGCGTTCAAACTTTGTTCGTAAACGGACGATGGCTTTTTGTGATAATTGCGCCGAAGGAAGCGCAGAAACAGTTTTGGTCAGTATGGCTATTGTTGTGACCATTTTGGCTTATCGGTGCAGTCGAAGAATGCTTTTCGCTGCTTCATTGAAGAATTCACCTCGCAAAGCCCTGAACATCGTCCATATTAGCGATTAAGTACCCTAGGGACGGCCCCCGGTCCTGGCAAAAGCGAAGAACGCAGGTTTCGCGGAACCCATTCCGCTCCATTGCGGCGCGCTTGACGCCACGGACGCGTCTACCTACCTTAGGTAGCGAAGTATCTCAAAAGCGTCCACTCACAACACCGATTCTTCTGAATGGCTCCTTAGCAAATCTACCCATTCTCTGGATGATGGCCAGTAAACCAGCCAAAAATCCTAACAACGCTGGCGGCAATCGTCTTGAGAGGCTAGATGCCATCTCCCAACAGCTGAGTGACGAAGAAAATGGCCTGTTCAACACAAAGTACAGATGCCCCCGCGCCACCAACGTGCTTGTCCATATTGAGCTCGCCATTCTTGTCTCTCCCAACTGAAGTGCAAAGTATCATTCTACGAATGGTAATCTCAAGCTTTGTATTGTATTCAGGAGATTGACAAACCACTTTCAGGTACCTCACTCCAGGCTGCCCAATGTTCGTCTCACTTGTCACTCGTTGCAAAAGACTGTTGATCCTGTGTTCTTCGAAAATATGACTCTCAAGATTCCCGGAAATACACTTATGTGTCAAAAGATGCAGGGACTTTTGACGACAATTCCACTCGGTCTTAGATTCGTCAAGCGCCTGAAGATTGAGACCCTTTGGGCCGATTACAGGGACTTTGTTCCCACCGTATATAAAAATCTTAGTAAAGCAGAATTTTCAAAGTTTCATTTCAACAGAAAGGAATACTACAGGCAAAGAGGCCACCCCACCGAATATGACAGGCAAAGAGGCTACCTTACCGAATATGTCAGGTTAATTAATTGGATATTTCGTTTGATATTCAACCGAATACCCAGGGAATGCCTCTCCTCTTTCATATGGCATCATAAGCTCCCGATTACTGATTATTCATTGTATCAGGTAATGGAAAAACACGGAAGATCCATGACTGAGCTCCGTGTCACTCGTATTATGGCTATTTCTAAAATTGGTCACTGCGGATACCCAAAAAGTCTTGAGAAGCTGGAGATACAGACCTTAGGCGTTCACAGAGACTTGGCTAGAAGTATTCTACTTCTCAACGCCGGCACCTTATCAGAGTTGATGCTTGGCCAAAGTGATACAGTCGTGTGGGACTTTCCGGAGGAATTGGAAGAATTGGCAGAATTATCTCTGGACAAGACACTAAAAGATCTCTTCTTAACTCAAGGGACCGCTTCAAGCATTTACGTTCCTGTTGGTAGACGTGTGCCTTCGGAAGCTGACCGGTTTCGACCTCAAGCTCTCCACCTTTGTGGATTCGACCTGCACCGACTGTCGACGCTCGAGCCTTCTGATACCTCAATCTGGCAGCAGTTAAGCCGACTCAACTTAGAATTCTGCGACAACATCTCTCGATTCCTTGAAGACATGTCGGTCCTAATGGCCAAATCTAAAAACCCTACATGTGCGCCCAAACTCACAGAATTCTTGATCACTCAGTACAACGAGCCTCAGATCGAAGAGACATTGAGTACGTTCTTGTCAGCTTTCAGAGGGCTATATCACTTGAGCATTTTAATCGATGAATGCAACAGTTCACTGGATCTTTCGGGGTTGATCAAGAATCATCAAGCAACTCTAGAAGTATTGGTTTTTGAAGCCAGAAAATCCCCGCGTGGGGACATATTTGAGAACACCTCATTCACCGAAGACGATTTTGGTCTTTTTCACATTGGTCGTTGTTGTCCAAACCTGAAAGAGCTTGGTTTGACATTTCACTGGCCTGACACAACCACATATTTTGATTTAGGTGATTTTCAAATGCATACAAACCCAATATTCCAGCAACTGCATACGTTGCACATCCGCAATTCAGCACCATTTCCCAGTCTTGAGGATTATCCATCGCTTGATCGAGAAGACGAAATCAAACACTACCGTACTTTAATGCGCAGCGAGCTGGACGATACCGAACGCAACGGGCGTCTAACCTTAATCCACAAGAAAGCCGCTCAAGGCTTTACGCAATGCCTATACGAAAGCCTGGGTCGCATCCCATCACTAGAGCTTATTGCCTTCGGACCCTTGAGGCATCAGGATCGCTGGCACTGGTATTGCGATTTCCCGAGGCTAGAGAATCAGAAAACAGCGGTGGAGAAGAGTGTCACATACTTGGGCGTTGACTTTGTCAAGACTAGATTGCGGGATAAGCAGCTGGCCGTCGTGGAAGAGGTGGGCAATGGCAGTTTAGAGTCTGTCAAGGAGTATACCGAGCATGTGCGGTGTTTTGACGGCTGCTGGTTCCAATGAGTTGTGTATCTCTGGAAGTTCCTAATGCGCCGTCAAAGAAGATCTCCCCTTAGGGGACTTTGCATTTTTTGGCTTACGGGCTCGACTACGAGAGAAAACATCTCGATGAAATCCTGCGCGAGCCAAAAAATCGTCTCGGATAGACCTAGATACCCCCTATTTGATGAACCTAGATAGTCAAGTGAACAAACGGAGCATCTTTTGTGGCACTGGTATTTCTGTACGCACGTCGGATGGGATAATGCGGCTGCTTGGGACTCGGCTCCTAACTGAACGCAGAGATATAGACCTGCATATGCGCACGCCCTCCCGCCCTCCGTAGTCTCCGCAGATAGCAAGGCAAATCGGAGGCTGCCCGTTGCTGCTGTCTCTGTGCGCAATTGCTGTGTACGTAGGTCGTCATTTGGTTCATGAGCCTTTCGATTTGAGTTGTAATTGCTTGATTGCTACAGTAAACCCTCGATATAAGCAACTGATCGTCAGTATGGTTCAAAGCCCAAGGGTGCTTAGAGGAATCGCTCTCGGTTTCAGCGTGTATTCTCCTCTGTAAAACGTTGTCTTGGAGGCCGTCGAGCCGTTTCCCCCAAAATCTAGATCCGTGAGACAGATGCGCGCTTCTCGAATGCTGTTGCTTATATCGAGAGTTTACTGTACAGGGAAATCGAGGGTTAAAAGATGAATTCTGATGATCGGGGTTCAGTCTTGATGAGAAAATGCGAGAGGAGGTAAGGGGGAAATGAACGTGAAGCGCGAGAAGCATGATGACGGCGATAGGACACAGAAGCAAGCAGGTGAGTGAATATGCGACATGTGCGACTTTCGCGAATGGTCAGCCGTCTCTATCCTAGGAAATATTCACGGCACAGAGCCCAAGCAGGCTGTGGGCGACCATCAGGCCTTACGTAGCACCAGAGACAGAAATGAGACAAGCACGTATATTGAAGCATATTGGCACCGAAGCGCAACGACCTATCCGAATGTGTTTGGGTGTTCCCGCCAGGGTTGACTTTCATCGACCAGCTCTTTCCGAAGGCGAGATCAATGCCATTTGAAAAAGACCATCAAGACCGCATATCAACAGGTATATCAGCTCAAGTGCCTTTCTATAGAGATTTCTGGTAAAACCTGAAAGGTCAACAGGTCGGAGGATGACGTGATGGTTGGACGAAGTATGACGGACAACGCACGAGGGGCCAAGACGGCTTCCAGCATATACACGCGCCTACTGATGCGTGTGATGGTTGACGAGACCACAATGTGTATCCACTTTCTAGCATTGACGTTGATGCTGAGTGGTGTAGATGATCGCTTTGCTGCTGGATGAAGTTTCGATGTGCTGCTATTCTGACACATCAGGCCTAGCGCGTACGCGTTGTGAGGTCACGCAAAACTTCGTTCCCCAACGAAACCAGCCAACGACAAGGTACAATCTTCAATTATTACTACGTCCCATTGGACGTCCGATCCTAAAATTCGCTCAAAATGTGTCGTGCATCGAAATAAATCCGCAAACGTATCCTCTGAATCTCTCCTAGAGAATAGCGCAGGAGCAAGTAGACAATGAAGATCCCAAGGGTCCAAAAGGAGAGCCCAACAACCACCGCCAGAAGCTTGACCGCAGCCATTTTCAGACGGTCGTTCTTATGAGGGAATGGCACGTTTGCCGGCGCTGGCAACTCCAGGAAGTCACAAAGCGGCCCCCATCCCATCCCGGGTTCGAATTCGAGTAAATTATCTTGAGGAACGATCCGCTTTACGAAGTCGTTGTGTTGCTTGTATAGGTCGGTGCTAACTTTGCATGATATTCCGAAACGACTTCTCTGAAACGCCATCCAACTTCTCATCATAGTCGATAAGTGTCGAGTCCCAGGCGTCCAATAAGAAAGTATACACCATAAAGGGTTTGGCGGACAAATCGCCGTGTTCAAGAAAGAACGAAGCCAGAGTTCTGGAGTTCTCCGGACCGTCAGAATGACCTACCAGTGTGGAATCAATCAGCCTCTCTGCAATTTCAGGTTCAACGCAGAGTTGTTTTACCTTGGCCCGGGGGTACATTTGGGTTAGGTCATCGACGCATCCACTGCCCGGCAGGTCCAAGATAACTTCGTATCCTTCATACAAGTCTCGGAGTCTTTGCCGGCGTTCAGCTCTTGATTCGGCTCCAATAGCCTCGGCAGCACGATGCATTCGCGAGGTATGATACCAAGGGTCCAGAAGATGGTAGCATGGACCATACCCCAGCCGCTCCAGGCCTGCCTTGACACTGACGCTTCCCGTTCGAGGTAGGCCCACCTATATGTCAAAAGTTAGTAAGTTTTAGAAGGTGACTTGCACCCTTCAGTGGAGAATTTCTGTTAGACGCACTACTAATACTTTCACATCCTTGGCAAGTTGTAGTGCTGCCTTTTCCATACTGTCATCCATTTCATACCCTCGCCTGGGCCTGCTGGCAGGCTCACGACCGTTGATAACATATCCAATGTCCCCCACCGATGCAGCCAATGAATCAGTATTCTCAACAGCGCATTCAAAAATGGCGTTCGTTCTGCGGCTGGTTGGTATCGTTGGGATGCGATGCTGGCTATGCAATGCAGCTTGACTGACAGGCCAAAAATTCAAAGCCGGCGACATGAAGGGAAAGTGAAAATTGAGGACAGGGAAGCATGAGCCAAATATCGACGTACTCCTCAAAACCACTGTGGCCTAGCGAAAAAATACCTTGACTTCTATAGCGGACTTCGCGGAGTTTAAAGTGGCGGAAGAAATTTAATTTGATCCCACAGATGGTAAGGAAAATCTGCCTGGGAAACGTGTTTCGTACCACCTACTACCCTTCAAAATCGCCGCACTCGATGCACACGCCAGGCTTTACATTTCGAGAACTTAGAACTGTATGTTAAGAAACTAGGAAGCCACCAAGATGATCGTAACCCACCCAGTCTAGCGTTCTCGAAACAATCGCTCATTCTTCTCGTCTCTACAAATGGCGTCGACACTCGAATCCCGAACCGACTTCATCCACCGGCCATTGCCTTCCTGTGGAACGTTCAATCTCCTTGACGGCCGCAGACCGGTATGCGCTCTCCACTACCCGCCCCTTACCATATCCACCCGGCACGCTTGCCTTGTCATAATGGCTATAGATGTCCTGCCAATCGTCTAATTTCGTCTATCGTTTTTGAAAAGATCTTGCAAAACTTGGATTATCGATCTGGACTTAGTTTCGCCATGGCAAACAGCGCATTCTATCGGAAACTGTTCAAGCGACCGCCAGGGCCGGCAGGAACGGAGCTGAGGAAAAAGGAGTATATGACAATCTTGAGAAGGAAGCGTTACGAATGGCATTGCATTGAGATAGCTCTGACTGTCATCAGAATGAAGACTAATTACGTTATTGGTGGAGATACAAGAGCCCGGTTGAAAAGGGAGTGTGAACGAGAACAGAAAGAATTGCCGTGGCTGGTTAATCCGGAGAATGTAATCGATCAGATGGATCAAAGACACCCGCAGTTTGACGGATTAATAGATGGGCCGAAGCTTGTGAGGCTTTGGTGCGGTCAACCAAGAGAAAAGCATGGCTTGAAGACGTATCGGACAGGAGTTCAGGGATACAGGTGGATCGACTTAGTCGAGGCGAGCCACGGTTTGTTTCTATGGGAGTTGGCAGATTTTACGTGGACGGTAAGACAATGGTACAGACAAGAAGATTGAGATGGAATCCGCAATGTATAGGCTTGCTTCTAGGCCGAAACGATTCTGCTCGCTTAATCAGGAATCATCAGATTCCTTGAAAAGTGACATTGGAACGGACTGCGTACGCCGGCACTCCGTGACACTTTAGTAGGCCCTTGCGAGTTTGACCTTCGAGTGCTCCTTTGTCTCACCTTGCTCATCGATTTCTGCACTCTGACATTATGGCACACACTCCTCCGAAATTAGAAGTCCGGTTGCACCTGTCCCGCCCGAGACCTTAAGCCACCGTCATCTCGACCATCTTCTCTACAACGTCCAATTTCTGAAAATTCGTGCCGTCGTCTCAGAATCTGGACCCGACCCCGCGGCGGGGGTTTTGAGAAGATCAGCGCGCTTGGGGAACAGATGCGCAAGCATCCCCATCAACGTGTACATAACCCTGCCGAGAGCGGCTACCTCTCGTCTGACCTCACACCGATCTGCTCCTGCAGTCAGCTACTTTGCAGTCAATTCCACCATCTCTTCACCCGAAACAAGCCGCTCGATGTCCTCATTGAGGCCCCTTAATCGTGGGGCATCTTCCTCGTCTCGACCTTGGCTCAACAGCCTCCTCGATTTGGTTGTCCTTGGGTGGCTATTGCTCCTTTAAGATCTTCATCTGATTCAGTTGAAGCCGGTGCATCCTTGTTGCTGCATTGATCCATTTAGTGTCAGTCAGTCATCTTGCTTTCAAGAGCTCTGAGCCTAGGCTGGTCGCAGGGTCCCGCGGCGGTATGCGGATCCGCATATGGCGTTCGCAAGCATGGCCAGATTCTTTGGTTTCCCTGCTTCGGCTTGTTCCGACCGCAACGAGCTTTTGCATCGAGCATCTCAGCTTTCTCTTTGTTCCTAAAGCATGCAGGGGAAGAAAACTGGAAAGCTTCGAACAGGTAGGGGAGTGGCAATCGTGGCAAAGTGAAAGAAACGTGAAATATATGTCAAAGTAGACCACCAATGTTTCCAACTTTTCGTCTGAAATTGCCGCCAGGAGCATGGCAGGGTCCGGGAAAGCTGTTACCATTTATAAGTTCACAGTCGAGAGAAATAGAAATAATACAACCAGGTATGAATTATTGCCGACAAGAGCATGGTTACCTAAGGCTTAGCCAATAGAATGAAACTGATATGCAAAAGTATATACAGCGGGAATTCCCTCCCATTTCATATCACGACAAGAACGCAATCGACGACTGACTTCCTCTTCTCCGCCGCGTCGAGCTCTGGGCCGTGCCCTCCTCCGGCTTTGGCATTGTGTCACCCGTTTCTGGGATCTCGTCTAGAGCGCTTTTCTTCACGCCGCCGTTGCCGTGTCCGTTGGTTAGATGGTCAAGAGCGTCTTTTTGAGTCTCGCTATTCTCGTCTACGGGGACTTCGATTAGGTTGTGGTTCTCGTCGAAGACCAACTGTGTAGGAAGAGTATAGCGTCGGTTGGTAGGTTTTTTGGTGTCAGTGGATGTGGTGGGCGAGGTGTTTGTGGTGTCGAAGAATTGTTTCATTCGGCTAAAAGCCATTTCATGGCTCAGTGCTAGTGCCTCGTTAGCTCGACGTAAATTCCTGTTATGCAAAAACATGACATGTCAAGGTGCTTAGACGTACTCCTGCTTCCTCTCCTCCTCTCCTTCTCCATCAAATCCACACCACTGTCAGCCGGACCTTCGAACCCCTTCTCCTTTGGCACTGCCGAGGTTTCTCCATCGTCAGCGCCATCTTTCTTCGCTTCCTCTTCCCCGTCTAACCGTGCTAACGATGCTTGCCTCATCGCGGCCAGCGACGGTCCCCTCTTCGCGGTCCATCCCTCTTCCTCATCTTCCCGGCCCACCTGATTTCTTAGCTTGCTCTCAGGTTTCTTCAGAGTCTTCTGCCTTTCTAACCCCGGTACGTTGAAGGGGCTAAAAGTATCTTCTTCCAATTCCACGGAAGGTGAAGGAGATCGATCTGGGAGCGTGAGATGCTTCCGCGCAGTCACTGAGGGGCGTGGTGAGAAGACAGAGCCGTTGAGTTTCGGGATGGAGGCACGGTGGGATGGAGCGTCGGTTGGGGGAAGGCCGTAGATCGCGTCTGCGCCTGCGCTTTTGTCTGCGGCCGTTCGTGAGGGGGAGGGAGAAGCAGAGGTGGTGGTGGGATTGGGCGCGGTGCTAGGGCGGCGTTGGTGAGTATGGGAGGTAGATGAGTTATCTTTTTGTTTGCGCGAACGGAGACGGGTAACGAGGGAGGTGAGCCAGGACATTGCCGCAAGAGGTTTAGGAGAGCAAGCTGGTTAATTGGCTGAATCGGGCGGTACGTAGTATTTGTCGGGAAGGTTAGAGCAAGTCGCTGAGAACGAAAACGAAAACGACACTGACGACAAAAACGAGCGTGGGCAAATTTGATCGTCAGGGCCAGAAAGGAAAATGCAATGCCAGCTGTAGGTTGTACGGCGCGGGCTTTTTTGATACTGGTTGAGGGGTTGATGTATGGCGCTGGCGATCAGCCGGCGCCCATTGGTTGTGGGAAGAGCATCCTGGTCGATCTGGGGTTGGCCACTAGACGGCTAGATCGTTAGTCGGGGGGAGCTCAGATTTTAGATGGGGCCAAGGTGAGAAAGTCGTTGGACATAGAAAATGTAACAGACATGGCGCTCCTCGAGAGTGGCCGGAGAGGTGCAGCATCAGGCGACAACGCAGCGCTTTGGGGAGGTCGCCCCTGCAGCTTGTCTTTGGACTCGAAGGGCTGGCCTGGACGGCTTTGCAATGCAACCGCTCATGAGTCCAGCGTTCATCTAGAAATTGACGAATACAAGCCAGGTCGTCCACATGAATCGAAGTATGACGATTTAGAAAGTCTCTTGGGTGAAACGATATCCGATTGGATGGGCACACTCTGGAGCTGCCAAGAGTAAACATTCCACCTGTCGCTACTTCAAGGCTATTGCGAAATGGTATCAAAACATATCTAGCCAACCGCCAGCAACCAATGTGCTAAGTGCCCAATCTTATGCAAACGACGGCAATCCCCAAAAAGCTAAGTACTAACGCCGTCCAATGATGCCTCGCTATACAAGCCAAACGCCATATCATACCTCATCACCTCCCCGCTGAAACCCTCTGCCCTCCGCCTTCTCTTCGTCTCTCAACATCTTCCCTCGCCTTTCTCAGTCCCTCACCCAATTTCTTCATCGTCCCCCATCTTTGAGCCATCTTCTTCATCCTTGCAATTGCAATCACTGTCTGCACCCCGGCCCTTAGCTTGTTGACAGGCCGTAGCTTCGTCTCGTAAGAAGACTTCTTTGCCTTGACGCCCATCTGGCGGATCATTTTGATATCCGCCTCATTGCAAGCGAGTCGGACTCCCTCACCCATCTCCAAGACACCTTTCCCCCAAGCCAAGTCCCGTCGAAAGCCTTCTTCGCGCTTGACACGCGCTCTCAGCCATTGGATCTCCCGAATCAGACCCTTCGTCTCTTTCTCCTTCCTAGCGTCATTTGCTGAACCTTTGCTCATGATGCTCAATCTGTCAACTACGCTCTCGTATCTCCCTTGCAATCTGTCTAGCTCCTTCTCCACGGACTCTGCTTTCTGACCCGCTCTACCCCTCTCGTCTCTATACCTCTTGATGTCCTTCCTCAATTCGACTATCCGATCTTCTTTCTCTGCAAGCTGGAATCCGAGCGTCTCTGCCTCCGCCGTGGAGCTCTTGACAAGCTCGTGCAGATCAGCGCGCTCGTCTTGCTCGACGGCCGTGTCCCGTATTTGCCGTTCCAAGTCTCGATTGCGGCTTTTGATCTCACGGAGCTGAGAATGCGTTTCACGGAGCTCTTGGCGAGCGTCGCGTAGTTCACGGTCTAAAGCTGAAGAGGCAGGGAGTGGTTTTGTTTTTGACTTGGCCGTTTCTAGCTCGTGAACTTGACTTTGGAGAGCGGAGATCTGGGACTTGAGATTTCGGGTCTCGGATTCTAGGCGAGCCTCTCGTTGCAGAGAACTGGTTTCGTTTTTCCGAGCTTGTGAGAGGTGATGCCGCAAGCTCGAAACGTTGTCACGGTCTGGAGTTACAGCTGTGGCAGGTCGACTTTCAAGCAGATCTTCAAGCTCTTTGATCTGCAATTCAAGACGTTGGGCCTTTTGACGGGAGGACTGAAGTTCACGATCCTTATTTTCTGAGGACAAGAGCTGTTTGGTACGGAGTGATGAGATCTCGGTGTTGAGGCGATCTTCCTCCTTAGCGGCGCGTTCAATTTGGACGGCAATTTCCTCCTCAAGGGATCGGTTGGTTGATTCAACGGACCTACGCTCAGATTTGAGCTTGTCAACTTCTTTCTCGAGGTTTTGTTTTTGTCGACGGAGTTCGCGGTGCTCCTGATCGGTGTCGAAGGCTCGTCCTGGAGAGGCTTTGTTTTCACGAGACTGCAAACGAGCATTGAGCTCATCACGCTCAGCTTCAGCGTCTTTCGCTGCCCGCTTCGCTGACTTGAGTTCGACAGTGACATTGGCAAGCTGCTCCTGCAGAGAGTACTGGTCTCGTCTTGTCTTCTCTAGCTGAGACTCTACCTTTTCAACAGCTTCGGCTTTCTGCTTCTCAGCCCAGTCTAGTTCCTCTTCCAAATTGGCTTGCAAGACCTCGACTTCCTCTTCGAGTTGTTCGATCTTCTCTCTAAGAGCAGCTTGATCACGTATAGAGATTCGGAGTTCCTCCTTGGCGTTTGAAAGCTCAGATCGTTGAGCATCTGAAGCCTCCCTTTTGCCCGCGATATCAGCATTGAGCTCTTCGATTTGTAGTACAAGGACACGTCCATCTTCTTCGTGCCTTTGTTTTTCGCTCTTGAGAGCTTCTTGCAGCTGTGTCTCTTTGCTGGATAATGTGCCCTTCGTCTCTTGCAGCCTGTCAACAGTCCGCTGGAGACCAGAAGCTTTCTCTTCAGCTCTCCGACTAACCGATTCCATATTTCTCCGCTCAGAGTCCCATTGCTCTTTTTCTGTTGCATGCTGCCTTTCCTTCTCGTTGACTTCTTGGTGTAATGAGTCAACCTGTTCGTTCAGAAAATCAACTTCGGTCTTGTGCTGGGTCCGAAGAACGTTGTCATTTGATGCGGCATGCTGCCGCTCATCGTCAAGGGCAAGCTCGAGGTCCCGTACACGTGACCGGACCTTTGAAAGGTCGCGCTGGAGGTCGCTTGACTCGCGCGTCAGGGCGTTGTGGCGGGTCTGAAGCAGATCTTTCTCATCTCTCTTTTCGCGTAGCTCACTTCGTAATCGATCTTGTTCTTGCGACATGCTATCGAGCTCTTGTTGGAATGTATCTCGCTGCATTTCCGCTTCTTCGAAAGATGCTCGTACCCTCTGCGCCTCCCTAGCTCCTCCCTCTTTGAGGTCCTCAAGCTGCTCCTGCATTTGCTGCTCATTTTCTGCTCTTTCTTCGAGTTCTTGCTGTAGCCGTGCATGGTCATCCTGTAAGTCCTGATACTGGTCTTCCAGCTTATTGGCTCTTTCTCTAAGCTGGCTGCTTAGGCCTTTGGTGGTAAAGGACTTGTTGACCATGTCTTCCTGGAGCTCACGGAGCTGATCTTCAGCCTGCCTCTGTTCCTCTACGGCAGCTTCACGTTCTTCCCTCGCTGATTTTACTTCTGTGGCCGCTTGATTGAGGTCTTCTTGCAGCTCATCTATTTTTCGCCTTGCATTCTCCAGCTCCTCTTCCAACTCGGCAGCAGAATTAGATTCCTTGCCAGCATTTTCACGAAGATCTTCAACTTCGTCGTCTTTTTCTTCTATGTATCGATCTTTTTCTCGGATATCCGCCTCAAGATCAGCCATGTCGTTCCGTAGATGGCCAAGCTCCTCCTCCTGCTGCTCTTTCGTAGTTTGCAGCTGGTGTCGCAATGTTTCGATCTCCGTTTCTTTAGTCTGAATCACCACGCGTAGACGTTCGAACTCCACTTGCGCGCTTTCGTCGGCTTGCTTCCGCTTCATCCTCTCACGATATTCTTCCAGCTGCAAGCGATATGCTTCAGCATCTCTCTCCGCCTGCGCGATGTTTTTCTTGAACTTATGTAACTCCCGCTGCATAGTAATCCGGTTCACCTTGAGATCAGTATTCTCTCTGAGAGCCGCTTGGTTGAAGTCAGGTCCTCTCTGAGACATCGCTTCTTCTAGAAAGTGTATTTTCATCTTCAGCCCAAAATTCTCTTTTTCTATCCTATCAATTATGTTTTCCTGTTCCCTCAGGGTCATCATATTGCCGTCACCGACAACTCCTCCGTTCCCGTCGCGTGCGGGTAGTTGGGCTAACGGCGTGCTCTGCGCGCTGCTGCTGACGCCGTTTGGCATTGGAGTGGAATGTTCACCTTCTCCGACTGAGCTACTTGTAGTGCCGTAGAACTGCGAATTCTCTGCGCCCGGTAACGCAGGGGTAGCTCCATTGCTCTTGTAACCGTCCTTGAGAAATGCCGGGGTCTCTGGCATGTCAGCTTTTCTCCCCGAAGCTCTGCGAATAGCATTATTCTTTGTGACACTCTTCATCAGAGGCGTGAAATCTGTCTTCGGTGCAGCGCCGTTTGGTAATAGTCGAAGAGGGTCGCGTTGCCCTGGTCTAGGGGTCTTGAGGTTGAGTCCAGCATTTCTTATGCCGTTTCGCAAATGTCTGGCCCCTCGGTGGTCTTTCGCAGGTGAAACAAACGACTTCTCTGGGGATATGCCATCGAGTGCAGCAAAGCCATTTGTCAAAAAGGTGCCGTCTCCTGCCGCCGTTTGGGGAGTGTCGATGTAATGGCCAGGCATCACGATAGCGTCTCCTATGCAAGAAGTCCAAGAAAGAAGACACGAAGCCAGACGCCGGCAATAAACATACAAAGATAACGCGAATACCCAACTACATTGTGATTGTGGAAATACATGCCCTAGCTCTCCTAGTTATTGTTGACATCTATCTATTTTGGGACAAGCGCACCTACGGAATAATTCCGCTAACTAAAGGCACTCCGATTGGCCGCCGGAGGGTCTGCGGCCAGAGCCGACCTACTCCTCCACCGACCAAGCCTGTCCTATGCTATGACGGGCTGCGAACACTTTGCTTGCTTGTTCTAGGATGAATGGCGCCCACCGAAGAAGATGTTGCGTGGTTCAAATCGACGTTCCATCCCATCCCGAAAGCACGCCTTCCAGATGACTGCGTCGAATATTCGCTCTATCTTTTTCCCGCCGACCCAAAAGCTTCATCAGAGTCGAACACTCGAACGCGTCTCCATGATTTTCAAAAGCACGCATCTGCTTTGCAGAAGCAATATCTCAAGGACTATATCTGGCAGCGGCAAGCATTTTCTCTCCACCTTATCAGCGAAGACGGTGAGGTTTGTTCTCTAAAACGTGAGCAGGGCGGAAGAAAAGCTGACACAGAGTTCATAGATATAAATCTTCTCCAGGGCAGGACAGAATATGGCGATTCGATTGAAGATGAATGGGTGATTGTCTGGCTTCTGCGAGAGCTAACAAAAGAATTCGATGACCTTTGGGTCAAAGTTTGTGACAACGATGGCGAGTTCTTGCTGATTGAGGCTGCGGAAACATTACCTAAATGGCTTGAGCCAGAAGTTGCGGACAACAGAGTATGCAGTTCGAAATTATATCGCATGAATGTAGGAGCTGATTGCTAGTTTAGGTATGGATTCATCAAGGCCGTCTTACGATCCTTAAGCCTACTCATGAGAAGAAGGGCGTGGTGCCCATTTCCGAAGAGAAGCTCACCGTCCGAGACGTGAAGCAAGTCATACTGAACGAACCAAAGCGATTGATGCGATCTATAATGGTTGAAGAAGAGGCTTTCTACCGACTTCGAAATTACCCCGACCAGATCGCCAAAACCATGCATCATGCTCATTTCACCGTCTCAAGGAAGATCGCGTACCTCCTCCATCAAAAGGCGTCGTACATCTCGCCTGCTGCTGAAACTTTTTATCTTCGTGAACCTATCGCTCTCAAACTACTATCAGGGAAAACTCCCGACTCCCTGATTTTCGGTCCAAAGGACATGGTGACTATCAGTGTTACAATACCTAGAATAGCTTATGCACAACTTCGGAGTCAAGATTTTCCTACCCCACGAGCTTGGAAGAATTACAGATCGCTAAGAGCTACTGAGGAATCATTCATTCCCGCCGATGTAGGCATGAAGATTGCTTGTGGTTTTGAAATGCTCCTCCAAGACACTCAGCATCAGGACAAAAAAGAGGTGCGAGAAATGAAGATGCTGCTATCAGACCTTGATACAGGTGATGAAGCTTTACCTACCGACTCTGAAATTTCCCAATGGAGCAAGCGACAAGATGACGAAGGTTGGCTGGATGTGAATTTTCAAGACTTAGAAAATGAGCTTGCTAACAAAGGAAAGACGAGCACAATTCATTCCGCAGGTTTCGGGGACAAAATCGCTCAAGAGAATTTGCAACGGCTAGTTGGGCAATTTGAAAAGTTCATGAACAATGACAAGCCTACTTCACATGATGATGGTCTGTTTGACGAGGACTCGGATGATATAGAAGACGCGAGCTCAGACGAGGATGTCAGCGACGGAGAAGATAAAGATGCATCTTTTGATGAAGCCCAATTTGCTGCAATGATGCGTGAGATGATGGGCATGCCTCCTGATGCCGATATTGATGAAGCAACCCTTAGGAACATGGTTCCAGGCGTCGTGCAGGAGCTTGAGTCGGAAGGCGAAGAGGAGAACCTTGATGACATTCAAACTTTGACGGCTCGAATGGAAGCAGAGCTGAATGAGACAGGTGCTCTCAACCTTGAGCCTACTCCAGAGAAAATGATGACCACACAGCGGATCATCCAGAAGGGAAAGGCTCGAGCAGACCGTAAAGCAGGAGCCGACAGAGCTGGCGAGTCCGATCAAGACGAAGAGAACATCGACGTCAACAGTATAAAAGATCTGCTGGAAAGATACAAGCAGCAGGCCGGGAAGTCCGGGTCACCAAGTAGTCTACTACAGTGATTCGGCGGCCATATTTCCGAGCGGAAACGGGAGCCAATAAAGCGCTCACCAAATGACTGGACATGCTTGTGAAGAGATAACTTTATTGGGAGCTTGGCTTAATCGAACATTCCAGCAAAAGCCGAGATGCGCTGGCTGATCAGCTCGACACGCATGTCGCAGGATTCCTGTAAGGCGGTGTATGAGATGGCAAGCTCCGAGGCAGTAAGAGATGAAGGCTCGACCGCAGCTAATGCCAGTGTTAGAAGCTAACCGACCATGAGCCAAGGTTGAGAAGGATAAGTGATGATTATGTGCCAGCTAACGGCAACATTTATTTGCCCAGACTGGAGAAGATTTATGTAAAGGCGACTTTCCATGCTAAAATTCCTCCTGCTGAAGCTGCTGGTTGACGACGTAGGTCTTTTTCCTTGCCAAACTTATCGTAAATATTTATGTCCCCAAGACCCCAAAAATAATAGCACACTCTCGTATTACTTCTCCCCTTACACGGAACAGATTCCGTGCGTTGTCAATCTCCTAAGTCTTCCTTTAAAGGTACTAACACGTCGTTCCCGCCAAGATTCATCCGGCCGAATTCCTTTTAACCAACCTTTACTTGATCGTTACATGCTCGCGTCTCCTCATCCTATTTGACCATCTTACTTATCCGATTCTTTACCTTTTCGAAATCCTTCCAACTTTGTATCTGGCATTTGCCGCTCAGCTAGAGCGTCTCTTCGACTTCAAGTAACAGACTTTACAAACCCCTACCTCCAACACACTCTTCACAAAGGTTCCTATAGTCATTAGGTTATGGTCAATGGCGAAGAAGATCTCTGAGTATTGCTCACCTAAGCGAAACGAGACCTACTTTTCGCATCGCGGTAGTTTGATGCACCTCTCTCTGTTCACAAGTCTAAGAAAAATTGCAGGGCGCGGTAAGCTTCATGACGAACGCTGTCTCGCTTGCGACAAGAGCAATACCGATGACCTGATCCTGTGCTCATGCTGTCCCGTGTCTTTTCATGGCGCCTGTACTCAGCAAATGGGCGATGTCCAACTCACTGAGACTTGTCCACTCTGTTTCGTCAGGCTTTGGGATATTTGTCCTCCTGACAACCGAAACTTCCGTGGCGTTCAATTTACGGATCAAAAACGAGAGCTCAGAAGACAGATTGAATTGAAGAGAAGACGGGACAAGGGACAGATCCAGGAGTCATGGCTGGAACTCTTCGACGATGGCTCGTCGGAATCAAATATCCTGCAGCTGGACGCTATGGGATGTACAACGGTCAAAGTGGAGCTTGCGGAAGCGGTACTTGCTGGAGATTTTATTGCCGCGAAAGTCTACAAAGTACGTTCAACGTTGCAGTCCTCCATATTACCAGTACTCAGGAATTTACGATACGAAACCTCTGCTGACGATTATGCACAAAGTACCAACAACGTGTGGATTCTCTCAAGACGACGATCGAGACCCTAAATATTCGTCTTAACGATTGTTCAGACGATGTTGCCGTTACACATCTGCAGTCAGAAATATTATCTTGTGAAGACGAGATCTGCCTCAAGCAACATGAGTTGATTAATTTCTTCAATGGGCTTGACGATCAATCCGATTCTGACCACTCTCATGAGCATGTGAACCGTGTAAAGGAGTTGAAGTCAGAGATTGCTACCAAAGATGGGAAGATTTGTGCTCTGTCCGCTGCCTTAGCCGAGAAAGACGAAACCATCAGTGTCTTACAGTCCAAGCAATTAAGCTACCAAGAAAATGCCGCTAAGGATGGAAAACGATTGCAGGCCTTGGAGGCTGAAGTGAAGGTTCTCGGGTCAACCAAGCCGGGTTCGGAGGATAGGCTACAATCAGCTCTGGCGGCAAAGGAAGACGCCGAGCAAGGGCTTAGAGATCAGACAAAGACACTGGCTGATGTTAGCGAAGACATTGGCCGACTCGAAGCCCAGAAAAAAGACCTTGAAGGCAGAAATAAGCAATTAAACATGGAAGCCAAAGACGCGCAGGCAGTGCTGAGGGCTCTCAACGGTCAGATTCAAAACCGTCAAGGGCTTACCTCTAAGAAAGACGAAACCATTTCAGCCCAGCGCAGGACCGTTGAGGAGCTACATCGAAAGCTCGAAAGGTCTGTGCAAGATCTCAAGGAGTGCCGCGAAGCCCGCATGAGGATCGCAGCTCCGCTCTTGGTGGTCATGCACAATCGAACCAAGATACCAAAGTCACAGGAGTCCCTACTAAAGCAATGGGGTGTGCCGCCCTATACCATCCGCAGAATCCTGGAAGATAGAGACATTCAAGCATTGTTTAGGTGCCTCCCCAAGAAACAATAAAAGACGACAAATGTGTCCGAGAAGGGCGCCGATGACCCGAAACAGCTAACAATTATTGAGAAAGATGGTTCGCAAGCAATAGAGAATGCGGAGGATATGAAGGGAGTGAAAAAGCGAAAACGACCCTCCAAGACTACAAACCCCAACGCACTTCAGAAAGGTGCAGGACGAAAGACAGACACAGCTAAGTCGGAAGACGAGGGAGCTCACAAGACTGCGCCTGGCGAAAAATCGAAGCATGGGAAGAAGAGAAAGCAGCTTACGCCGCCCTCCTCTCAAGAAGAAGATCATGATTTAGTTGATCCAAAGGTCGCTTCTCGGACAAACCAGACGGCAGAGCCTGGCAAGATGGAAGCCAGTGAAAGTAGGCATGGCGCTGTTCAGGTCGTTATCCAGGAACAGCGACATGGATCAGACGATTTGTTCGGCTCGCCAGGGCCAGACGAAGAAGAAAATCGGGACGATGCTGACGAGGAGCGTGCCAGAAAGAAATGACGTGCTGAATCACCTAGCTCGCGCGGCTCCTCTCAAGCCGTCTTCTTTGAGGATGTGTCAATACCGAAGTCCGCATCTCCAAGTCAAAGCACCGATAACTCAGAGTCGTCAATTCCAGACTTTGACAACGACCTTTCTAACCCGAACTTCAATTGGCGGAAGGTTCACGGTGGGAGCTGAGCAAGGGAGGGATTCTTGGCAAATAGTGTGCTGGAGTTGAAGGGAAGTCGTACGTTTGAGGGGATGGAGCACATTATCGGATTTGAGGTATTGACGTTCTTATGATATTCTGCACATCAAGTGGCGACGAGAGAAGTCCGAAATAGTGATTTGACTTTGCCATTGCACGGGCGTTCTGGAGATAACTATCAATTTCCCATCGGATCTGTGAGTGACACCCGCGTTTTCCTTGTCCTACCCCTTAGCATCCTAAATATACCGCGGCTTCGTCCGCCCAAATATTTCAGGGGTAGAGCGAAGGGCGGAGATCTTGGCAATGACTGCTTGCTGAACAAGAGGACCTGACGCTTGTAACAAACGCAATGATCAGCGTGAGATATTCGTGCGGAGAATATTGGGAGACGCTGCTGGTTTCTGATGATGCATGTCCATTTTCGGCGAAGTAACTCGACTATTTCCGCGAGGCAGGAGGAGGGCAGAGCGGAAGGCAGGAGCGGTGAGAAGATTCTCAGCGCCGCCACAATTCACTATCAGGCACCCATCATCCTTTGCATTCTCTTGTTTTTGTTTTTGTTTTCGCTCTTCACTTTTCCTTTTGGCTCGTCAGCGCTTCGAGCGTTTGCCCCTACGTGAAATATTCCTGTTTCTCTCATCTTCCCCGATCATCGTGTGAGCTCGACCGATTTCCAAAACCTGTCTATGTCGACCGCCTTCTCAGCACCTTTCATAATGGAGAAGTCGTCAGAGCAAGCTCAGAGCTCAAAATATGCTCGAGAGCTCACTTGGAATTCTCTGGAGAAGGTGTATACTACGCCGCACTTGTTCGCCTTAGAGGACGCTCACATACAATGGAAAGGTACGATCTCCTGCACACGAGTGTTCTTAGAAAAGCATATTGAACAAGGCCCCAGCGAGCGGATCTCCACACGATAACTTTTGCGTACTGTGTCTCGAAGACATCGGAAACCGCCGAATTCAATGCTGTACATGTTGCAGATTGATTCACCTACGATGTAATGGTTCCAAGGACTTTATGGAAAGGTTTATCGGCCATGGACAAGATCTGTTACTACGGGATTACTGCCGTATGTGCAGACAGAGAGGCTGGAAAGACTGCGATCCATCTACAATACGAGAATGCGCGAAGAATGGCAACGAGGTCTATAAAGCGAAGCAAAGGGACGCTGATAAAAGTCAAAAAAAAGCAGCTAGCCCCGGATCTCAACGATGGACTCACCTCTTCGACGATGGCTCGATCAAGTCTGATCGTACCTTGACTGCTGTGGCAACGGACTTTCGAGTGAAGAGCCTCCGATACCTTAGCCCAGACAAGCCATTACTCAAAAAAGCTTATGAGGTGAGTCTCTAATCTGGATTCGATCGCCATTTATTGGATTGGTGGATTAGTTTCAGACATACTAAACATTGTCTTCCACAGTGCCATTTTGATATTCAAGTGCTGGAAAAAGAGCTTTCCCAGCTGAAAGGTAGGCAATACTTTAAGGGTATTGAGTCTGAGGTCGAGGATAAAAGTCGGGCAATTCAAAGCGAGCGGGAGGCAATGTTAAGTATATGCAACGAAGAATTAGAGGTGCTTCGCAAAAATCAGGCTACAAAAGTCGCACCCATCCTGCCGCCTGAAGTGAAATCCAAAGGCCCTGATTCGTAAGAAGCTGATTCGCTCTTAAACCGCATCAAGGACATAGAGGCATCAAATACAAAGAAAGAATCGGCGACTAAGACTCTTTCGGAAAAGGTTCGAGATCTTGAAGCGAGTGCAGACAATGCGGTCAACGAAGCATTCCGACTTCGAAAAGAGCTCACTTCCTCTACAAAGGCGAAAAATCAAGAAATCGGCGTGTTGCGGGAAGAACAACAGGCACTGCTAAAGGCCAAGGAAAAGGAGCTCCGAGCAGTGACTTCAAACCAGAATGCGGAATCGAAAAGCTTGTCAGAACAACTTAAGAAGACACATGCTGCAAAGACCTCAACCGAGAACACGCTCTCCTTTCTTGAGCAAAAGCTTCAGGACATCCAGAAGCAAGTCAAAGACCAGTCGGAGGATATCGTCGCGCTTACGGTTAGTATTCATCAAGCCATGGCAGATGTGAAGTATTTGCCGTCTGATTCAGCAGATGTCTTTACCACAACAGGCCTTCAGTCGCTGAGGGTCAAACGAATACTTAAGAGTGAGGGTGTAAAGGCCGCCATTGAGTCTCACCGTGCCAAGTAGTTAGAGGCTTCCAAGAAAAGCCGTCTTATGGTCACCAAGCTCGAGGAGAAACCGGAGATCAAGGAGACTTCGCTCATCGAGCATCCGGGAACGAAGGACGATGCTGTACTGGTGAATGAGGAGGACGGAATCAGCCATGATCCCAGTACTGAAGCAAATGCCGTCTCTATCAAAGAGGAATCTACCGAAGAGATCTCAGCATCCAGTCTTAAAAGGGCACCCAGTCTCCGTCGGAGCGGGCGGGTTACAAAGAAGGTTAAGAAAGAGGAGGAATGATCAATCATCGTGCGTCCCGGGATATAAGAGGTCAGAGATACCCGCCACCCCAGCCTTGGAACTTCCGTACTCCGTCAGCACTGAGCTACAAAATTCTCGAACTCCCCACTCCGCTGTACTCTGCTCTACACGAGTTCTTAAGTGCATCTAACGCTTTGAAGCTTGCATTTTGAAGATGACGGCTTCTCGGTAGGCGTCAAAAAGCTAGCTATCTCAATTGATCGCTCAACACGATGAAGTGCACTAAAACTGAACTTTTATCGTGTGGCGCTCGCCTAGAAACCATTTCACAGCGCCGGATATCTCGTTGGCGATAACATGAGCATTCTCATTTGTTTCCCATTCTATTGTACACTTTCCGTTGCCCATTCGTCGTCGTATAATAAAACACAAAATGAGAGAGAACAGCATTAACACAAAAAACATTCGCTATGCTTCAACGATAGGTATAGGTATCCAAAAACAAAAACGCTCAAAAGCCGCGACAAGCTAACATAGAAGTCCCGTATGTGCAAATCCTCCAAGCCGCCTTGATCACTTATTGCTCCCAGATCAAGCTCCGCCATCCAACCCCAAAGCCTACGTCCGAAACAGCCGAGAAAGTCTATACACGAAAACCGCCGCCAAATACCGATGCCGAGAATATCATTAACCTTCCTCCTCATCCCTTCTCTCCACCCCCGCCCTCTGCGGTCCCTTCCTCCTTCCCCTACTCTCGCCGACCCTATCTCTCCTTCTTCCCCTTACCCCTCTCCCTATCAAGCTCCCCAGACTCTCGCTCATACTTTTTAACCTCCCCTTCTTCTCCCTCCCGCTCAGCTCATCGTCCGCCATAACGTCCTGGACTTCTCCGTCTCCCATCCACACCACCCTCCCCTTCGCCGGACCCCTCGCTCTTCCCCTCATCGCCTCCTGCACGTCCGCCGTGGTGGTCATATCCGCATCCCTGGTCTGAACACGGTCGAGCGCTTCTTCGCTCGTCGCCCCGCTCTCCGTGGGTTGCGGGCCGCCCGAGTCCCGCCGTCTGCGAGATCGGGATCGTTTTCGTCGGAGGGATCCGCTCGAGTTGCCGGGGAGGCCCTCGCCCTTGCGGACGGCGTCTGCGACGACGGCGGAAAGGCCTGCGGAGAGTGGGGAGAGGAGTGGGCCGGGCATGAGGCGGGAAAAGCTGCCTCGGCCTGCAAGGCGGGGCGGAGGAGGCGTTGCTGAAGGGTCAAGTGCTCTCGGGGAGGGTTGAGGTGGCGTTTCTGGGTCGGCAGGACCGGACGCGCGGCGAAGGAAGACAGGCGGGAGCGGAGTGTTTGGTGCAGGTGTTTCGGCATGCGAGGGTGGTGTTGAGGGATGGACGTCGAGGGAGGAAACGGCAGAGCGTATGGGTCCTGTGCGAGGGTTGGGAGTTCTTGGGCCGGAGCGGAAGCCAGGGCGATAGGGGGTGGGGAGATTTGAGTGATTTGGATGGTGAGAAAGGGGTGTATCGACAAGGCGTTCAGTAGAAGATAGCCAGGGATTGTCTTCAGTAAGGGCAGGTGTAGAGGAAGTCGTGTCAATCATTGGAGCAGAAGGAGGGCCTGTCTTAGCAGAATCGGGATTTGGAGAAGAATTCGGAGGTGTTGAAGTGTAAGAAGCTATAGAGGCAGAAGAAGCTGTGGATTTTCGACGCGGAGGGCGAGTAGGTTGCATCCGAGGTGAGCTTGGGGGCCTCTCACGAGGCGGAGACGTTATAAGAGGTTGTGGAGATCGTTTCCTTCGGCCTTCGAACTTCGGGGTATTTGAATCGTTCGCACGTAGACGGGCCTTGCTAAACGCTTCTGCTGTTCGCAGACGGCCGAGTCGTGGTTGTTCTCCCGCGGTTTCTTCGTCGATCAGTCGAATCTGCTCACCCGAGGTTGAGGAAGTGTCTGACTCGTCGTCGTTATCTCGAACTCGACGGCTGGTGATGAGGTAGACACCGGCAAATGTTAACGCACATCCTCCGACAAATTTCCCGACTCTATCAGCTGTTGCAGATTCGAAATCCCTGTACAGAACTGCGGAACCCAGAATGACTGAGATAGTGAAAAGAACGAACTGAGTTGGGATGACCTGGGTTGAGTCAAAACGTTGTAGTGCGCGGTTGATGTACCTGATCTGTAGCAATGCAGAGCCGACCAAGATCAAGACGCAGATGTAGGTAATGGGGAAGGTCAAGATGCGCCATAGACTGTCTGAGAGCAGAGACGCAACAGCCTTAGTTGAAAGGGCAGTATACCCTCCAAATAGCCCGACTAGTCCCAGGTCGATCAGAATGGACTTCTCCCCATATTTCTCGCTTGCCCATGCCAGCGCCGCTATTGCAGCGAGGGTCAACAAGACGTAAACCAGAAACTCCCACCTCTTGATGTTTTCCCATAGCATGTGCTGCCCCATTTTGCTCTCGCTAGATTTTGCACTGAGAACCACAACAACGGCGCCAGCGATCGCAACGATAACTCCTAGGAAGTCTCGACGACGAAAGTGCTCTTTCAACATGAGAGGTGCAATGAGACAATTGGAAACTAGCGCAACGACTCCCAGCGGACTCACGATGGATGCTGGAGCAAAGCCGTACGCCAGAAAGTTGCCAGCTTCTCCGATTGTCATGAGTATGATGCCGCACCACCAGTATGGGGACCTGAGGTACGATTTTCTGTCGGCCTCGATGTCCTTGTCTGACAAGGTCAGGGTGCGATCAGACTGGAACGAGTTTTCAAGAGGATCGGTCTCATCGGGGTCTGGGCTGTCGTGAGGTTGAGTTTGTGAGTCGTTCCTCCCGTTGCCATTCACAGCCTTTCTCTCAGAACCAGGGTTCGACGCATCGAAAGTGACCCTTCTCCTCTCCTCGGAAACTTCGTCCGACTGTATTGTGCCATATCCTCGGTGCTCACTTCCCAACGACGATTTTGCTTTGTTCCCTTTCTTCCAGCCTGGGTACGCTTCGGCGTGCTCCTGCTCAATGCGGATATGTGCATATCTTTGAATGTTTAGCGCGAAGGAGATTAATACATTGCCGACTATAGCCGTGACGATGCCAATGACGGAAGACCATTCTCGCAGCTTGTCTTGCGGGCTACCGCCGTCCTGAAGAATCGAGAGTTCGTTTGACTTTGGATTGAGCCATGGTTGCGAGGGTGACGGTATGAACATCACAGCGGGAGGGTCTTAATGGTTTTAGAAAAGTCGCGCGGGTCCAGCGCAGAGAGAGGAAGCACTATCAGCCGGATGGGTCCATCGACAAGATCAATCGCTAGTCACAGCCAGCGCAAGAGGTCGTAGTGGGAGCCTGGATAGGCAAGACGCATAAGCAGCTTGCGATGTACGTGAAGGTAGCGGTTCAATACCTCTGGATAAAAGGATAGGCAGGGTCTCAGGTAAGAGATGTAGTGGAGTTCGTACGTCAGATGCTTTTCGACCTTTTGCTTTATTGGAGGCGGGTGGATTTTCTTGCGGCTGCGCGATGATGTCGACGAGCCGAGAACGTGGAGAAGGCCAGGCTCCTGGTTCTTTGTCCGCTGAATAAACGTTCCCGGACACGCAAGATTATTAGACGACAGGATATTCTCAATGCGAGCAACAATGATTCAAGACACTTTGCCCTATGCAGATCATGACTACCTTATGTGCATCGACCCCTGCCCTTCTGTGCGGAGCCCGTTCACGACTTGGGGTCCAACACCAACAACCCGTCTAACATTGACTGCTCCTTCGATTGTTACTGTGCTGTAACCCTCCGCCTCCGCCATCAGAGGCAGCGCACTAGGAAGAACTCAGTACCAAGTGCTCTGCTAGATTCGACACCCTCTTTAGATATCTCAAATTCTCAGCTGTTATGGTCCGCCTTCACCCCAGTCACACGTCTTCCAATCAGCCTTGGGCGCCTTAATGCTCCTTTCAGCCCCACCGCGGCTTTGTTCGTTCCTAACCCTGTTCAAGATGAAGGGTAACCCTACAACGAACCTAGCCACAACAGTCAGCTTTCTGATCCTTCACGAGCTTTTACCAGAAACGCTGATAACGTTTGTTAGCGGCGATTGTAGCCGTTGGTCGGGGTTCGCGTTCTGCGGCTCAACAGCCACGTTGGGGAAATCTGTCAATTCTTCCTAGCCCCTTGTGTCACGGCGCGCATTTCCCTCGCCCCTGAATCTCACTTTTAAGTTTTGGCCTTCTTCCTTTGTGGTCCTTCTTCGGCTTCATCATCGCTCACGGTGGCATAGATAGTTTTCGGCTGGGTCTTGCTCCAAGCATTGGTGAACATGGGGTCTTTTTCAGCCTTCTCAGCATACTTGAGCAGTGCTTCTCTTGGGTCCTCATCACGCATTGAGCTGAGAGCGACCCTTTCCTTAATATGCTTCTCATCAGGTTGGCTTTTGGCAAAAGGTGTTACATTCGGCAAATGCGGCCGCCGAGGATCGCGCGATTTCCCAGACGCTGTGAGGCCAATGGTAGGGTGGCGACTAGAATGGCTGGCAGCTGAGCGAGGCAAGGCTCCTATGTTACCGACGCTATCTCCTGATATACCTTCAGAGAGATCTGTAGTAAAGTTTGGATCATCGTCAACGTGACGGCGCTTTGGCGCTTTCGACATAATCGTCATTGCTCCTTTCTGTGATATATGTGGATTGTACAACACATGTGTTTCTGCATTGGCTGAGCCTGTGATGATTTGATTGAGCTTGTCGTGCCATAGGACAGATATTAGCGGAGAACCTGGAGTAACAGGCGTCGCCAGTTCTGGCCTAAGTGTAGCCGGGTTTAAGATAACGAGATCCCCGTTCGCAGACCCGGTGATAACAGATGCGCCATTGGGCGAAAATTGAACATTCGAAGTTGGGTATTGACTTGATGTTGAGTCGTGATGCACAGTGTTGACTGGGGTTTTAAATTTGCGGGTGTCCCAGATCTTGATTGTGTCGTCTCCTCCGCGAGAAACAACGAGCCTTCCATCCGGGCTTATGTCAAGGCCGCTTGTCCACGTGTCTCTTTCATGAGCATTTTGGATCTCTGAGCTTGGTCGCGTGAAAGGACCTTCTCCGGACCATAACAAGAGACTGCCATCGAGTGCTGCTGCGGCAAGGAGAGAATTTCCCCCCAGCGACGAAGAACCCCATGCGACTGCGGTCATCCGTGTTCTTCCCGCCGAGCCAGCGGCCTTAGACTTGTGCACTATGACATCCTTTTGCTTGAAGCGGTTGTTAGCATCCCAGATACGTAGTGTGCTGTCGGTGCCCGCGGTTACGAAGAGATCCCAATTTGTAGGATGCCAAGTTCCCGCTGTAATTTCTGAAATATGGCCTTTAGTCATATGCATATCTCGGAGGTACATGTCTCCCTTGCTGAACTCCCCTATAACTTCTCCATCCCTGTCGAAAATTTTTGCTTGTGGCGTTGCCGATATGACGAGAACTTGGCTAGGAGAGTTCGGGTTGAATCTGGCCACGTGCACTGGATGTGTCTCGGAGCTTGCAGAATTCTTCGCAGCAGTTGGATCGACGGTTTTAAACGCTCTGAGGGTATTCGGAGTCATGGATGCAAAGTCGTGAAGCTTCATCGTGCAATCCGTCGAGCCTGTGATCATGCGCGACCCAGAAGGGTCAACTGTAATGGTCGTAACTGCGCGGTCCTGAGTCCTAAAGACGAGCTCATGCGTTGTAGGAAACTCGTCATCCTCATCGTCCGAATCGTCTTCCGAGTCGCTGCCACTGCTTGATTTATCTGACGACTCATCGCGCTCTTTCTTGACTGTCACGGTTCCTGTTCGCCTTGTTCGTTCAATTTGACCCTCGACATCGACACCCTTGTCGCTTTTGCCAAAAGAGCTCGGCACGAAATCTTTCAGCTTGTCGTCTATGTCGGCATCCTCCTCCATCTTCAGTGAGGGTCCGCGTTGCACGGTGAACAGGTCGGCGATTGAAACAGTTGGGAGCAAAGAAGATAATTTGCACTGGAAAGAGGCTACCCAGCCCTGCCAGCCTTACGGCTCCTGATGGCAAGGCTGAGCTTTGCCGTATTAGGCATAAATTGATAGGGGAGGTTTCGCATCTAAAGGTGCTTTCAGTTTTGCATATTGCGAGAAACTCCTGTTCTTTGATCGTACACTGAGTATCGCCACAAAGTGTCTAAAGTTTGATCTCATAGATTTTCTGAAACCAGACGACAACCTCCGATTACCAAACCTGTTTGAACATGCCTGAAAGAGCAACTACGACTTTAATTTAAGGACTGATTCTATCCAACCTCTAATCGCATCGCATCGTACTGCACATACACACTTTGCGGTAATACTGCGCTTTCATAATCCGTTGCGTTAAATGGCAAGTGTAGCACAAACTCGTTCCTCCCGTCGACAAGGTACGCTGCTGGGAAGGAAAATTTGTGGGCGATGTTGTAGCAGATCACCGCGCTGCGTACGGCGCAGGAGGAGGAATGGTAGTATCTTGAAAGCACCGGTTAGCCTAGCAGAGAGGTTCAAGATGTTGAGAAAGTCTTACGGTATTATCCACGGGTCCAACGGCTGCCCATTAACCACCACATTGTAAGGCAGATTTGCAAACGGCTCGGACGCGTTATAGACGTCTGTGTTTCCTGCAGCCGTCTTCGCTCCAGCAAGTTGCACGGTGAAAGTGGCATCATTCCCCAAATATTCCGTGCTGTCATAATCAAAGACGACGGTCCAGTTATTGACATCCCCATTCCCATAGAACGGCGTTGGGCGGATAGAATTGGCGTAGCCGCCAAATACGCTCCAGTGGACGTAATTCATGTCCTCTCCCACATCGCTTTTGCCCACCTCGAACGTTATGCCGTCAGGGAATTCAGTCGGATAGTCGTACACGGCCCAGTAGATGCGATATTGCTCTGGGTGTAACGGATGGGTGTGATCAGGTTCATAGCCATGACGGTATTCGCCACTCGATTTGTCAGGAGTGCCGATACGCCACACTTCGGTACCGGCGGACTCTTCGATCCAGGTTGTCACCGTAGTAGTAGGTTCTGTGCCTGTCAAATCAATACCATCTTGAACATATTGGCCGAAAATGCCCTCGGCATATACAGTGAGGCGGTAGGTGCCTCGCTTGATGCGGTCAATTGACACACGACCCGAAGAGTCGATATCAGCCCAGTATTGGTAAGCTGTTGTGTCAAGGACGTTATCTTGGAAATCTACCGAATTCTGGGCGAGAACTGCGATTGCGTTTTTGGCACCCTCAGGTAACATTATGTCTCCCGTCCAGGATGTACGTTGTGAGCTTGGGATATAATTTGGGACGTATTGTGCGATTGAGTCGTAGAAATCTGTATTCCAAGTTGGGCTGGCGAAGGCTAGAGCATCTTCGCGGAGTTCTTCCAAGCTGGTACTATCTGACCCTTTGTTGAAATAGTAGAATTGCTGATATCAATTCGTTAGCCACAAGATTCTGTGTTCTTCTTTATATGATTCTTCTTACAGGGCCGAATGTCCGATCGAAACCATCCGTGATGTTCGGCGTACCATCTCCATGGTGGTTGGAGACTGTCAGATTTTAGTACCAGGGCTTGTCAAGTTCCTGCTTCCCACATACCGATATAATTGTACACAATCCCATCAACCACCAGATCTGAATGTAGTGGGCCTCCAAAATATGTATCCTTAGTGTTCATCACAAGCCATGCTCCAAAAGTGGATCCATCTTGGCTTGTCGAGCCGTCTGAGTACATTCCATGAACATCATGATTCCTCCATGTATCTTGAAAGGTGTATTTAGTGAAATAGTCTGCTTCTTGTCTTACGTATGGGTCGTTTGGAGTATTTCCGAGATACCATGTCGCGTCCTGGACTGTGATCTCTGCTGCAGTGGCATTTCGCAACGGTAATGGAGCAAACTGGCGCTCGTTGGTAGAAAGATGAGTCCACAAAGGCGTGTTGGGACGGAAGAGTGTTCGGAATTCTTGCAAATTCCGCAAAAACGGTGTTGTACTATTATTGTAGACAAGTCGGCTGAAGGTATGAAGACCGGTTTCTCCTTCACGCAGGAACCAGTATTGCTCTAATATCTGTCCAGTTGGAGGGTAAGTCTCGCTCATCACAATGCCTCCATATGGCGTTCCTGTTGTATCATTTCCCTTTATGAGCTGGTACCTGGGATCAATTGAGCCCGGTGTATATGTTCCGGATGGAATGCAGTAGCAGTCAAGATATGGTCCGATACCACTTTGTAAACTAAGTATCTTGCGATCTCAGATGGAGGTGGACGGACCTGTTACCACTGCCAGTCGCACCTCCTGGAGTTGGCGTTTCATAGTTCAAGGTACCCAGGAGATCTTGCCCATCTAAAGTCAAGGTGTTGACTGCTCCAGTTGATTTATTGACAGCTGCCAGAAGACGATCGTTTGATAAAAGGAGACTAGTAGAGTCTTGGGCTGCGTGCAGAAAACAAGAAGATGGGGAGAAAAAGGAAATGACAATACCAACGAAAGCTAGCTTCTTCATTACGAAGCCTGAATCAATAGCAAGTGGACATTAAAGTTCAAGCAAAAAGGGTAGCCTAGCAACCATGTTCATCTTATATGGATCCGCGCGTCTTAAATATTCATAAATTGACAGACGATCACGACTCATCCTTTATGATCGAGCCGACCAGTGCCTCGCAATTGACACTTGCTTTCTAGAGCCTCTTTCACCGAAAAAAAGCTCCATGCCTCTACCAAGACGGTAGAAGCGAAGTGGTGCCAATCAGTAGCTTGCAGAAACTGAGTGCCTCCTCCGTTCGAGGAAGCTGGATTTGTCGATGTGGAGAAATTTTGGCCTGTGGTCGACAAATTTCCCGCTCGGCCACGATTGACCCGAACACGACTTCACGCTGTCGTGACACAAAAATGCAACGGCTACACCTACAATAGTACTTAGCGGTGGTAAGTCTTGGTTCTTGAAAAGAATATCAATCTCGTGGGTGATGTTCATTAACAGCGATACTTACAGAGGTCGCTCAATAAGATGAATCTGTGCCCACGACGCATATACAGGCACTTTTAACCAAACGGCGTTTACATGCCTAGTAAATCTGCCAGAATGCTCACACAAGGGTATCCCGCTATTCCCAAGCATTTATATAGTGCCAATTCAGTGGGTTCAGAGATCGTCTTTCGTTTCGTACCCCTTTCCATCTGCGCGCTTCCCAGTCTGCGCCTCTAAAGCTCCTTTCAGGACATCCAGCCGTTTCTGCGCGACTCTGATCATGTCTTGCATCTCTCGTTGGCTCATTTTCTCTTCCTGCAACCGAACTGCTGAATCCTTTCCAACCAATGCTTTTTTACGGCTTTTGAGGGCATCTTTAGCACTCCCCTTCTGGCCCGGTCTTCCTTTTCCGCGTACTTTCATGGATGTCTCAAGCCCCAGCGAATCTAAATCGATCCGATTCTCCAACCACTCCCAGAGCTCGCCTTCTTCTCGTTGCCACATCTCATCGTAGGCGACTTGGCGTTGAGAGCTTGAGAGTGTTGGGTACACCAACGAAGGGGTACCAACGCGCGATGGACCTCTGAACCACATTATCATCAGCATGATCATTAGAATGCTAATAACGACATTCGCAGAAACAAAAGGTTTGAAGATGTCCACGATGGGTCCTAACAAAGCCCTCAAAGGTTCGAATAGGCCCCAATTTTCGGCTTTTACTACCGCTGCCTCTGCCAAGGTGGGCGAGCTTGTCAAAGAGCCGGCCTTCTTCCTTTTCTTGCCTTTTCCAACACTCCTCGAGGTTCCAGTATGGGCGCGTTGACGGCTCGAGAGCCCTACTTTCAGGGCTTTCAAAAGGTCATTCGCATAATCTTGCTGGCCCTCAAGCGCCCCCTTTTCGATAGGTCCTGCATAAAGTATTAGCATCGACTCATGCGAAACCAGAGTGCAAGTTCAGGTTTATCATACCTTTAAGCCAAGACTTGCCGGTCCATTCTACTGTGCAACTAGTCACAACTCTCGTTGCATTCCCAGGAGCCCACGTCAAGCAATATCTCGTCTTCACACTAAACGCTGAACCGCTTGGAACGTCCGGCGTTTGGGTTGTACAAGTGACCGAAATGCTTCTTTCGAGGTCGAAGAAATCCATCTGCTCTGTTGTAATGCATTTCGTTTGTTTAGGGCCGATAGAGCCAGAAAGAGGCCTAATGTAATTGAAAATTCGTGTCTTGTTCTCGTTCGATATACCCTTCTTGTCATCTTCGAGCTGCAGATCGAATACTTTTTGTTCATCGAGTAAGTATCTGGTCAAAAAAGCTCCAGACGTTGGTCCGAACACCATCGAGTAGATCTTCCCAAGGGGAGCAGGCAGTACCTCATCTTTAAGAGGCTTGGGGTAATGCGACGCAGAATCAGTACATTCTGTTGGCGCGTGAGCCGTGGGTCCCGGATAGTCCACGGTAGCTTCAGCCATGACAGCCGCAACCTTTTCGCCCTGCGCGACATCACCAGCCATAGAAGGATAAGGAGTACCAGGATCATGCGCAGTGATGGCCGATGTTTTACGAGAGACAGATTTTAAGTTCGACGTGTCACTCCCAGCGATGCTACCAGAGTCGACAAAGCTCTCCGCGCCATCTTCCTCGGCATCTTCATCGTAAATTTCTTCCTCTTCTTCCGAACCGGCGTCAGAATCAACTTCGCTTTCCATTGTCTTTTCAGTCTTATCTCCATTGCCACGTTCAAGCTGAACGCCGTTCGCGGAGCTCTTGAATGTACCCAGATGATTAGCTTTCCATATCCCAATCATTAGGTCATACGTTGCTTCACGGCTCAGCAGGCTTCGAAAAGTGTGCCGTGCATGAAGCGTTTGAATGGCTATAGCGTTTGGGAAAACCATTGCAGTTGTCTCTTTCTCAATGGACACAATCTCGTCAAAAGAGATGACAAGGGTGGTAACCCAACCAAGGATGTTACTCGAGAAACAGATATGCCCTTCTGAGATGTAGATACGACCAGCGAGTAAAATGTCTCTCTGAAGGGCGCAACTATAATCCTCTATCAGGAGATCATCGTCTGGGACGCTTCGGAACAGCTGATGAAAGGTGCGGTTTCTCTGTCTTGGAGCAGTGGTGAAGCCCGGGAGTCGCGGGCCTGTGGCAGGATTTGCAAGAGTTGCTGTACTAGCCCCAATCATTGCAGCTATCGCGGAATTTCCAGTCGCGCCTGACGATCCTCGGCTCCTCTTTGTGGTCATTTTACTTCTGATGCTATTGCTCCTTTTGACAGAGCCGGTGTCGTCCTCAAAGACACTACCATTCGGGGTGGTACGATCCCCATTGAGGTTAAGATTTCCACTACTAATTGTTTGGCTGTGCCTGGGTGTAGGGTTGGTAGCGCCATTGTCTGCCCCGTTGGTTGGTGCTGGCTTCTCGTATGCCATAGAGACGGCCCTTGCAGCTCTGGCATCCTCCTCACGGGCCGATGCCTCATCTCTTAACACGGTAGAGTTCTTTTGCAACCCATTTTCTGGGCTCGAGAAGTCTTCAACCATATCGTCCGGCCCGTTCATATCGAGACCAAGATGGCCGAAGTTAAGGCTACCTTTGCCAAGTGTATCCACTGCTAGTTCTTTCCTTTCTTTTAGTTCTGTGTCTGAAGGTTCCTGATCCGAAGCCTCGGGGATTTCGGGTTTCTCAGGTTTCTCAGGATCAGAACTTCCTGTGCCACTTCTGTTCCGTGATGATTGGGAATTTAGGGTATTCGTAAAGAATGAGGCTGCGTTCTGAAGTCCCCAAGAAGAAAAAAATCCTGTACTTTGAGGAGTATTCTCTTTCGATCCGCTTTTCGATCCTGGAGTTCGCGCCTCTTCTACTGTAGGAGTTAAGGGCGCGAGTATTGAATTCGACAGTTTGCTAGGTTGTCCGACGGCAGATGTAGACCGAGCGCGTCGATGTGATATCATATTCCCCGAAGGGCTCACGACGATTCCAGAGTCATCTTCGGTCGATTTTGTCCCGCTCTTCTTTTTCGGTGAGGATTTCGGCGTAGTATGAGCAGATTCTGTAGGGGTAGGCGGAGTTGCGGTAATGAGAGGAGCTTTAAAACTAGTATCAGGAGGGGTTGTAGGGACACCGCTTGTATCAAGCGCTGGTAGAGAGGCGCTCGCCGTTCTTTTGCTCTCTGTGAGATTGGTTTGTATTGCTGCAGGAACAGGCGGCACTGGCGGGGCGGCTTCTGTAGCCTTCGCTTGCCTCCGCGCGCTCAAGCTATTTTTCTTGATGCCGTTAGCTAGTAGCCGAGTTTGTCCGTCACTACCTGAGCTAGCTCTGTCGGGGCTAAGATCTGGTTCTTTCGTCGACTTGGGTGTGAACGCTTCCTTCAGCTTTCGACCTGGAGATATACCTCGTATCGAATTGATACTACCTCGGCGTGGCTTTTGGTAATCTGGTACACCAAGGGTGTCGGCACGTTTGGGTTGCGAAAGATTCGGTTCAGAGGCGGGCGTGGGTAATGGGGCGGTGCTGGGTCGTTCAAGTTCTACCTTTTTAGAGTCGTCTAATTCTTTTGGGGGATCGGGAACGACGTTTGGTGCAGAGTCATCAATCTGAGCTGGCGAATTGTCGCGACCAACAGTGGTGGTAGTTATGAGAGGCGAGGATGTTGTTAGATACCCAGCGTGCGAATCGTGGGTTGCGAGTTGGGGACGAGATCTGTGGAGAAGTAAACGTCATTAGCTAGACAATCATCAATTTACGGGCCGGGGCACTAGAGGGTCGAATTGAAACTCCATAATTTATAGCTTGCTTGGAACATATTAACTTCCGGACAGAAGTCGGGATCTGTGAGACCGGCTGCGCGATTATCGGACAAGGGCCCATTGCCAGGGTGTGCAGGTTATCTCACTTGACCGAAGAGATACTTACAAATCTGGCTCAGAATCGTCTGTCAATAGACTGCTCGCAGCGTCGTTGTTAAGACTGCTAGAACTTTGGTTAAGGTGAGAGTTGGACGCGAGCCCGAGTTTATTTTGGCCGTTGGGCGCAGGTGGTTTACGGCCCCTTTGAGCCTCATCTGCATCGGCCTGCCTCTGGATCTCGGATTCCCTTCTAGAGCGCTTGCTTCGTTTACTGCGGCCTGATATCAATTTTCTAATTCCGCTACCGTCCGATTTATTGCTGCTAAGTTGACTTGACTCTTCGCTGTGCAGGCTTTGATCCTTGTCTGTAGTAGAGCTGATAGAAGATCTTAGCGTAAGGTCTGTACCGCTCTCCGACTTGCGAACGGTCGAGGATTGTTTGTTTCTGCTCAAAATCTTCTTGAGTCCTCGGGGCGACGGTACAGGTGAGGAATGAGCTTCAGAGTTGTTCATGCTGCAAGCGCAACGAGCGATTGAGGTCAGATGAGGCTGTATGTAGTATTGCCGTCAGACGTGATTTAGGACGCCGTTCGAAGTCATGATGCGGTTGCGCGTGTAAAACGACGAGTGGAGAGCGTCGTCGGTGAGCGAGATAGCTAGATCGACAACACGGTAATGATGTTATAGAATAAATAAAGAGCTCAGAGCCGCAGAATAAGGTAACTTGCAGCTCGTGGTTACCATGACCCTGAAATTGCGGGGCGCTGTTGGCGAAATTCACTAACACTTCCCCGGCTTTTCCCTTCAGATGAGATGCACGAGCTAATAAGCGCAACACGCGCCAGATTTGCTAACGTCTTCTGAAAATATTCCATTCCAGGTCAGGCAGAGTTCTGTTGACGTCAAACCCAACCCTCCCCGAGAACGCTCTAATCGAGAGCAATGGAGGCTGCCCCTCTGACCCTGGTAGGTTCGTGCCTGAGCTCCGAAATAACAAGCAAATCTAACGAACTTACAGGCCCAGAACCATGCACGCAATGCGTTACTCGAGACTAGAAGAGCGAATCCTGTTGCGGCCAGCGAGGAACATGATCTCGCCGCTGCGGAATTCGCGAGTGCTGTAGATGGGACACAGGATTCTGAAGTGGGAGACGCTCTGAAGCTCGTAGACTAAGGCTAATGACTGGACAGGCTATTCGAACCTTGAATCTTCTCGAGCAGCATCATAAGAAGCTTGGTCTGATTCTGAAGACTCAGCACGAGAATCCTCCGAAGACTTTGCCCACAGAGGACACAGCACGCCCCTCTTCTCCCATAAATTCTAAACACAATCCATTACAAGCCGAATCTTCACCGGATGCCCAACAAAACACACTGTCAGAATCGTTACAGGCGCCGCCACGCCTCCATCACACCCCTCGTCGGTCGGGTAAAGACCTTACTACCTCTATTGCGAGCAACCTTGCCTCTGCACGCGGCATCCCCGGAGGCCAGCCGAATCGACGAGGCACCACGGTTTCGCCAACCGTGTCTGCTCATCAAGCTGGAGGCAAATTTGCCGGCAACTCTGGAGAGAAGTTAGGAAAGCCATCCAGAAATAAACCTGAAAATTCAGGGAAACAACAGCCGCCTTTTTTCACCTCCACTGAGCCTACCCTACACCCTCCGAAACCTCTGGTCAATGCAATAGAAAATGCCAAATCTTCCGTTGACAGCTATGAGAGGGCTGAGTCTACGGCAACAGAACAAACCTTTCAGCAGTTCTATTCGACTTTTGAGAATGTTCTGTCAAAGATTAGCGCCCCTCTTGCATTTACTGGTCTGCCATTGACTGGGCCGATGAAGCCTGCCACTTCACACACATCTAAAAGTTCGGAGCCGAGCAAGAAGACGAAATCGCGAATCTCTCCGTCGTCTAGTCAAGCGTCAACAGCCTCAATACATACCACAGTTGGCGACGATGACACACCGGATTATTCCAAATTCATTTCTGGTGCTGCACTTCGTGCTGTTCGAGAAAACAATCCGTCGCTCGGCAGCAACCCTGCAGAGAGCTTTTATGTTGTTCCCACTTCTGGCGGTACAGTTTCATATGCTGGCATTTTGAACCGGGCCGAACGAGACGTGATGCAACGCCAAGGTGGCCGACACAGCAGGCAGCTTAGCAATATCTCTGAAGATACGAACGACGACTTTCAAGATGCTCGCGAGATGCCGGCGTCCGCATCAGAAACCAGTCCAGAGATTGGACGAGACAGGCTGAGCCGCAAATCCTCGAAGAAAGAGGAAACACCCGTCAAAGGCAAGATTAGTAATAAAACGATGGAAGAGCTCGAGATGGAGAACGATGCTTTGAAACGAGTCACGGACTTGCTGAGCAAGCGGCTGCACATGTGGGAAGTCAACGCGCAGTCCAGCTCAGCAGCGTTACAGCAGAGTCTTCGTTCCTTACACCAGCAGCCTCAGAGGAGCGCAAGCCCACTAAGATCAGGGTCTGAAGGCGTGGAAACTGATGACGCTGCTACCAAGACTATCGCACAACTGGAGGACAAGGTTAGAAGGGCGGAATCGGACAAGGAAAGACAGAAAAGGGAGAATGAGAAGTTGAAGACCGTGGTTGACAAGTACCGAGACCGATGGGAGAAGCTTAAAGAAGGAGCGCGAGTACGACGAGAAGGTGGTGTGACGAGAACAAAATCCAATGACGCCGGACAAGCTAGAGAGATTGGCACGGCCGTTGAGGAGGAATGATGTCGAATACCCGCTGGAGAGAGATATGCCATGTCGAATAGTTAGCTTCATTCCCATCGCTCAACGGTTCTTGCTCTCTGCAACTTGCGTCTCCCAGAGGTTTGGAGTGCTGTAACTTTTTGCGCAAAGTCAATCACCCGACACGCGACCCAGCTATTAGCCTCTTCAGTCGATTGGAGCGAATACCCCTGATGTCGACCCGTCTACTATCGAGAGTGTCGTCTGTCCGCATAAACCACGTGCGGGTCCAGGCCTCCCCCGCATTTGCTTTCATCATCAGGACCGGGGATCAGGTTCGGCCCAGAGATCGGCTGGTTTCTTTTGCTCGGCACCTCAATTTGTCTCGAAACCGTATCTCCCGTGTCCCTTTTCCTCATCACCAAATAAGCAGCGTCGGTGACGTACCTATGGAAGTATTACGCGGTCCTTTTAGGGCGCGCTCCAACGCGATGGATCGTTGGAGAGGTCATACATCCCTGCATGTGGTCCAATCCATAATACCTTAGGTTTCGTTCCTTCAGCTCCTGTGTGAACCATTTTACATGTTTTTTGCATGTCTTTCCGCTTCTTAATCATACGTCGGCTTTTGTGATCTACCGTTTGAGCACCCAGCCTGTGATTTGCGGTCTCCTTGTCGCAGGAGAGGCATGTCGGACGAAAAGAAAGAGGCTCAAAAGGTCTCTCCTGATAGTCCGACATATGATGCTAAGGCTGAAAAATCTCATGTCGAAAAATTAAGAACGGCGGAAAGCCAATATGTTATCGACCCGGTAATCGATCGACGGGTGACACGAAAGTTCGATTTGCATATTCTTCCCTGGCTCTTTGGGATATGGCTACTGGCTTTCATCGATAGGAGCAACATCGGAAACGCTCGAATAGACGGTTTGACTAAGGATCTGCACCTGACTGGCAACAAATTCAATGTCGCTCTGGTCGTGTTCTATGTTCCATACATTGTAGTTGGTACGTTGATAGCTACCATGGGTGACAAAAGTTTACCTAACTTCATCTAGATGTACCGAGCAACTGGATTATTAAACGTTTTCGGGCCGGGTTCTATTTACCATTGCTCATCACAAGTTGGGGACTCGTGAGCACCTTTCTTGGATTTACGAAATCCTACGGAGGGCTGATTGCCGCGCGTTTCTTCCTTGGCCTTTGCGAGGGTGGGCTCCTTGGTGGCATGATTGTGTACCTCGCCATGTTCTATAGAAGACACCAAATGTTGTATCGTATTGGCCTTTTCTACTGTGCAGCACCCCTAAGTGGCGCCTTTGGTGGTCTGTTAGCCACCGGGTTGGCTCAGATCGACTACCACGGTTACAATGGTACAGAATCCTCGAAATCAGGAAGGGTTCCACTAATCGAACTTTAGGTTGGCCATGGATCTTCTTCATCGAGGGAATCATCACCGTCCTTTTTGGCGTTACCTCTGTATTCTTCATGCCACACACCCCGAAAGAATCCGGCTTTCTCTCACATGAGGAACGCGAGGTTGCTCTACATCGCATGAAGCTTGACGCACATGGAGCCACCGACACGGAGGATGTCGGTGAGGAGCATTTCAACTGGCATTGGGTCCGGATGGCCCTTTTGAGCCCTAATACACTGTTCTGTTCACTTGCGTGGTTCTTCCTCCTGATACCGCTCTATGTAAGTCATCTAAGAGCTGCAAGATGCAGAACGCTTATTGATCACAGAGCTTTTCCCTCTTTCTTCCAACTATCATTAAAGCTTTGGGTTACACCGCTACTATAGCTCAGCTCTTCACTGTTCCTCCTAACATAGTCTCGTTTTGCCTCGTACTTATCACGTCCGGCCTTTCCGATCGAGTCAAGGCACGTGGTCCATTCATGATTGGCGGATGTATCATTGCCATCTGTGGCTATATAATGCTTCTCGCTGCCAAATCCGAATCAGTACGGTACGGCGGTACTTTTCTTGTGGCGGCAGGCGTGTTCCCGGGCAGTCCTATGGTGATGGGCTGGTTATCCAATAATCTTGCACCTCACTATGTGAGAGCCACGGGAGGCGGCTTACAGATTGCATTTGCTAATTGCGCCGCTTTTGTTGCTACCTTTACATACCTGATGAAAGATGCGTAAGTGTACGAACTCATGTTTGGAGCGGTGACTTACCTCGGACAGACCGGATTATGTCTTGGGCCACAGCATAAATATTGGGGCGCTTGGCCTCTGTATTATTACTGTATCGTGTGGGATTATGTACTGCTTATGGGAGAATAGGAAACGAGAACGTGGCGACCGAGACTACAGGCTCGCCGAAGGTAACGAGCATTGGCTAGGGCACAGGCATCCGGCCTTCAGATATACCATTTAGATTGAACTCTTAGCGGGGTGCTGCGAGGCGCTTTGATTGTCACTATCTGATTCCTCATGTCCACCAACGTCGCACAAATCCCCAGCCTCCTCCGAGCAGAGATTACTCGATCAGCCGTGCGGTGCCAATCTCAATCTCATCAGCCTGTCAACCAAGAATTCGGGTTCTCTATGCCTCCAAAGTGAATTCACGGATTTCCTTCTGATCCAAGTGTCTCGGATTGACGTCCAGAGAATCTGGTACACCGCATGCATCAATTTCCAGAAATATTTCATTTCATCTCCATGCTTCTCCCGATAACCATTGACACGACGGCGTCCCACTGCGGGTGGCTGCATATCGCGCCCAGGTCTGCGTTCATCTATACGACGACTTTGGATAATGTGCCTGCCAAGCACGACGCATAGCTCCTTTGTCAGATATCTTGTTACCCATTGTTCACCAGCTCGGACGTCGAGAATAACATCTGATAATCCGGACAAGCCTTCAAACGCGTGTTCTCTAGATATTTGAACAAAAAATTGTTCAAATTCGCACCAAGGCCAGCTACCTCCAACAACCGCGCCGTGGCGTCGTCATTTTCGGGAGACATCGTACAGCGTCTGTCTATTTGGTCCAATTCATTAAACAACTTGAAGTCCGAATAAATGCTCCACTGACTTGTACTTCCTAGTTGCGTCACTCTAGACCTTAACGCATCCTCATAAGAGTTATACAACTTTCAGCCCCTGAAGACACTTATGTACCGTTCCCGATTCCCCTTCAAGGACGCTTCAGACTCTTAAGCGCGTGGAAGAAGAGTCGTCACGCCTAGCCCCCCAGAATGTTTGGATACAGTTCTGGCGCTACAAAAGAAGTCCGCCAGTGCTGAAGTCTTTCGAGCGTACGCCGGTTTATTAATCCTGAAAGCAGAATCGGTACATGCCATTAGGCCACTGGTACAACTAAAGCAGCCAGGATCCGTGATCTGCAGGGCCGCTGACACCAGATCAAGTTGATCAACACAGCTGCAGCCGCATGTGTACCAAAGATCGTCCCTTTCATTTCCCTTCTACACCTTTCCTGGTCCAAGTCTGGGATGTACTTGATCCTGGTAATAATTTTCTCGCAGCACAGATCCAATGCATTCTCAGCTGCGGAGCCATGGTGTCGAACGGTTTCAGCTGTGGTGAGTGGTCAGTTCTTTCGACCCTCGTCGGACAATTATCCAGAATTTGGTGCCTGCAGGACTAGTTCACTCAGCCTAAAAGCACCTTGATTAAGAAGAGAAAGAGGTAATGGAAGGTCCCCTCTCCGATAATTCTCCTTGACCGCTCTCACTGCTTCCAGTATAAAGATGTCGTCCTCTCAAGAGTAACGTTCAGGGTCTCAGGGCATTTCTCAAGACTTTCTTCTTCCATCGCCAAAAGCATTTGGGCTTTCGGTGACGATTACCTTTGTTGTTGTCCCTTTGCGTATGACAAGATGGTCCCGTCCACGATGTTACTCGAGCTTGCCCTTGTGGCTATGAGGTACGTCACCACAGCCAGACTTCCTGTAGTGATGCGTTAGGAGAGAGAGCGACAAAATCAGTTCTTAATTTCCTTCTTGCGTGTTTATCGGACGAGCCATCTGATCACGAAACGCTTCTCAAAATATATGGAAAGCTTCCTGATTGAGTTAGACCCCGTACAGCCACACTTATTTTGTTTGCCTTTCAGTCTCCGTACACAATCCTCATCTATACCGTACCCTCACACCATCTGACACCACTTGACTATTTATAGTATCCATGTCATTGCAAATCCATTGCCAGCTCCAGACGGGACCGATCCATCGGGTTCAGATGGGGAACTTTCAACATCACCACCAGGATATCCCACGCCCACAACTTGCTTCACTTGCGCCACTTCGCCAACGTGCACCCCAGGGTCTCCATTTTGCAGCACTAGCACCTCGCAAACTTGCATCCCAGGATCCCCATTTTGTAGTACCAGCACCTCGCAAACTTGCATCCCAGGATCCCCATTCTGCAGTACTAGCACCTCGACTAGTGGCAGCCAAGGCCCAACGGCCTGCTCAACGGTCACCGTTTCCAGCGTGACGACGGTGACTCAAGTCTCCACGGTTCCTGGCGTGACTACCACAGAGACCGACACCACCGCTGTCTCTGGAGGAGGTACTACTGTCACGGTTCCCGTCGGGACTGTCACAGAGACCGACACCACCACTGTCTCTGGAGGAGGTACTACTGTCACGGTTCCCGTCGGGACTGTCACAGAGACTGACACCACCACTGTCTCTGGAGGAGGTACTACCGTCACGATTTCCGGCGGCAGTACTACGATCACTACTACCGAAACTGCCTCTGAAGGAGGCACGACTGTCACGACAACCGAAACTGCCTCAGGTGGTAGCACAACGATCACGCTCCCCGGAAGTAATAGCACGGTCACATCTACCGAGACTACCACAATCTCAGGCGGCAGTACAACAATCACCGATACGATAACAGCGTCAGGCGGTAGCACTACGATCACCGATACCATAACGGCGTCAGGAGGCGGTACTACGATCACTGAAACATCAACTGAGACCGTACCCGGCGGAACCACCACGACCACGGAGACCACACCAGGCGGGACAACCACGATCACCGAAACCGCGTCAGGCGGGGGCAGCACCACCGTCACAACGACCTCTACGGCCTACTCGACGACCACCGAAACCGTTCCCGGTGGCACGACGACAGTTACCTCTCCGGGAGGCATAACCACAGTCACTTCTCCCGGTGGCACGACGACAGTCACGGAAACGTACAGCTGCCCGTCCGCAACATCCATCATCACCATCACCGAGTCGCCGAGCTGCACCTCCGGATCCGAATTGCCGACTTCGACCTGCAGCGGTGGAATCATCATCACCACCACGGAGACCACCACGACGACCTGCACCGAGACGACCACGGTGTCTGATTGCACGGGGATCCCGACGCTTGATTGCACGACGCCGCTGACGCCGACGCCGCTGCCGACCGTGACGGGATGGCTGGGGAAGGGGTGGAGGATCTAGGAGGTGGGAAATAGGGAAGAGGGTTTTGCATGGAAGACGTTTTCGTTGAGTATGGACCGGGGATTTCTAAGGGGATCGGTCAGTGCGGGAACAATGTACCATCGGTCTCTCATTTAGAAACAGCATCCTGATGTAAGGATCTTTTTTGGATGGACATTGGTTCCGGCGGGGAAAGGTTGGATTGACGGATAACATCAACGCTCTCTACGATTAACGTACGTTCGCGCCAGCCAGCTTGCAATGTGCAATCGCAATTGCAATGCTATGAATATCTTGGATCTGTGGTGCTGTGATGCCGTGACTCGTCGATCGTGACGCGCCTCGAGGGTGAATCAGCTCCCAAGGCTATGTATTTGGCACGCGAGTGTCGGACGACCCGAGGGCCATGGACTTGTCTCCTCCACGAGTAGAAAGCTGTTGTGATGCGGATTATTTCTCTAGGGTCGTGTTTGTAAATGGACTGTCCTTGTCTCGATGCTGAGAAGTAGAACAATCAGTAGTCGGGATATGCTCTCGCATTCCGAAGGGGTTTAATTATGGTCAAGGCAGCTGGTTTGGTCGATTGGTCTCCAGGCTTACGTTGGACATTTCATCGACAGGACTCATCCATGGTCTTGGGTTTTGGAGGCAGCTGTTCTTGCAAGGGGGAGGCGGATTCGCGATTTTGGATTAAGAGGTATGTTCAAGTGGGTGAAGGGCATTGATCGCTTTTGAACTCGTGTGGATAAATGGTTGGCCTTCCGCCTCGTGGGAGCGGTGGATGGGAATCATTGCTCTGGGAGGCAGGTCGGTAGGATTCACGCCGAGTACAATGTACAATGACAGCTACAGTTCACGGGTAGAAAAGGCAAATTAGGTCAATTGAAAAGCTTTATTCTCATTCTAATGATCGTAGATAAATTCATTGCTCCCCTCTGAACAATGTCCGTAAGAAGTCAAAGAAGCTTCCACCAGGGTACGTATGTTTCCATATAGATCAATCCTGTATCGTCGTCCTTGATATCTCGGTGGCAACTACCAGGAAAAGAGCGTAAGAATGGAAAGATGCATTATTGTATCATTGTCGGAGACAGCTTAGTGCTAAGGTTGTCATCAGCTGGATGTTCATCATGAGAAATGGATAGACTCTTACCGAGCAGCACGAGCAATCACAGCCAGAGGCGCAGGTGCAGGACCCGCCGTTGTTGCAGCACTGAGGCATGTTGATGGAGTTGTTGGTGTTGATGAGGATGGACTTCTTGTTGATCTTCGGTAGGATGTAGGTTAACTTTTGGATGTTCTGCGGTGATGGAAATGGAATTCGGGAACCGGGACAGACGTAGGGCCTTGATATACTTCTCCTTACCAATCCCACGTGCAAAGATCTACCCTGGAGGAGCAGTCAGATGTTCTTTCAATCCCCACAGCTCATGCATGAGCTTCAGACCGTGCCGGCCACCCGGCGTTCGTGGTCGCGCTACTTTTGCATCTGGACCTTACCTACCTGCTCTAGTATGGAGTCGAGGCTTGAAGATCAATGCAGGACGCAAGCCTTTGGCATTTCATTTGTCCGCTTGACTCGAGAATTGCGTTCCATGAGAATCCGCACTACAAGATGGTACACGGGCCCCACTTCTAATGTGCCGTCCCGTGAATATCGATCGACGAGAGGTTCAACAGAACTGTGGGGCGGAGACGGCGCGGGATGGAGGAGGGTAGGATGTGAAAAGGATTGGAAATGTTCGGGGAAGGGATCCGACAGGAGATGGGATGCAAACAGTAGGGTGGTACGGCTAGGATGAGGATGCGGGTGGGTGAAGGTATGAATGGTGGGATGGAGGGCTAGTGCTGCTAGGCGGGTGGGATGCCTGGAGTGAGGCGTAGTGGATGAGCAAATTCCAGCCCATAGTGCAATCCAGAGCTGATTGGCGTGAGGTGGTTTGGTTGGTCAAAGACTTGGTCATTACCAGGACAGGGTTCGACAGAATTCAGTCCAATGTTGCTTTCATATCGTGAGGGACAAGACGCAGACTGTATGAATATCGATGGTACGGAGTGGTGACGTCATGATCAATGTGTAGAGCCAAAGTCTTTGGTGTAATGGAGAATTGTCAGTGTGTTACCATTGAGAATCTCTCACAAGAATAGAAAAGCCTCTGGAACCTACTGGTGGAATTGTCATGACTTTGAAATCTTCGCATTGTAGATTTCCGACCAGACAGTTTTGCTCTCAATGGATTAAGCCTACCTGTTGTCAACTAGACCAAAACGCGTCAGGTGCTGCCTCGCGAGTGATAGTAGAAAAACCCATCAATTCTTTGGGGCTGTCTTGTGTGTACTTTTAGAAATGCAAGGCTATGTACGTGCATGAAGACGCGAACGTACAAAGGGTGATATGTGATGATCTCTCAAATTTTCCCCTGAGGATGGGGATAGATACTCTGGACGCTTCACGGGACAATGCAGTCTCGTGGTTCCTATCCTTATTCTGTAGCTGGTATCAAACAATAGGAGGCGGCACGTGTTTATCTCGTGAGGTGAGAAACAAACGCGTCGCGTTCGCAGAGAAAATAGATTGGCGGACGAATTCTCATACCGCGTTACGAAGCTGGTAAGCGCCGATCTTCACAAGTCGAGTCCACGATTGTCTGGACAACGAGTCACATTCTTCCGCTGGTGCCAATGAAGAGTCGAAGGCGGCGGTGAGGCAAAGGGGCGGGGCGGAGATCCGGGGGATGTTCCCTGGAGAGAAGGCGTGATCTGGGACCCAAGTTCATGCGCCGGTCCACCGCCAGGTTTTCGGTCGACGTCCAACTATAACATCAGGCGCCTCCCGCCCACGGACAACAATTCTTTCCTTTTCTCTACACCACGGAACGGGATACTGCCATTTTACGTGCCATCGAAAGGTGAGTCGGAGGAAAACCCTGCGTTCGCTTTGGAACTCGTTAATCTGAAACTAAATTGAATGTGGTTAGTGTACCAGACTAGCCGAACTTCCTCCGTGAGGCTAGCAAGCCCAAATCTTCTCTCACACGTTCGAAGACGGAAGCGCAAGCTCTTGTACGGAGTACGCTGCTGGTCACAGAGAGCATCCAAGTCCTCGTGCCTTTTACTGCAGAAACGGCTTTTCACCCCTCAACACTCCTAGAATACCCTTGACCTTCCAGACGTTACCCCTCACATACCGCTTCTCCACAACACCCTGGCTCCCAGTTGCGACTCCAATTTCTGGCCCTCAATCTGTTACGGGAGAGTACCTATACCTAGCCGGTTCTATCTGAAAATATCACAATCATGCCGGCGCCGCGACACTTGACTAGAGCCTGTCTTACTTCCTGCAGTGGGCCTGATTCTGACACTACACGGGCTTACGAACCTTCTTGGAAACCTTCTCCGTTATTCAGTCCTTGTCCAGTATCGACACAACTCCACATACACCTGTAAGAAAGCAACTATCTTAGAGCCAGGCTGACTCGTGGTCTCTACACCGGGCGAAAAGATGGGCCTCAGAGTCGCCGGCACCTCCGACCGCGTTGGTAAGTGCGATCCGGCCTTTGCTCGGTTGGGATTTGATAATATCGTCGAGATCCTACTCCCACCAGCAGTGTTGAAATCTGTCTGAAACACGAGTATTTGCTTTGCGTTTGAGAAGAATCGTCTGCTATCTTTGGAATGCTCAATGACAGAGTTCCGGACTTCAAATTCCAAGGGCGAGCAATTGTACTGTTGGCCGAAAATGCGGGGGAACCAAGGGACTTTGTGCCCCATCAACGCCACAACCGGCATGGTCACTGCAAACCCCAGCTTCTACCCATACGGCTCCATCGGCAGATCACCAATCGTCATCAGTCGCTCGGAGTCTATGCCAATCATCAAGCACCTTTCAATGGTCTTCGCTCCCTGGCAGCATTTCGCCTCTCAGCCGTTTGAGCAATGACGCAGCGGGCCGATATAGGTACCCTACATTCTTTTTGCCCCCTCCCGCAGCCTGTAACGTCTCCCTGCAACCGCCTGATAGCCGAGGACGCAAGGTTTATACGTACGAATCTCACTCTTCATCTCATGTCTGCGGATCTCCTTAAGTCTTCTCCCGTACCTTACTCCCTATCACCTCCAACCTTCTCCTTATCGTTTTGTAGGAGCCTCTAGGTCCAGATCCGGGACAACTAGAAAGACGGTACTCATTTTAAAAGCAGCCCCCAGTAGCCGTTGGAAATGGCTAACCCCTTCGAAACGTCCCCAAGGACGGCAAATGGGAAAACCGACATTGAGATTCTTCCAGGCACACATCGAAGCGACAGCGACGAAGCCACATTTGCTCAATCAGAACAGCAATATACCCACAAGGAATCCTCTTCCGATGAACGTGCTTATCCCTACTACGCGGAACATGGACCGCCCATTGATAATTACAACAATCAGCAGAAACTTGAAGACGACTACGCACATCACAACAAACTCTGGTGGAGTCGTGTACGATACTATCTACGAGATCCAGCGGCTGAGTTCCTAGGCACCTTCATCATGATTATTTTTGGCGACGGCTCAGTAGCACAGGTTACGCTTAGTTCTGCCACAACTCTGCCCAAGTCTTCTCAGTCCAAGGGGGAGTATCAGTCAATCTCGTGGGGGTAAGTCACATCACTCACCCGTTCTTGATACCCACTAACACCTTTAAAGCTGGGGTATAGGCGTTATGCTTGGTGTCTATGTCGCCGGCTGCGCTGGCGGTCATCTCAACCCCGCGGTCACATTGTGCAACTGTCTGTACCGTGGATTTCCCTGGCGGAAGTGGCCTATCTACGCATGTGCTCAGGTTGCAGGGTGCTTCTGTGGCGCTGCCGTTATCTACGGCAACTACAAATCGGCCATCAATGTCTACGAAGGATCTCCTGACCGTCGGACCGTCCCTGGCTACTCCGACACGGCTACCGCGGGTGTCTTTTGCACATACCCCCAACCTTTCATGGAGACCGTGGGAATGTTCTTCAGCGAAGTCATTGCTAGTGCTGTGTTGATCTTCGTTATATTTGCCTTGAAGGATGACAACAATTTTGGCGCTGGAAACCTGATTCCAATTGCACTCTTCTTTTTGATCTTTGGCATCGGTGCCACATTGGGATGGGAGACGGGATACGCCATCAATCTAGCACGAGATTTCGGCCCACGCCTTTTCACGTATTTCGTAGGCTACGGTCACGAGGTATGGAGTGCTGGAAACTATTATTTCTGGGTAAGCACCTACTCCTTGGCTTAGGTGAGCTCAGCTGACTGGTCAGATTCCCATGGTTGCCCCATTTCTTGGCACCGCTTTGGGTGGTTTTCTATACGATGTCTTTATTTTCACAGGCGAAAGTCCTATCAACACGCCCTGGTTCGGCTTTAAGCGTATACTCAGGCCGGATGTCGCTGCCATCCGAGCCGAGGTGTTGGGGAAGCCGTCGGGAGCGAAGAAGACTAAGGACGGTAGTGAGAAAGTCTAAAAGCTTTGTTTGGAAGTGAAAGAGCGTATGTCAGCTTTTCTACGCAGTTTTTGCTCGTTGATTTTGGATAGTCTAGTTTTGGGTGGTCTTTGTCGGGAAAGCAATCTTGGCTTTCTCCCGCGAGTGAGTTTTTATTTCATGACCTGGAAACGATTTCAACGACGGAGAACAGATCAGAATATTTGAGCAATCAAGCCATTTTGGGACACTTCAACGGATTGTCGTAGTAGCTGCCAACGATTCAGCAGCGACGTGATCTGTGAGGGTTTTGGTGGTCTTCCTCGTCTCCATGGTCCGACCACGAATCATGTTCTACTCTTTACCTGAATACCCGGCCAGTGGCTTAAGCCCTACGTCTGATAGGAGTCCACGGTGGTTCATCCCCGTAAATGATGTGACACATTCGGCATGACTTCCATAAGTCCGAAGCGAGAGCCATCCATTGCAGCGAGAACTCCAGAGCTAGCAGGTGAAGACTTGGCTTCTTATCTGTAAGAGTTAGCGGCTCTGGAATATCCGAGATCTACTGTTCTTTGATCGCGTGGCTGCTGCAGGTCTCTGATCTGTCTTTTAAGTCCTCCGTTCCCGCCCGCTTACGGCGATAAGCGAACTCTATCTCCGGGGTAAGGACTAATTGCGGGGCGGGTTCGGTCTCCGTAATGATGTCTGAGCATTCAAAGACGAACATTCAGGGCCGTTGCACTCAAACTTACTGCTCGGAAATGCTTTTTGAGCTTTGTGAGATGAACTATGTGACCAGATACCATCGTCCGGAGCGAGGTTCTGAAAAGGTATGGGCCCGGTGGTGACTGGGCTTCCCCCGGAGATCCTGCATAGCATCTTCTCGCTTGTAGATCCGGGGGACATTGCGGCTCTCATTCGAAGCTGCAGGACCTTGCAACATTTCGTCAACGCAAACAGACGGTCGTTATTCAAAGAACTGTATCTTCAGAGATTTGTAAAGACATCCCTTTTGCCTTCTCAATCCCACGCCTAATGATTAGCAGGATGATCCACGACAGAATGAGAATGCCCCGGAGCCAGCATGGGAGACTGAGCTGCCGCGGCTAGCGAAGCTCCAAAAGATCCTCGAGGCGAGAGGTTTAGAGGCAAAGGTACTGTCTATTTCTTGACACTAAGCTGAAGCTTTCATGACCGAAATCGATAGGCTGGACAGCTGGGATTTGTTTGCCACGCAGTGCAGGACCTACTACTCCACACCTCCACCGACACAAGCCAATCCTTGAATATCGCATTCCTTACGAAACACTTTGGCGATCGAGATGACAACCAAGACGCCTTTCTCTGTCGATCGTCACTTTTTGAGCGAGCCAGACCAGAAACATCAAGCGAAAGTGTACCACGGACAGAAGATGAACGTCAAACGAGTGCTAAGCTGCATTGCCTTTATGGCGTACCAATTGAGTGTCATGGCCGGACACGCTCTGGTTGGACCTATCCACACGCCTGCTCAAAGGTGTACGACCTCCGAAACTACACAGACGCAACCATGTGGGGACCATTTCGTAATGATGGCTCGCAACGTGTGGATTGGGAGAGGCTTGAAGCAATCATGGTGGTTCTGGGACACAACATTCAAAATTTCAGCAATCGAGCCAAAGGAGATTTGAAGCCTATTTGGTCCAACCCTTTCCATGGGGCTTATCCGAACAGCTTCAGGAACCCGCCGATCCCGTTACGCGAGTCTACAAAGGCGCCAAAGATTGTTAAAGAACCAACTCTGCCGCTGGATGCCCAGGATCCGTATGGCGTGAGTGGAACCTGGTTCAGAGTAAGTTGCGCAGCCTATCAGTCCATGGAACTCTGCTAAATATCATCACGCAGATTGTCTGCTTCCTGGGTATATCATCACCGCCTCCACAGCTGGATGACTCCCGAATACAATCTGACAGATTTTCCTTTAAGTAGATTACCATGAACTCCACGCCTTCAACTTCGCCACCCCAGACCCACCATCAGGCGTACCTCGAGCGCCGCTGGACACCGTCGAAGCCATACGCCTTATCATCATGAGCCTCCGTGTCATAAAGGTCGAACCTCCAGGCGAAGACGACCATCAATCCTACCCAGTCGTCAATTTCAAGGGTACCTCACGCTCTATGCAGGCGTCTTGGGACCCGAATGCAAATTCGACTATCCGAGGTGCGTCTTTCTCCGGTGTGTTGCCCTAGGGCGCTTAGCAGAGTGGCTCACTGATACAGTACATACAGGGACGGTACGGATGACTAAGGAACGGGAGGTGAGATGGACAACTTTCTCGATTTACGGAGGGCAAGTCTCCCAGCAGTGAGCCTCTCAGGGCCTTGATTAATGACTAACATTGCTATTGCTATAGTGAATGGCGTTGGCGAAGCGAGAATGTCCAGGTAGGCGGGATTCGATCAGCACGGGGTGCGTTTGGAAATTGGTTCGACAAGTAAGTTGTTTTTAGCTTTCTCAAGGAACTCTTCAAAATCACGACGGTTGCTTATATTGTCTTTTTCCCACTCCTCAGGGATTATGACCCAGAAGGTCCTGCAGGTCCGAATGCTTTTTGGAAGATCAGCGACGAACACGAATTGAATGAAGACGATACGCATCTTGATCAAGACGCTTGGATACCGACATAACAGTTTGTCGGGATGAAGCGAGTCGCCTTGGGGCTTACAGGGCAAATTGGACCTTTTGAGGTTGGTTCAAGCGAGACACCAGACTGTAGTGGATTGATCGTCATACTTTGGTGGCACACATGCTCCACACAGGAGACTTTTCTGCGACAGATTTTTCAAAGGAGTTTCGATATCCTTTCAAAGCAGCGTTTACGCAGCTCTGATATTTCGCGTTTCGTCCTTTCTGCTTTCAAGTCAATCTCACATTTTTCTATCTACCTCTCCTCTTTCGAAATTCTTTCTAGGCTGACAACAGGAGCGGCTATACTTTGACGCTCAAGGAGCCGTTCAGTCCTTGGCTGCGATTCATTGCCCATGTAGCTCCGAGGTTGGTAACCACTGCTTGCCCAAAGGGGCTTCAATTTTGACCTATCGGGCGTTCTCATCCGGTTGCTGACGCGTCGTGAATATCAACGCTAATGTTGAAGAAATGTGAACTGTGGGGATCAACCTCCGGTGGCAGAATATCAGGCCTTTACAAAGCGGTCGAAATGGCCCCGCTTATCACTCTCCCATGGCACGCCTGATTGTGCTGGAACCAAATAGTCTACACGCAATTCCCTGTTGATCAGTAGATTTTGCTTGATCAGTCAACACAACATGCCGTTCCCGGGGTTTCAAAGGGTTCAGGTGCTCCGCCTTGTTCTGACGATGGATGGCACAACTGGATTTCTTGTTTAGGCATCTAAAACCACTGCCCTGGCCGAAGCCTATCATGTCTCTAAGCCTGTTTCGAAGGGCGCGCCAAGGTACAGAATCAAATGTCGAAGCCAACCGGAAGATCTCATCCAGACTTCCACTACATTCAATCATCACTATTACTGACCATTCATAAAAGTCACAAATTCCTCTTTGACGGTACGGGTCCCTCGCCAGATCCTGTCTCTCCCCACCTCAAGCCCCAAACCCAACCTCACCTTCCTGCCCAAAGCAACCTCACACAACAAAGACCCATCATCCAACTCCTCACCACACTTTACACCAACAATGCGCTGCCCCCTCCTCTTCCTCCTCTCTCTCACCTTCCCTCTCCCCCTCGCCCTCTTTTCTTCCGCACACCCCATCAGCCGCGCAGTGGAGGCTGGCCCTGAACCGGACAGCTGCACGACATTCTGCCACCGCTCCCTCCCCGAGCACCGTGATGTGTTGCCACTAACACTCCTTGCGCCGGATATGATGAGGGATGAGGAGTTGATTCCCGCGGGGCCGTGGGCGGAAGCTTTCGACAGGGAATGAATGACGTGTGGGGGATTGGGGGTGGGAGGGAAGGGGCGGGAGGTGGGGGAGGAGGAGCAGGGGATGAATTGAGTAGTGGGAAGGGGAGCGTGGGAAGGGGAAGGGTTGCGATGCGGAGTCTGCAATGGGGAAAGGGACGATGGAGGGAAAGGCGTTGAGTGTGGTGGTAGGGATTTTAATGGTCAATCGGAGAGAAATGGGAGCACGCTTCGTGATCTTCCGATCTCAGGGAAATGCCGACGAGCTCAACAGACCGCCCGCAAGGTCTGGGGCGGCGGAATTGAAATGTCTCCCTTCACCTGCTTCGTGGCAGTTGTACGGACGACGGAGTGTTCGTGAAGTTCCTTGCTACTTAGTATTGCCTGTTAAACATGTTCGCTGGGACCATTCTATAAGAATCCTCTCGTCGATCTTTGAATTTGACATTCCTTTGGAAAGATCATTGTCTAAGAGAAGAATTTCTCATTAAACTTCGTTTGGTGTAGATATCCAATTGACTCAATGTCAAAAAACGCATTACCTTCGGCAACAAGCTGGCTTTCGGGAATTGAGTCGATGGCACTAAGTTATATTACTCGCTTACCCAAAAAGCACGAAAAAAGAGAGCCCGGCGTCTTTCTAGCTACTACGAGCGAACCATTGCTTGGTTTCCTACTTTCGTTTCCTTTCTGATTGGCTGAAAGACATGAATTGTATGTCACATTATGTCGTGTCACCGTCGTTTCTCCCTCTAAGCCAATTGCAAACTTTGCAAATGCCCAACTCACGTCGAATTTCTTAGAGTCTTCGTCATTGTCTGTTTGTGCTCTCTTCCTCCTCCTTTTCTTCCAGCAATCAGCCACACCAGTAGTCAAGCCTCAGCCGCTCACACCTCCCGGCGAGGCATCGCGTCTCGCTTACCTCAACCTCTCGGAGGGCATCATTCCAATCGGGGCGGAGACTGCCTCCGGGTCAGGCATGGCGTCCCTCTCGTAGGTAGCTGAGCTAAGAGCAGGGTCTTCTGATCCAAGGAGAGAGCGCCAACAATGGACGCTACAGCCCTCTGGATCTGGGTGAATAGGGTGCGCGGATGAGAGGCTGAGGATGCCGATGGCGAGGGTGAGGGGTGTAAGGAGGGAAGTGTATTGCATTGTCGCGGTGAAGGTGGAGACAAGATGGATTCCGGATAGGTTTGAGATTTGAATACTAGGGGATTCATTGATGTTGGATTCTTTTGTGGGGATATTTTGCCGGACAAGAAGAAGATGGAACCGGCTTATGGATGCATGGCGATAGAGACGCGCCTTTGTGTCTTCCGAACAAAAGAGACCTTTCTTATCCAGTCTGATAAAATGTGTCAAGCCATTCAATTACTCGCCATTGATATCCACTCTAGCCTTGGACCCCGGCGCTGAATAAGCCAGAGCTGGTATACAGATCCAGATACCAGAAAGGTAAGCCGACTCAGTAGTGATGCATGTGGCCATGTCGAGACCGTCTGCAAGCCCGTGTGGCGTCCCTCGTGCGCTAATGTAGCTGGCTGCTGCAGGTAGTGTTCGCAACTCAACTTATCCCTGGACGGGTGTCGGCGCTGGCCGATCGATGACTAAGCTGTCGTCCCTAGAAAATCAGGTAGAATGTATGGTGAGTCCACCGTCGTCAGAAGATCTGTTAGAGACGCAATTGCTAAATCGATAGAATCGCCGGTCTACGATTGGTCCACATCGTCACGAGCTCAAAAGGACTTGACCTGATTCAGGTACCTAAATTGGTTGCAACAGAAGCCACTGACAGCTTTGTCGCTTCTAGTGATGTCGACCATACCACTTACTAGGTTCCATTGAGCTTCATGAAGCTGGTGAATTGCAGGCAGAGTTCTTTGTTGAAGTCTTGGCCTTTGGGGGACCACAGATTGCCCGTCTCCCTCAGGACGGTCATGTCAGACACAGGGTGTGTATTCGCGTTGCATAAGTATTTGTGGCGTCCATGTATGCAGATATGATTGAGCATTGTGGAGGCTTAACTGTAAGTATGGAGGCGGCATCCTGGCTGAAAGAGCGAATCAGAAGCGAGGTCAGAAAAGTTGTCTCTGGCAGTGGGTAGGCTGAATTTGGCGTCAACAAAACAGCATGATGGATTCAACAGAGGAACCAGAATCGAACATGAGACACCGATACCGATACCTTCCGAGACGCAAAAGGAAAGACAAAGGAATGCGACTTCTGACTCTCTTGGTAAGTCCGACATGCGCAGGCGAGCAGCTCCTTTGAGAAAGTGGGAGAGTGCGCCGCAGCTGTCTCAAGAGTCAAGCCCTCTCGGTGCGGTGTCAACGCATATGGTGCTTGACAGACTTGCTGCATTAGGCAAACGATATTATGAGGCGAGAGTTGCCTTTCGGCTATGCCCGCTTCTTTTCCACAACATATGGAGACTTCTTGACTCCCTTCTGCTTTTCCAACTCTTTCTTCCTTATGGTGAACCACCTTTAGACCCAAGTGGAGCTCGCGGCAGGTATCCTTCTCTTTGAGCAACGTTCTTAACCTATCCGGAAACAGTGACTTGTTTGGAGCGAATAGCTCGACGGGTGTTTTGGCCGAAAACTTTGCAAGTGTCGCGTTACCATGTGCTGTGTAGGGGGCTGCCGTTGGGAGGGAAAGAAGGGGGGAGGGGGAACCATGTTGTCGCCGACTAGTTATTAGGTTATCATGAGATTGGGGATGCCTTCGTAACCCAAAAATAACACTGAATGAGAACGGGTGAAACTTAATCGTGCGAGAGAAGTGGGATGTCTGGCAATCTCATGTTAGCAAATCTGCTTTGCATTTTGCTGCCCAATTGTGGGCTCTGCTTATGGCCACATCTGTGTTTTGGGCTACTAAATCGAAAGCTGGCATCGCCGAGGAGTCTATGCCACTTTATTGCTGGATCCCGAGACCGTGGAGCTGCAGGCTCGGGATAGACAGGCATACCCATGGACACTGGGTCAATTCGAGGTTTGGTTATCACCCGTTGCAGGGCGAAAGCATCATCGATTGCAGATTTGGTAGCGGCGATTGTAGAGTGAAAAGCATCCGAGAGGCTGGCTTCTTCTGCGTGCCCATTCAGATATTGAGATGGCAGAAAGGACTGGAGTTGAAGCTCCAGTTCGTGATGGCGACGTCATTTCAAACCTTGGCATCGATAGAGTGTATCGAGGAAATGAGGTGCTTTGTTTTTCATCTCTGTCTGATCGAGAATTCAATTTCCCACTCTCAACAAACTTTTTGCTTTTCCTTTCATCATCCTGCTCTCTGCAATTGCTCATACCGAGGCCAATTGCACAGTCTCCTAGTCGCATGTCAATGGCCGAAATTCGCCCAATGACAGAATGCTCTGTCAAACACTCAAGGCCATGGACCGTGTATAGGAAGCATTCTCTAATGGGACCAGAAAGAGGCCTGGAAATGGAATAGAGTTCTCTCATAGCCACTATGTTCGGGAAATTCTCAAATGTGTCTTGATAGACCAGGGTGTCCCGGCCCAACACGGCTGCATAAGAACATCAAGACACGGGATGTTTGTCCATGATGGTCCACTTCCTCCTCCTTGATTTTCGTCTGCATGTAGCGGTAATTCAATGCATACTCTCATGTCTACTAGCCTCACTTCAAAATGACTGGAAGGGTAGCTTCAGCACTTCTCATGCCGTCCTTGCTTCCTGTTTATTCTAGATCGCCAAAAACCCTCGTGTGTCCCAGGTATAGCCGCTGGGCAACCTCGCACCAACGCTGAAAACTTCCCGTGCAATTCCTTCAACACACTCGACAAATCGAACATCACCCTCTTCCTCTCAAATGACGCGTCGTTCCAGCCACGAGCCAAGCAACCAACTCCAGCGCGCACAACGCTCGTACCACCGCGAATGCTATTCCAGCGACGGCGACAGCGATTCAAAACCTCGATCCTCGTCATCACGCCGAAGTCGACGCCGGTCTACGGGTGACCTTACCCGCTCGCGTCACCGTCCCCTTCCACATACCTCCCGACCATCCGAGAGCTACACAATCGCAAAAGCCTGCAAGTCTGCCGCAGTTGGCGCAGTTGTTGAGGCTCTACGTTGCCGTGCCGAGCCCGGTCCCTGGGTTGGCCAGAAGGGCGTCCGTGTAGCAACTGCAGCCCCTGAGCGGAGGGGTTTATGGCGTGTTGAGGAATGGGAGACTAAGGGCGGACGGGAAGCTGCCGGTTGCCGAGGCGGCGATCTCTGGTGTGTATGCTGTGGATTTTCTGAAGAGAGTGCTGAGACCGACGGAGCATGAAACAAAGGCGGAGGAGGCGAGAATGGAGGAGAGAGAGAAAGATAACGAGGAAAGGAGAAGGCGCTAAGCGTGTGAGGATCTTCGGCAACTATCAATTGACGTTCCATCTTGTCCGATCTGGTCGCACGATTCGAAGCTCTAGTGTCTCTGCTGGGATGATCCGGTTAGATGAGGACTCTGATCTCTGGGCCAGGAGGCAGCCATTTGCATCACACAATTGATTGGCTATCGATGATTTGCTCTTGTTGAATCCAGGGTCAGCAGCTTGTAGTCTCGGCATGGGTACGTCTGAACTCCATTTCTGCAGGCATCAAGTCTATCGATGTTCTCGATTAAGTTCAGGCTCACACCAAGCTTTTTGTACCTGCTCTTAGCTGCGTGCTTGAACCTAGAACGCAAGATGCCGAGGTACCTTCCTTCGTTGTTATGTTGAATCAAATGGTGTTCTCCACAAGAATTTTTCAACAAGTGTGTAGGAAGTCGGACAGGTTACCCATACTCTAGGAAGTTCGGTTCAGGTACCCGCTGGAAGTTTATGCAAGCCTCAACGCTTAGACAGACATCGAAACCTTAATCACTTCGTCAAGTCTTGACTGCTGGCCTTTGTTGCAATGCGGAATCGTTCGAGAATTCCAAAGTTCGGGAGTCCTTGCTGGCTCCTCGACAAAATGCGGTCCGAGACTTCGTTCAACGGCTATGCTTGCAAACTTTGGTTGATAACTCGAGATTCTAGCATCTCTTTCAGGGACAGGCCAGACCGGTTTGAGCCGCAATCGAATCGAGCTCGCTCAATGCTGCCCTTCATGTCGATGATGGTACCTCGGGCTGCGAGTCTTTTGGCGTCGAGCAAGGACAAAGCAGAAAATACGAGCAGCAAGCTTTAGCACAACGAAAAGTATCTTGCATCTGATGATCCCACCGCCTTCTGGATCTGCGATGCAGCGGATACTTCACGTCATGATTACTTTGCCATTGCTCGCTGGTTCTTTGAGGCTATTCAGACAGCAATTCTTTGTTTCGGGTCGGGGCACGTACCGATTTCGTCTTGGGAAGCGAGGTGGTCACAAAGGTACAAAGGAGCCAATTTTTGCGGAGAAAATGGACTTCATCCGAAGCAACTTCCACTTGACTCAACATCCTTCCTCCATCAGACTCATAGTCAGTCAACAAATCAATCATCAAAATGCACTTCAAGGATACTGCTTTCGCCATCCTTTCGCTCGCAGGCATCATCAGCGCCAGCCACGCTGGACCTACCCGTCGTAATCTCAACGTATGTTTCCTGTCATGGCTTCTCCGTTCCCTCACCACCGACCATAGATACCCCGCTGACTCTTTTTCAGGCACGCACAACCGGCGCGCGCATGACATTCTTCGATGTCGGCCTCGGAGCCTGCGGCAAGACCAACGTGGCCACGGATCTTGTCGTGGCGCTGAATCCGTCCGACTACGGCAACGGTGAACACTGCGGCAAGACAATAACCGTCACCTATGCTGGCAAGACCCAAAAAGCCACGGTCGTCGACAAGTGTCCAGGCTGTCCATACGGCGGGTTGGATGCTTCCAGGGGATTGTTCGGAAACTTTGCGTCGGAGGATAAGGGCGTGATCTATGTGGATTGGAAGTTTGATCGAGAAGAGTAGTAATTAGAGGGGAAAGAAAATAGAGAACGCTCTATATGGAGAACTCAAATAACACAGAGAAAAATAACGTGAAACTTTTATTAGTGATCAAGTATCTTGCCAATTGATCCCTCATACAACTTCACCTAAAAGAATTTTTAGTCTGTGAGACTCTTCTTGGGCCTTCTCATTATTCCTCGTGCGACGTGTTGCAAAATACCAAGCGCCGACAGTTATGCTAGTAAGGCCCACAGCGATAACCACGAATATCCAGATGTATCTTGAAACGACCGTGCTGTCTGCGGCTGCTTTCCAGTTGAAGAAGCCGGTCGAAAAAATGGTCTAGCTCGTATGTTAATTTGATTCCACCTGACTGGGGCATTGGGAAACATGGAGCTTACAGCCACCGTCGATAATGGTAGGAACACCATTGTCAGCAGCGCAATTGATCGCATCTGGGAACTGTCGCGTTTCATGTCTTGCGTGACCTCTGTGCTGGTGCGCGCCAGCTGTGTATTGACTCTTGAAAGATGCAGATTTACCTTGTTGTCCTCTCGAGCGAAATGATTCCATACCTACCAAACATTGGTCAGAGATAGTGGCCATAAGTCTTGTGGAACGAGATTTAACTTGCCGTTTGCATGGTGAGTGACATATTCTCGATCACCATATTGCACTCGTTGAGCTTATCCTCGTACTCGCTGCAAATTTCGTCTAACCGCGCATTGATCTGGCGTCCTGCCCGCCCCAAAGGCTTCCAAGACTTCAGAAGGGCTGATGAAACGGTCATCTTTGCACGCTGAAGCTCCTGGATTTTCAAAACTTACAGGTCTTCGTAGCCATTGATTTCAGCTGTCTCTTCTCCGCTTCGATTTGGTTGATAAGGCCACGACTTTCGTAGCACATTTTTAGGAACGTAGCCATCTTCCTCTTGTTCATGTCAAGGTCAAGCTCCTGGTCCGACGACGCTTTCAGAGTGAAACCGTCCAGTAACTCATCCACTCTGCCAGCCAGCCGAGTCCTCTCTAGTTCGGCAATCAGGCCGGACGGCAATAAAGGATGGTTGTATGTAAGGTCAACGGTATCTAGCCTGCGTATTATCTCCCACTTTTGTCTCTCACTGCACCCGTAGATTACTGCCAGCGCCAATTTCGATTTTGCGAAGAAAACCGATGATAGAGCCACATCTTCAGGGAATACGGATGAGGTTCGCGCTGTGCAGTCTATCCAGAGGCGAGACACGGCTAAGTCAGCGGTCCGAATTAAATTAGCCAGCAAGAATACTAACATATCTTGAAATCGTCGAACTTAGAGTCATGGTGATTGGAGCAAGAGAAATATGTAACCTCTCTCCCAATTGTCCGAGTGACTGTCGGATGAACGCAGAAATTTTGAACAATTTTCGTAAAGACTTGTCTTTCGAACGGCAGATAGTGGACCGGTGCCGGTATCCCTTCGAATACTGGATCGGCGCGGGTGCATATGCTGTCGAGGTAATTCTCAGTATGCAGACATCATCTTGTCAATGCCAACGATATTACACAACACATATCCCAGGTTTCATAGCCTCATGGCAGAGAAATGAAGCCTGTTGATGTTAATTTCCAGTCGGACGCGAAGAGAGGCAAAACTTTCGTTCCTGAACCAAACATCCCAGTCACACTCCGTCGTCAAATCATCCAATATGGCATTCTAACATTTAAAATCAGCAAACACTCCTTCATCGCGATAGCACAGAGATTAAGTGTCAACCTTGTGGATTGCGAGTTTTGTCAGCACCGTAGTCTCCCGCCTTTCGTATCCGAACTTCGCGAAGTCAAGATCTGTCCACTCTGGTGAGTTGCGTTGCCAGTCCATTCCGAGTTATCTCCTTCCCGGAGACCCACATCAATTGCCACTCGCTAGGTTCGAGCCGCTGCGCAAGCGCGACGCACGCCGGAGTCTAGAAAATAAAGTAAAACAGTACGCGATTCTGACCTGAATCGCTACGCCTGTCCGAACAACTACCGCGTGGACTATTATAGATTGAATATAACGCTATAATCATTGGACTTTTTCTTTTTGGGAAAACGATTCGAAAAATTGAACCTTCATAAATCTTGTGAACAAAGTGTGCGTAAGAAAAGCGGAAGTGTAGAGTATACCAAAAAACCATCAGACATTAAACTGCAATTTACTTGTGTACCCTTTGTTCCTTTCCCTCATTCTTTCCTGTTAGACTTAGCAGACATAGCTACCCAGCGGCGGCCTCAGGTTCTTCGGCCTCTTTATCCCGCCGATGGGAGTCTACTACAAGAATGTCGAGACACGAGGCTGACGACGAGGCACATTCCGGCATGCGGTAGAATTTAGAGATTTGCGCGGCAGAACGATAATCATGGTCCCTTTCAAGATCGAATTGGGCCTCTTCACAGAATTTTCTGCAAGGCCGCTGCAAAGGCCGCTGCAGTGGCACGTCAAGGTGTCGTGTCGTGTCTTGACGTGGTCAACTGCAATAGGCTGTGGCCCCTCGACGGTGACACATACATCCGAGATAATAGGATAGTACTTCTGAGAATGATAGCCGATCGGTAGCGAAGAAAAACTTGTGAGAGAAGCTGCCCAAAGAAAGCCCAGCCGAACATACATAAATACGTAGTCCTAGTCTAGCCTTAGCTTGAGCGACATATCCGGCCTTCTTGTCCCCACCCGAACCCCACCGCACATCCCCCTCCGGCCCGCCCGGTCCGATGGCCTCAACCTACTCAACGGAACCGTCCCTATCGACTACCAGCACCCTAGTCCCCGGATGGTCTGAACATGTGATGCGGAAAAAGTACAGAGATCCCCGGAAGCTCAAGGAATCGCTGGATAGGATCTATGGGGACGAAGGGTACAGGGTTATTGTACGTTGGAGAATCTGGACTGAGCACTGCATCACTGAAATACCCCCAGGTTAAGGGGGATAGGTATATTTTGGCGCTTCCCACGCCATTGACTGGAGTAGGTAGCGATTTAACCTAAGCATATGAAGCTAAGGCCACGACAGAAAGAGCTTGAGGACCTGGAGGAAAAGATTCGGAATCACTATTGAAGCATGAGGTAAAGTATTCAAGGACGCCAGCGTTGGGGTATATTGATCTATCCATCTACTTTAAGAATTGACGATTGTTCTATAGGATTGAATCACACCAATCCGCGAAAAAAATAGCCGACGCTGTTCCTATATACAGTAAACCCTCGATAAAAGCAACCGATCGCGTGTACGATTCAATGTTTGGGGAAGCCCTGAAAAATTGATCTTGAATAACATCGCCTTTTCTTTTCTCCAAAATATTATATGAGAGATCGTCAAGTGGTTTTGACTAAATCTAACGTCTATGAGAAAGAAGAATCTCCTTTGGAAGCTGTTGCTTATATCGAGGGTTTACCGTATGTCTAACCTATGCAGCTGATCAAAGACGCCTCGCTTAACGCAGGATGATTACGAAGTGGTATCACGTGTCTGAACACCTTCGCTTCAGAGATAGCACCACTTGCCAGAGGAAGCATGGACCGGAGAAAAGTTTCTGAAGAGCAAAGACGAATTGCCAAGCGAGTATCGTCGCCGAGTTTCGAGTACGGAGAACCAATCTTCTCGGACAGGCCTCTTTTCTTTCCGATATCGCGGCAGGACCATGTGGATTATTTTAATATGCCTCAAACACTTTTATGAGTTCCTCTCATCAGGATTCATGGAATGAGAACGCGATTCTTTGGCGTAGTCCGACAATCCTTGGCATGTTATGACTAAAAGGCCCAGCCTGCGCTTCAATTCAGGAGATTTGACTCGTTCTTGTGCGTTTGGTTCGAGCATACAGTCCTCAATCAGTGTCAAAAAGTCGACGTGATATTGCGTACAGTGTGGGTGTTGTTTCAGCTGCTCAATCCATGCTGTCACCTTTGGTTTCCTGACTGCTGTCTTCGGTTCTCCTGGGTTCTCCTCGATTTTGAAGAAAATGTCGGAATCAAATTTGTAATGATCCCGTTCAAGCCTGTGCTGAGGAAAGCCGTCGTGGACGGACTCCCATCCATTAAGATTCCACGTTACGAACTCCAGGAACATGCATCCCATTGAATATATATCGCAAGCGCGCGATATCTTTCCGTATTCGGTGTCAAATTCAGGTGCACGGTATGTTGCCGTTCTTTCGAGGGATTTCGTATCGTTAGACGCCGAAATCTTGCTATGCAGACGCCCTAGCCCAAAGTCTGTCATCACGAGAATGTTATCGTGTTCAAACCAAAGAGTGTTTTCCGCTTTGACGTCCCCATGCCTACCATATAATTCATGATTGTTTTCGTCGACGTCGGGAAGGTGCTTTAGATCAAGGTCCCGTTCATTGTGAACATGTCCCAATGCGGACGCGAGCTGATAGCATTGCTTAGCCATCCACAGAGATCGAGATCTTCGCAGACCCGGGTCATCGTGGATCCTCCAGAAATGCCATAGGTTTCCCTGAGCCCAGGGAAACACAAGGCAAAATTCTGTGCCCTGTGCACCTTTGATTTCGAAAGTAACAAGAAGCCTTATTAGGTGCTTATCATCTCCATTCTGGCAGCTCAGAAGTGACGCTAGCTCTTTGTTGAAGTCATCTACTCTTGTCGAATTCAACTTCTTCAAAGCAAATAGTATTTCTCCATTGGGATGCTTTCCGTAAGGTTAGCACTGAGGCCTCGTTTTGCTTAGACGACCTGACTTACATCTTCGGAATCAAAGTAAAAATGACTGGGATGAAACTGGACTCGCTGAACATGACTGAATCCTCCATACATTGACATGCTGCCAGATCGCATGACATCTGGCGCTTCTGATGGTTCTCGATCCTTCAGTTGGAGTATTGGAAGAATGTCGTTGTGGTCTAGGATATAGTGAACATGTCGTTTTGACGGTTTCGTGAAGTAAGGCGCCATAACCGCGTAGGTCCATTGGCTGAAGCTCAAGCGTCCCATCTTACCGTACTCGTTTATCGTCTGATGGTTGTGATTAGAATTGCGGCATTTTAAAATGTTACTATTTCCCGGAACCACATGAAACGGTAAACAGTTGTCATCAATGCCGTCTTCGATAAGCTTGACAAGATCATCCTGGCGTTGGATGCCGATCAAGACAGCGAGGACCTTCCTGCACGGATGGTCGCATCTTGGGCCGCCTCCAGAGTAGACCTGCTTAGCGAGTGCTTTCTTGTTGGATGGAGAAAGGTTGCTGCAACATGACAGGGTGTCAATGACTGAGTAAACGGTGTTGAAGATCATAACACGAGCAAGTAGGTCCCGTGGAATGAATATTCGAGTGGGGGAGTCAGCAGGGTATTGGTGGATACCATCCACGAGCTCCTCCAGAACGTGTTGGACTATTTGAGGACTATTTGGTGAAGAGCCTGCAATATCGACAGAAAAGGATCGCTGAGGATGCTTATCATGACGTTCAAGTTCGTCGCCACGGTCAAAACATTTGATAACCCTTGGATCGTCTAGACCGAGCTTACTACGATTGGGTAGTGGGGGAAGTGACATGGTAGAACCGGAATTGACACAGTACCTTGGCCTCGATAGAAACGGAGCGGAGTGCTGCAGATGCAGTCTAAGAGACGGCGAGCGGTGGGGGTTTCAGAGCCTTGAGGAAGGAGGCTCTTGAGAAGTGGCTAGGTGGTTGGGATAGTAAACACTGTAGGGATAAGTCTCGCGAGACAGCAAAGCATCCATGTTCGCACGCATCGGCAAGGCGTTCTCGAGAAGTCCGTCGGCTAAGACTTCTATAGTGTCGAGTCCACTAAGGCAATGGTACCTGGACAGGGATTTCCATGATGCCTTCCATGCCTGCGCCTCGTTGCCTTGCTGGATGGAGGAAACCAATTGGGGAAATGGTAAGGAGCCTTACACGTGCCTTACCTATGCCTGCCACGGCCTATTCGAAACCAGTGAATATCTCGCTGTTCTTGCATAATTAGTCTGTTGATGTGTCTGCTCTGGAAGACAATCACTAAGCTAGAGGCAGACTTCCCAAGTAATTTCGGCAATGGCAGTTGCGCCACTATCCTTTTCAAGTTAGCGTTTTCAGACCCCGAAGAAGTTATCTGCGGTGGTTTTTACTCGGATTTGTACGACATACGCCGCGGAAAGAGGCCACAACTGTGGAACCAAGAAGAAGCTGGTCGCTTCCCCTGGTTCCGCTTACTAGGGTTTGTCCACTAGCAGAAGAAAATGTGTATAAATCGAATTGGATGGTAGGAGCTGATGTGATACCCCAAATATTTAGCCGAAAATCTGCTTTCCGCACTTTGCTTTTGCAACGCTCCTGCTCTTTTCGAAGTCAGAGATCTTTCTTTGGAGGCGAATGCGACATTTTCGTCCTGATTGCGAGTTGCTACACTATTATTTTTCCTCATGGCATCCTCTACAGTCTGGCATGCCCAGTGCGAAAGCCGAGACGAGATTATAATCCCAGCGGGTGTGCTCAGCTGCCGCAGACTCAAACGGACCCTCGATTCCCTATACCCTGGCCAGTATTCTGTTCAGGTATAGACCTTTGAATGCACTACAACGATTGTCTCATTGACGATAGCACAGCTCAGGAAAGATGTCTTCAAGATTACGCTTCCAACCCTGCAGAAAGTATGTTGGCTCTCTTCCTATTTTTTTTTCTATTTCTGACCCTACTTTCGTTCCTTCTTGTCTTCCTTATCTAGTGTCCCATATCCCGAAGCGATATTCCCTTAGGATCTCTGGTCCCTACCTCTATCCCTTTCGTCTCTCTAAAATAACATCCCATTGACTAGACCGAACTTGACGAATTGAGAAAATACCTCAGATGACCCTTGGCCGTAAAGGAGAATCGAAAGACTATCATAAAAATATGAGGAAGGAAAAAATTTCGGGCATTACGACTTTACGATGTTATGAAGACGAAGAAGAGTGGCAAGGGAAACTTAAAATTAGCTAATTAGGCTTTGTTTAACAACTCAATGCCCATCATGACAACTTCTAATACATGGCGCTCTACTTGGGATCGATACTGAGACCTTTCTTTCCATGTAAGAAACTTCGGGCCACAGCATAGCTGAAGGCCTGCTTAACGAGAACTTGACATGATCAGGCAAGATGAGCAATGATGTCTCCGCTGCGCCGGTCTTAGAATGCTGAGCATGATATTTTATCGCGTGTAACACGTTGAATGACGCGCTACATCTGAAGAAGGCTGTCCGAGCCTTGTCGGCTATCAATTCCCTATTCTTCATAGCCTGCAGCTTCTTCACGAAGTTTAGCGTAGGTCCTGATCCCCGCCATTGTGGCGGCTATCCTTGTGTTTGGGGGCAGTGACTGACGTTTTTATTATTGTGGGGTTTACCCATTTGATACATCTGCTCCATAGTGTTTCGATCGAATCGCCCTTGACACTGCCCTTAAACTTGATAGCTGTAGTCTATAGTGCGAAGTTAATCTAGCTACAATCGTCTATAGTTGCCACTGAGCAGCTCGAGCGATTGAGGGCAAGCGTAGGTCAGCGCGACCCCGAGGCCGATCTTGGCGGTGTCACAGAAGATCATACAATGCGGCGCGACGTCTTTTGCTCTCCTCTGCCAAACACCTTTTTATCGCCCATCTTGGGATGATGCGCACTCATCCTTCTCAGCCTTCATCGGACTCTAGGCAAACATCGAAAGTGGTCGCTTGTGGCTCAACGAGGACAACGGGCTCATGGCTTTCAACATGTCGCGCCAGTCGCAGCACTCTCTCCCGCCTTGGCATCACCAAGCATGGCGGGGAAAACGGTTGCATTCTCCAGTGGCTTGCAGAAGGATAGAATTTGGGCATGCTAGGAACTCAATAGCTTCAAAAGACTCTTCTAGCGGAGCTCGAAATAGCGTGCGCCGCCTGTCCTTTACCTCGGCTTCTTATTTCGACACCATGGACTTCGACGATACATTAGCAATGATGGACCCTCCGGACTCTGAGGTAGCTTGCGGAACCTCATATCACGGTAATCAGTGTCGCAATAAACGGGAGCAATGGCCCGTCTCGCCTTTGTCGTACTGGCTCTGCTCTTGAGCAGTCCTGCCTCTGAGAACCTTCTGAAGCCTAGAGAGACGCCTGACGTTTTACCTGGACAATGTACCAGAACGACGACTAAAACAAGCATTTTTACGACTACCAAGACGACAACGAAGTATGCCACTGAAACTGTCTCGAAATGTACCAAGACCATCCCGGCCTCTACCGTCACCAAAACCGTATCATGTTCTAGCCCACCAACAAGCACTCCTTCATGCCTGCCAGTCTTCTGGATCCAATTCATAGACTTCGGCTACGGCTTCGCCAATACCGGCAACAGCCCCTACAACCAGCAATATGCCATCATCACCGCCGACAGTTCCGGCCGTCTCGTCTTCGGCCACGTCCCAACCCCCAGAAACGCGACCATCTTCAACCTTGATTCCACCGGCATCCTCTTCGCCAACTACACTCCGCCATACAATGGCACTCCTGTGGACACCATCACTGTCGTCGCAAACACCGTAACGGCAGAGGATCCAGCCGGGGTGCTGCTTACAGATCAGGATGTGGTATTTGGCGAGCCAGACCGCAGCGTATTGACTTGTCAGATCGGGCCGTGCGATGATCTGCTGAGGTGCTTTTCGTTCAACAACAAGAGATTCTTTGAGGTTCCTTTCCAGGCGGATATCGATGTGGAGCTGATCAGTACGCCGAACTCGCCGAGTGAGGAGGTTTTGCAGGTGGTTTATCGAGGCTGCTCTAGAGGGAGTTAGACTGGATGAGTTATAACGTGTATGGAGGTGCTGTACTATTTCGAGACGAGGTGAAGAACGATAACGTGGTTCTATTATTGTCTCAACGGCTGTTCCTCATAGCCTTTTCGACCGTGATGAACATTGCGATATCTGGTGATCAGCGCTATTTCACTCTGATACTCTCAACACTGCTGCTCACCTGTACGTGCATCTTCCCAAGATGTCATTTACAAATGCTCGAGATTGAAATTTTCCCTTCCATATACCCACATCATTCCTTGATCCCCATCCAGAGTCTATCAGAGTCTATCCAATTACTCTAAACCTTTTGGCGCTGCCCGATATCCTTCTCCAGAATGGCCCTTTCCTAAGCCCCTTGGTCAATGGCCGCCTCCAGACCCCAAAACGCGACCGTTAGAAGAGACACAGCCGACGTCGAAACAAGAGACCACTCGAAGAACCCTCAAATGCCCATGGAGATCACGAAGACACTATCCGGCCCTGCCTGGACACTTTCAGAAGAGTGCCCGAATGAAAATGAAGAGGCAAAGGCGACTCTCAGCGATCATGAAGCACGTTAAGTCGAGATTACAGGTTTTGAATGAACTCTCGGTAGTATGTCTCATCAAGGCGTGAAATTTTCTGGAACGCCTGCCTGTCGAGCTCCGAATCTCGATCTTTCGGTAGCTCGCGCGTCTATGATGCAATTGACCCGAAGGTCTGATCGAAGTTCTACCACCGCCCCTAGGACCTGGTTGCGTGCAGGCAATTCGTTTTGGAGTTCAGCCGGGAGCCCTACGATACCGTCGGCCAGGGCGTCGTCCTGAGCAGCAAGCTGACAAGCAGCTTTATGCAGCTTGTTTGGCCCCAGCGCCTTCGGTCAGTGAAGCGGATAGACCTGACGCTCAATCTCACGGAGTACAAGACCTGACACCAGCAGATGCGGCAGGTGGTGGACAGTCTTCAGCCTCCGCACATCCCTACCTTTGACACTGTCGGGATCCGCACTCCTCAAGAGTTCAGTGTGATACCTGAGGGACGGGACGATCAAAGTTCCTGGAGGCCAAGAGCGGGCTGGGCGACCATCAAGTAGGGAGAAAGAATAGCAATTCAGTTGTGTTCCGAGGGGGCTGAGCTACACAATTGTAATGTCTTTCGGTTCAACTGCTTGACAGAAGGTTCCACTTCCCATCAGACATGGTGTGAAATAGCAATGGGTTATTAGAATGAATGCTAAACCAACATGTTCAACACTAACACGATACTTAAAGAAATACTTTACACTTATCCGAGGCATCAAATTAGGCTATAATTACTTAAAAAGCGAAAGCAAGAAAGAACGAGATAAGCTGAGCAAATAGTCTTACGCTCTTCTCTTTTGTTGCAAAGCGTCCTGAGATATATACCCTCGGCAACCGTCCATGCGGGTAATTCTTATGCATCCGGTGGCTAAGTACTTTCTGTGCGACTTACCTACAAGCACAGACCATCAGGTAGAATAAATGATGATACCAAGACAGAGGAAACACAGCTATGGGCTGAGAATTCAAGTCGTAGCAGTAGTAGCTTCTGCAACGATACTACTAGAGATCGTCACAAGTCTGCGATGGAGCCGGCGGATTAGGAGGAGTACTTGACGGCGGCGGATGCGTGGTCGGATCGGAATGCACCGAAGAACTCGTCGAAGGCAATGCAACTCCCGAGACAGTCGTGAAAAAAGGCTGCTTAGGATCAAAGAGCAGCCATGGCAACGTTGCGTCAATACCAGTGTTCATCAAGGCCATTGTCACTAAGCAGTTGGTGCACTCGCCGTCGTTGTTCCATTCAGCGGGCTTGGTGTCGTGGGTAATATGGATCATGCCGCCTTTCATTGCCCAGTGCTCACCTGCGTCACTGGTCTTGGAAAGAGGCTTGGCTTCGATACACATCAAGTTTGTGCCGAGGAGGCTGACGAGTCCCATGCAGACTTCTTTGCCCCAGGTCTTTGCGTCGTCTGTGGAGGGAAGTGTCCCCCACATTTTAGCGTATCTTACGGTTAGATCCATGTTAGTAATGGCTAAATGATGAGTGATCTTAAGCATCCGGAGTGGTCCTTACAAGTGCATGCCAACGCCAGGGAATTTCTCGACTAAGTTAAATTGAAATCCAGGATAGTCTTCTAAGTCGGCGTACGCGTCAACGTTCTTTTCAAATGTGTCGGCTAAGAAGCCCTGAGTCTTGTCACCATCATCTCTTGTCTGCAGCTTCGAGTAAAGATCGAATCCGATTTTGAAGAAATTTCCAAACTCGCCGCATAGATCATTCCTATTGTTGCTATCTTGTAAATATTCTGCCCGTAGATAAGTCTTGGGCACTTCGCCCATGCAATCTAGCTGGACTCCGTAATCGCCGTAATTGCTGCCTTTCTCCAAGACATGCTGGAGTTCTCCAATGTACTGGGTGTTTACATCGACCCATTTTGGCTCTGCATCTTGTTCTAGATCCCACTCGCCTGGTTTCTCATTATGTTGATGCTTTGGTGGCAATTCAACAGGCATTGGAGTAGGGCTTCCGCCGTTCGGAGATCCCGATGATAAAGTCGGAGTCGGGTCTGATCTTTTCATTTTTGCGGCCAATTCTTTCCGTGGAAATGAGCGACGAGTAGTCCGTTCTACAGGCTCTGATCTGACCTCGTTCGAGAGAGGATGCCCGCGGTTTTCGAGGTATTTCAGTACGGCGTAGGTTGCTTTAGCTTCTTCAAACTCGCGCTTGCTACGTATCCGCCGTTTGTTGGCACCGCATAAAGCCGACTGAGCGCCATCGGCATCCAGCCCAAGTCCCTTGAAACATGTTACTGCCTTGTCGTGGGCTTTGCTCGAGTCAGATTCAGTCGAAGTAAGGCAATCCGAAATTTTAGTGACATCATCATTATTTGTAGTAGTACCTCTGGCGATATTAGCAGGAGTATCGTCATCCCTGATATCTCTAACGTGGGCGCTATAGACCCAGCGAGCGAAGTTGTGGAGGAACAAAAGGGAAACCAAATGTATATGCATAGCGACCGATTGCAAAAATGTCAAGCAGCCAAGACTTGAGGAGAAGCCTTTATCGTACTGGAAAGCTTTCTTGTAAAGAGATTTAGAAGCTTTGGAAAGAGGATTTTTTGCGCGCTGATCCTTGCGACACGAATTCTCGGGTGCTAGCCACGAAAAGTAACACTCATGGGAGACGCTTTCCGTTGGGTCAAGAATACGAAAGCAGATGGACGAGTGAGTAAAGAGCGCTTCGAGAAGTGAAAAGTTGGCAAAAGTACTTGCGTTCAATCAAAATATTGCAGGTTGAAATCTTCTCACAAGACCTGAACTCTGGTGTGGAAAAGAGTCCTTGGAGGATCCAGTCATTTGTTGTGTTGGTGTCGCGTGTCCGCTCTAGTTGCATTGCGTATGTCATTTGGTCTTTCTCGGGACAGTCCAGGCGACATCAGACATGGTTGGCCAAAGCGCTATGGCGGGCAATGTCAGAACCGATAGTCAAGCTAGGGCTGGGGTGGGCCCTTAGAGAAAATTGATATTCAGTATCAAACCTCCCAAGGTGAAGACTGCGTCGCGTTCGGGTGTCAATTTCCAAATCTCCGCACCATGTTAGTCACAATGCCCATAATTTGAAGAGATATTTGGGTCGTTTGCTGATATCACACCAATGTCTAACAATTCAAGTCAATCATTATCTCACTCAGCCGTTGCATGTCTGAGAGAAAGGCCTAGCGAGGTTGTCAGGTCCATTAGTGCCAGAAGGATTTGGAAGAAAAGACATCGTGATCCGAGCGCAGAAAGTCACAGCCCCAGTTGCACGCTGCGAGACCAACATGCCGAGACCGTAACTTTGTTTGTTTGGGCGGGGAATATTCCCTTGCCAGGACCTAAAGGATGACCCAACATTGTGGAAATAAGGCGATGCCCCTCCTTGAAGTTGTTTTCCATATAAGGTAGATGGTGTTCTTGATGCTTTCGTTGTCGGATTCGATTGAAAATATACAGGTAAATGCGGCAGAAATTCCGCTATCACGTGACTTAGGAGGTCAATGTCCAGCCCACATGTCAATCTCTCGATGGACAATCCGCTTCTTTGCTTTTCAATATATACTCTAATTACACGAAAGGAATCAATTATCTTGATGCGACGTGATGTCTCTGCATTGTATACATATTAGGCTCCAAGCTTCACAGAGGATAGCTACAAAATAATTGCCTCTGCCTCTGGGAAACGATCGTAACACAATGTACAAAGTGTGGCATTCAGGTACCAAGAGGGCAAGTACATCAAAGTCTTGAATGTCATGAGAGTACTGAAACGAATTCGTTTTCGTGGTGAAACCAAGAATGAATGTTAGGTTAGTGTACCAATAATGCAGCCAGACAGCCTCCCAAACCAACGCCAATGCTATGTGTGTCCCTCATGCCTTATCTAACATCAATCCACGTTCTCTCTGAAAGAACTCTGCTTCCTCTGTGGCTCCGAAAAGCTTCCAGCGTCATCTATTAAGCCTTGTCGCTCCCTCTGCTCATCTTCTTCAGGACTTGCGGGAAGCCTTTCGATAATGTCGCTCTGTCTCCGATCCTCCTCAGGGCTCGTTGTCCCGCCTGGACTGGGTAGCGCAGCAAAACCGCTGGACTTGCTGCTCATATTGCGCTGGTGAGTTGGCCGTCTCTGAATGTTGGTGTCTCCTGCGCTAGCAACGTTTGAATGTGTTTCCTCCCCCTCGTCTGGTGATACTGCCCTCGAAGCAGTCAATGGCGATGGCGATCCTGGGCCTGATGATGCCGGCTGACCCCTCGCTGGGAAGGATGCATAGTTTGAATTCCCAACGTGCTCTGGGGAATGTGGACTGAAAGTCGGCGATGAAGCCGTCGGTTGTGAAGGGGCCTCGCTGGCCATTGATACGTCGCTTCTCAAGCCGCCCGAGGGAGCTGAGGGCCCTGATCGATTGTTCCCGGCATATACAAAGTCCCTAGAGCGAGAGTAGCCATTTGCATCGTTGTACGGGGTCGGCATTTCGATCGGAACTCCAACACCGTCTGATAATTCATAGCGCTGGTTACCCCCAACCTCAGCGACCTGGTCTCGTCCAAAATATTCTCCTGGGGAAGCCACCACCGAATCGTCAAGCTCTGTGTCCGTCACGCTCGGGTCATCTTTGCGATCCGGATGTGTCGGCATTCCGTTGACCCAGCGCATAATGCGATTCGTGTTACTGCCAGTGCCAGTGTTAGAAGTGGTAAAACTGCCACGGCGCATTATTTTTCTCCTTCTACGCCAGAGCAAGAATAGGACAACAAGTATGCTGACGCCGATAAGGCCAAGCACGACGCCCAGGACTGGAGCGACCCAGCTAGCCAAGCCGCCACCGTGAGAAAGAACTACGGTCGGACTAGCAGTTGGAGAAGTTGAAGTTACGTTGTAGGGATACCAGGGCTTGATCGTCTTCGAATACCGAGTGTTGAATAGGTTGGCTAACGCTTCGTTGCCGGAAGACTGAGGATAAGACTTAGTAGCTCCGCCCTTAACGTCTCCGCCGATGACACTGGAAATCGCCGAAGGCACTTGGTAATCAGACCAAGCCGTCGGGTCATAAGAGTCTTGAAATGTGAGTTTATTGAGGTTGAAGACCTCGATGAGTCCGCTCGCCAAACAGTTTGTGGAAGCTTCGTGAACCCCGCCAATGACAAACATCTGATCCGGATAGACAGATTTACACTTGTGGCCGCTTCGACCGTGGCTTGCAGTCCCATTGTAGACTTTGATCCACGTGAAACTTGGCAGTGACAAGACCCAAACATCGTCAGACGGAGTATCTTCCGAGCTTAGACCATCGTAGCCACCGTAAATATAAATGTTGAAAGAAGAGAAATCACCAGCGGTGGCAACAACAGAACAGAATTCAGTGAGCTGTGGAGGGATATCGCCTGTTGTGTTCTGGATATGGTACGTCTGTGCGACAATATCGTAGACCGGAACCTGCTGCATGAAGCCAGGGCTGGTAGATTTACTTTGCTGGGTTTGCGTACTATTGAGACCATCACCCAATCCAAGGATTTCTTCTGGATTCACAACGCCGCCTATTGCAACAAGGATCCCACGCTCAGAGACAGGTATCCACGCGAGCTCAGCATTAGCTCTTGGTACGACTTGCGAAGCCATTGTGTCGTTCATCCATTTCTCTTGGCGCATAGTTGACATATCGACCGATATAAGCGAATTGGCGGCAACAGTGGCAGAAATATCACCATCATGGATTGGGCCATGGTCTGGTGCGCGCATGCCGCTGAAATAGAAGCCAAGATTCTCGCTTGGGATAGACACACCCGCTCCATTTGTGATGTATCGAGTCACGGCTGAGGGGAGTTGATCCGTATTGAAACCGGGAGCCCAGGATTGACGGTAAGGTCCGTATTGATATGCTTCATAGCCCAACACCGTTTGAGAGTCCGGATCCGAATCGCTATCTGTCAACCGCAAGAGTCCACCGTACAGATAAAACTCGTTATCGTTAGCGAACATAGTCCCGTCAATATAGTTTGGCGCAATATTATTAGCTGCGCCACCGGCTTTAGATGTCTGGTTGAAGATCGATGTGAAGTTGGTGCTCTTCGAATCGAAGGGCATTCCAAAGTTCAAACTATAGATGATGCCGGCCGTGTTGCCTGCAATAAAGGTGAGTCCAGCAAGTAGGTCCATCCTGAGAGCGTCCCATACCATTATCACGTTGACTCGTGGTGCCATCACTATATCCTCTATGGAACGTAAGCAAATAATTACCGGATTCCAAACATTTTGACTTACATCTGCCACCACAATCTTCCTCCGTCTAAGTAGAGAGTATCCCGAATGACTCCGGCTAAGATCAATTAGAGTGCGTTCCAAGCACGTTGACTTAGGCAACTTACCTCGAAGCCGCGCCCAATTGCAAATACTGGTGTTCGTGACCTGGGCATTAGGCGCTTGCGCCAGCGCAACTCCCATTAAGATCGCCCACCACGCAAGGGCAACCAAGGTTAAGCCCACCATCGTCGTGGCAGTATTATCTCACGACCAAAACTTCACGCAAATCACGCAAATGGGTCAACAACATCAAGAGGAAAGAACTTTGCTTATCCGCGTGAACCACACACAGGCCAAGTATAGCCTTCCTAGGCTGGGGCGGAGATCTAAGTTGAGGGGTTTTGTTCAAGCCAGGTTCAGGTGGGGCGGGAGGCTCTGTAGAACAATTTTGGAATCAAAATGGGCCCTCGCAGGTCCCCTCCCTCACCTCTCAAGGACCAGCCGGAGGGGAAACAAACTGGGTAAGCGGGTGGGTGACACATGGCAGACGGCTTCAACGGACCAAAGGGTAAGACAGAATATGATTTGCGGCTAGACGGTTGGCAGAGCTCGAGTCCCATTGGTAAGACGCCGCCAGAAGAAGGGATTGTGCAGTAGCATCAAGTCAGGCTGAGGATAGGTTGGCGGCGGATGGCTCAGACCTCTGCGGGCCTTTTCGCTCATCGGAGTATCATTATTCTCCAGCGCGATCTGCTCCATGGCTAATGGGTATGTGTCGGCAGTACTGATGCACGATAAATTGAACACGAGAAGCCGGCAGCATTGAACGCAGGCTCCTCCCAGGATTGTGCTTTTTTTCGCATATGGTCCCCTCATCCGACCAAGGTCGAGAAATCTTAGCAGGGTTGGCTGCAGCCCTACCTCCAACTTTGTGGACTGAAGAGGTGGGGAAGAGAGACATGGTCAGGGTAGCGCTGGTGTTCACTGGCGGCGTCGTCGGAATGGGGGGAGTGAACGGCGTTTGATGGATGGGATGGCCTGCCTAGCGGACAAGTGGCAGCTGTAGTGCTGATGATGGACAGCAGAGATTCGCTGATGTGCGCGATCGAGACCCAGGCCCGACATGACCGAACGAGAATGCAGAAAGGCTCGATGGTCTAAGAGCTGCCAGTACGGCCAATGAGGCGAAGGCGGTCAATGCTGCCGAGGATGGTAGAGCATCGATCGACCTGGCAAGACAGGTCCCGTTCCTGAATAACCCTCTGCGGGGAGAAATCTGGAAGTTCGCCACCTGCAAAGGGTGATTTTCGGATTTGCGCTACCATGAACTCTCCAGGGCGGGGAATGCCACAACACTCTTGCTTCTTCGGAAGCAACGCTGACCGGTACACAAGATATTCTGGCACTGCTAGGGTCGATGTTCTTCCGGTAGCATGGTCAGCTTGTCGGGTTTGTCGTTTAATGGTATACGTCAACGAATGAAGGGATTATTCTGGGATGCTCTAGCTAGGCGTCTTCGGCAAGCCGTAACGCGAAGGATGGCCCGGAGGATGGCGCTATAGGCACCTAGGCCTACACCATAGGTAGCATTAGGCACCCGCCCAGGCGCCTGCCGGGGGGCGCCGACTTGCCTGAGTGGGGGAATGATCCCTGGAACTGCGGCGCTATTTCCTCGCCGCTGCCGGTCATTTTGCACCGCTACCATCTCATCGGGAATCGCGTCCACCTCACCGCTGGCCATTGATGACAACCCACGACATCCTAAGGGACTCCCACTGAGCGGCTCGGAAGACGCTTTGATCCCACCGCGTACCCATCCAGCCAATCCCACCCATCCCCTTCCTGATTCAGCATACTAGACGTCAAGACGTACATGGCTGTAATGCGCTTACTCTACAAGGCCAGGGAGAGCATCAAAATGCACACCTTTACGGAATGCTCTACTCCTTTTGGTACAGACTCAGAGTTCGGATCGGTTCGCAGAATCCGCTGTTGGCAAGCACCTGCAACGCAAAATGCGAAAGAAACCTCTACACATGCCGGTGTCAAAATCCAACGCCTTAGCTCCCCGGTACTTCTGGTGCGGTGGTACGGCTTTCTCTCCTAGGTAAGGCTGACGAGAGGATCATCGGACTTTTTCCTCGTACCGTACGGTAAGAAGCCACGACGTTCGCCACATTCTGTCCTGTGCCGCGCCGTTGCCCCTCCGCGCTGGTTGGTGCCTTCTCCTCATCCTCAAGGATACGATCCTGCCAGTGTCCCTGACTCTACGGTGAGGCTGAGAAGGATGGGGATTAATGCTCGTGTCTCGCGCGCTGATTGAGTACAGGTCTGGGAAGGTGTCCGTCGCCGTTGTTGAATGCTGTAAGTTAAGAGGTCCCGGTCGTACATCCACTGTATACCCGATCTCTCGGCTCGACAACACTCGAGCTTATGCAGCTACCCATGTCGATGAGCCACCAAGATACGGCGGTTCCTCACGCTAAGTCCAATGAGCTGACGACAGCGGGGCACCATGCATCCTTCTCCTCGTGCAAGTCTTGCCTCCGAAAGACTTCACGAACCAGGGACGCCGCGGGCTTGCCCTCAACCGAATGCATAGCATGCCATGTTTACCTCATGGGCGGCAGATTGGCCTGGCAGGTCTTACTTCGGACAGCTCGAAGGACCTGGTCGTCCGATGTGGAGGAAGCTATGACGATTGGCGAGAGCCGCAACTGCAACATCGTCTGTGAGCCTGGCCAGTTCTTACCTAACCCCCGGCAAGCCAGGTATTCTTTTGCTGTCACTTTTCCTTCCTGTTGTTCCCACTGTCGTTTGTCTTGCGCGCGTGTGGTGTGGGTGAAGCTCTGTGAGGTCTGCAAGCTTCCATTCTTTCGTTGATGGGCGGTGGTGGAGTTCAAACCTGTTTTGGCCGGTAGCACAAAGCTCAATTGCCCAAGATCTCTCGTTCCTGATCAAGTCCATCGCTTCTTGCGTCATTCACCCACCATGAGACGATATCTAGCAGCAGGCCTTGTTTCTGCGGCATTGATGCTCCAGGTCAATGCTCAGCAGAATGGCAATTACTCAGCTACACCAGCGTTACATGGCGGGTACTGTCCTCCGCCGCAGACGGTCACAACTACCTGCACCGAGACCGTGACTGCCCCCGGGACTACGAAATACCAGACCACTACCGATTACGAGAAAACTACCGATTACCAGACAACAACAGCCTATAGCACTATTACATCCTATCAGAACTGCGTACCTGTATGTTGACGTCGAAGAGGTATAGAGTTTTACAACTGAATATGCTCAGGGCGATTCTCCCTACGCCTATGGCGCGAACAACAAGCCGCCGCCGCCGACTTGTCAAACATATACATCGACAATAACGAAAGGTTCTTCTTGCCCATCGTGTACATCCTGTCCGCCGAAAACCTACTGCCCGACTTGTCCGACAACGTATTGTGCGCCTACTACCGTCACACAGACTACGACTTCTTATGGATGCGGTTCAACGTGTAGCAAACCTACGGTCACGGTAACCACTACGGACAAGCAAACGTACGTTTTAACTTCCCAAAATCACGTGTTGGGTGACCCCGAAGCAATAGGAGGGTCGTTCTCCAAATCTACCGCCCCCAAATTTTACCCGTGCTTGGATTCGAGCTCGCAATATCCTCGGTAGAACAAAGCCTTCGGCGAAACTTATTGTTAGAAGGCGGAAGAGTTTTACAGCTTCTCGATTGGCATCCAAAGATCTCGAGCTAACTCGAAGTGTAGTGTGACCAAAACCATTGAGAAGGATTCCACAACGACGGCGACCAAGACTTCCATCATTACCAGCATATACACAACCGTAGGCGTCTGTTGCTCCGCTTCGCTCTTCTTACTGACTCGCGGATTAGACATCTCTCTCGACAATTTACACGACTATCACAAGCACGGTCAAATACCCTGTATGCGGAGGATCCGGTTCATCCCTCAGCTTTGAAGCATGCTAATATCCCCAGGTCACTACCACGCTGACTTCGACATTGCCGCCTGTTACGCTCACTTATACCTCGATTTCGGTCACAACATCACTCGTTACCGTCACCGCTGTGCCAGTCACAGTAACTACGACGTACACCAAAACGACGCCGACCACGGTACCAACCACAGTGTCTGTTACTAGCATCATTACGAAAGAAAAAACTACTACCAAGGAGGAGACTACGACGAAGCCCGTGACAGTTACTGAAGTCCGCCCCACAACAACGGTATGTAGAATCCGCGACTTCGGTTCAGTTTTTGTGCCAAATTTCCTCAGCCTCGGCTGGATTTATTTCGACCGAGTTGTAGCTCTGAGGAACACGTCCTTTCCCTACTCTTGCAGAATGCCATGGGGAATAATTGGGCAAATCTCCATCTCTTGTCCGCGATGAATCGTGACAGGGCCCGCAAATTCATATTCAGATTTGGACAGCGGCAGCATCACGCTACGAACCTTACTGACTTGTTGTATAGACTGTACTTTCGACAATTTCTTTTACGACCACCTACACAACTACCTCGCCTGTAAGTTTCCTGTCTTGAAATCGAGGCTGCGATCTCTGACTCCTGCAGGTAACGACGACCACCACCAATACCAAAACGACCACTCTCCCGCCGATTACAATCACTAGCTATGTCACTAAAATCACGACCTCGGTGGTTACCACGACCATTGCTGTGCCGACCACGATCTACCGCACACTGACTACGACGTCGATCCAGCCGACCACGACCACAACTACCGATGTAATCACGACGACAGTGACAGACTCGACAACAATTACGCGGGTGGTTCCGACTACAATTACGACTACAATTACAAGCTTTGTCCCGACGACGCTGACCACTACTCTGTTCTCGACGAGGACTACGACTCTCACCTCGCTCGTGCCAACTACCATTACCCAGACAATTACTTCGAGTTTCACAACGACCTCAGTGAGCACTTTTACCACTGTATCCACCACTCGTATCCCAACCACAATCCCTACTACAACAACCACCAGCGAGACGACAACGGCGACTGTGTCATTCACAACCACAATTCCCGTCCCAACCACCCTAACCACGACGTCTGTGACGACCTCGACTGTCTTAGTCCCAACTACAATATTTTCTACGGTAACCTCGGTTTCGACCACCTCTGTGACGATCACCAGCACGTCATTGTCCACGATCACCGTTCCCACGACGACCACCGCAACCGTGACCACTACAAGCGTCTCAATTTCGACGGCCACGGTCACGAGCGTCTCGACAATCACTACGGCGACTCCCAGTCCAACAACAATTTCCGTCACCGAAACGATCTCTACAACGCTAATTTCTACGATCGTTTCAGTTTCGATTTCTCCATCTCCGACAACGGTTTTCGTGACCAGTTTAATCACGTCCACGATCACTTCCACGCTACCCCCTTCCACCGTGACCGTGACCAGTGTGACAATATCAACCGCGCCGCCGAGTACGATCACGATAACTTCGACTCTGCCTGGGACCACAGTTACTCTCCCGGGAACGACATCGACCGTAACTGGCCCCACCGTGACCGTACCGATTACTGTCACTCTCCCAGGCTCAACGATCACGCTTCCAGCGAGCACGATCACTCTCCCGGGAAGCACTACCACGCTTCCAGCCTCTACGGTGACTATCCCAGCGTCCACTATTACTTCGACGACGACTGCGCCAGGCAGCACTTCGACCGTTACGGATGTGGTGACCCTGACAATCCCTGGCTCTACTACTACATTCGTCAGTACGATTAGCGTTACAACAACTGCCGCTGGCAACACAGTCACTCTTCCTGGCTCGACCGTTACTGGCTCTCCTGGTCCGCCGGGCCCTCCAGGACCAGGTTCAACAGTAACGCAAACCCGTACGAGCACCGTCACTAGCATCACGCTGTGCCCTAGTCGTATCGTCAATCCCACGTACACCGTCTCGACGCCATTGCCCACCGACTACACTTGGGGTTGCCCGGCAGGCTCTCTTTGCAGACCACCACAAGAGAACTGCAATTTCGAGCGCGGTTTTCCCGCCGTTGGGTATTACTGTAGACCACAAGAGTGCGAGCCGGTCGTTCTGCTTCCAGGAACACAATACTGGGGAGATGCTGTCTCATCGAATTCTTCACCGGCGACGAATTCGAGCTTGAAGTTCCGCACAACGGATGATTACTTCAACCTTAACCCAACTGTTTTCAATCTGACCTACGATATCTTCGAAGTCGGCAGCCAAACCTACACCACAACTTACGTCGTTGGCGCTGGCGCGGACCCAACTCCTGCACCTCAAAAGCGGGATAGCGGACTTGACCCGCATATCATCTCCAAACGTCAGTCTCAGCCAAGAGTCCCGGCAGCATGTTACGATGAATGCAATAACGCTGGTCTAGAAGTACAATCCGCCGGCAAATCACCGGCGATCTGTGCTCAGGGATCCGCCTTCCAGATTACGCTTGGCTTCTGCCGGAGCTGTATCTCGAGCAAACCCCAAACCAGCGGAGGAACGTTTCAAAATCAAGTTCAGCCTGACTTTCAGCAATTCCTGGATTACTGCAGGAATCAGGCTGAGGTCTCGAGTAGCAGTAGCGGCGGGAATGGCGGGACGCGTACTGGGACTGCGGTTGGTGTCAGCACAGTACCAGGCACTACGACTACGCAAGCTGGTACTACACAGACGACAGTCACTGGATGCACGCTGGCAGCGTGTTCGGCGCTCACTGGTGGTGGCGGGTCGGCGTCCGGATCCGGATCCGGGTCAGGATCAGGCTCGACAGTGAGGTCCACAGGGGGCGGCATCGGCGCAAGCAGCTCCATCTCGGGGTCCGGATCTGGATCAGCCTCCGCCACAGCAACAGGAGGATCGACCAGCGCCAGCGGCGCTGGTACATCTGTGACGTCTGGTGCGTCCGGTACTTCCTCAGCCGGCGGAGTGGGCGCGTCCGGCTCCTCAGCTTCGGGATCTGGCGCTGGCGGCACTGGAGTATCTGGATCTGGATCCGGCACGACGCCCACTGGTACGGCAGGAGCGGGTGGAACAAGCACAGCCTCTTCATCTTCTGGGCTGCCTACCTCGAATTTGGGTGCCCGACTGGTACCACCGCTTGATGCGAAGATGTCTGGGATCTTGGCGTTTCTGCTTGCTCTCCTTCTCGGATGGATATAATCTGGGACTTCGATTTTTTTTGCATCTGAAAAGCGAATGTTATGCGTTGAGATGAAATACCATGGCCGCTGCTATAGGCCGCATTATTAGTGTGCATGGGTATAATGGGATGATATCTATGATACCGAGATGGGAGGAGGTTTGATGTTTGCAATGCCGGCTATAGTCCGTCCGGAGATAGTAGTAATGTACAGTCATTTCCGATCAAATACATTCCTTCGAAGGACTGACTTCGAGGACTGTCTGTGTTGACACAATTTAGTTTGCAATGCGCTTATTGGTGTGATCTTCGTCCTTTCTGGCTTAATGGATTCAACAATTTGTGGCCCTCTAGATCTACTATTGCTGATCTACAGGTTTCACCGAGCTCCATGGCAATGGCATGAAGGTCAGTCATGACGTCGGTCTCGCTTAAGCGGTCTGTCTTGACAGATATCTCCATTCATTGGTGTGGAATCGTGCTGGAATGGCACTCCTTGATCTAACTAGTTGAATGCCAAGGAAGCGACCAAAGCCATGAATGGTGAGCCGACGTTTAGTTCGTCAGTGAAGTGCAACGGGAGCAGCTCTCATGGACCTGAAAGCCATATTGAGGATTCGACATGGCAAGAGAGTGCATGAGATTGTGTCAAGTCTGCTAAATGCCAACTACTGGAAGTCATGGCTTGAAAGATTTGAGCTGATCAAGTCAGCCACCCACAGCCGCATCTAACCGCATGCATGCCATCGCAGCCGAACATCGGCTACCGCCAAAACTTTGGTGTGAATTTGTTGAAAGCGTCAACTTAGCAAACTCCAGCTAAGGCGACGCTTTCGAAAACAGACGAATACCAGTTGTGACACAAGTTCCGTGTGATTGCCGGGCCGTGCCGAGAAAAGCACCTCAGCCAGCCAAATTTAACGTTCGACCTACTTCAGTCCATTAGCAACGTGGATCACGGACCAAGATTTCCTCATTTGAAGCAAGAACATCCCTTTCAGACCCTTTCCTGCTTCATGACGATATGAAGTTCTCTATACGGAATTGTTCAGTTGACTATTGGTTGCAAGTCTTGCCTGTGGCTTGCTGCTAGCTTTAAGCTTGACGGTTTACTGACCGAGAGCACTCTCTCGAAGCCGCAGCCTAAAGTCCCATAGCTCCCTTTGAGCTCGACCACAATCTAATATCGCTTGTAGCAACTTAGCCATGCTCAAGTGCTGGATGCCAGGAGCATTTTGGCCTTGGCCATACCAAGGTTCTGCAACTCCATGTCTTGAACAAATGCCTGATCAGCACTAGACCAACTCTTAGTTCTTCTGTAGTCGACCTATGAACGTCTAGCGTTTCGATATGCTCCAAATATTGCTACACATCCACGACAATGCCAGGAATAAGTCTGATCACCCTCAAAATTTGATCCAGGTTCATGTAAGTTAGTCAGCCGGCCATTCCTGCAGAATTTTGTCTATGTTCAATTGCCGAGAAACTGCCATATCTATGGCCCTCTCAAGCCCGTGGAGACCTGAAACCTCGAAGACACACTCATCTTCACCTTTATCCGGACCAAAGCAAGCTAAACGGAGTTACGGGGCAACGTCACCAGCCGGGCGAGAACTGAGAAAGAGCTAAATCTTTCTCAGTTACTGATCTGCAATGGTAGTTTGTGGCAATGCTGCAATGAAGTCAGCCAGCTAAAGCGCGTCGTTACGCCCTGAGACAGATGAATTGAAGAGAATCTGAAAGCGGACCTGGCGCCTATGTCCTCCGACCCTTATATTTCCAGAATTAACTCATCACTCACGGAGACGCGCCGGGATCAGAACAAAATCCAGCCAGCCCAAATTTTCGTCTTGTTGCTTTGAGCATTTGATTGCAAGAGCAGCCTGTTCGGGTCACGATAGTCGCCCTCTGCTTTGTCCTACGATGTTCCGGCTTACCCTTTCCAGCTTCGGATCGACATATTCATAGCTTCTCTTGTCCATGGTTACCATCATGCTTTGCATGGCTGCCTGAGTTTCTTTGTCCTCCAAGACCTCGGCAACATCATTGCTTCTCGATGAGATGCCATTGAATGTACTATCTAACAGCGGAAACGCCGGAGACCTTGTCACTTCTCCATTGCCTACCTCCTTGTCCAATAGATAGCGTGTATGGAATCGAAAGGGGTCAACCAGTCAGCCAGCGATCGTCATAGGGCACAACGAATCTCCCAAATGTGACGAACTAACCACACTATTGGACTTGAGAGCAAGGGTCGATGGACGATCACCGGCTCCGCCCCTTGCTCTGCTTGTATTGATGTTGCCGTTGTGGCATGAGGCTGGCTGGAACTGTGGACTAGACATCTTCGAATCGACCATCCTACCTAACCCAAATTTTGTCTTCTCTGGATATCTCAACACGTCTATAAAAGCTATCTTCCTCCGCGCTCTGTTCGCCCCCCTTCTAACAAGTTCATCAACATTCTCTAACCGCAAGCTCTCTATCTCATAACATTCACGAGTCGCAGACAGATGCAAAATGCCTCAAACAATGAACCTGCACATTTATGTCGAGGATGAGTTCCTCAGAGGAGACCCGAATACGGGAAAACCGAAACTTGCCAACCTTATATTCTCCCGCAAAGTTGGCGGCGTGGCCAATGTGATCTTCCAGAGCAAGACACCTTATGACTTCTCCGACATCAACACCTTCCAATGGACTCAGTCTATCCGGATGGGGGCCTCAAAGATCCCGGCCCAAGGAGGCGCTTTCGTAAGATTCTGAGACTCTTAGATATCATGCGGTGACTTAGCTAATATGTGTCAAATAGGTCAAGTCCGAAACCAAAATGGTAGATATACAGCCGAATTACATGTCTGATTGGTCTGGTCCATCTCCGGACAAGCCACCGAAACAATTTATGGACAAGCCTGTCCCCGTGGATAAAGGGTTCTCCGATCGATATCCGCCCGACCAAGGCATGTTCGGCACTAAGAACGAGCCAGAGGAATGGTACAATTCCATTTGGTGTTCCACTGGAACAGGGGAATTCAAAGCGATCTTCGTCGACACTGACATCATCCCTGGCATGGGCTATCGTGGTTATAGCGTTGAGAACAACTATCAGGTAGGTATAGCGGATGTACAGTGTCTGATAAGGTTCGTTCAGAGCTATCAACACAAGATGCGATGTATCATCGTTTTAACGAGCTATTGGAATTTCTCACGGACCTTGAGCCCGTCGTGGATTCTTTTCACGTAGCGAGAGCGGCTTTAGATCCTTACGTTCCTGCTTTCAGAGCTATTTTTCATTCTCTTCCAGGTGCTGACTGCTGATAGGTGTCATGGGAGACCTCCAAATCTACGCCTGGAGTCTTTTCAGCCACCTGGAGCGCTCCTTGGGGCTTTAGCATGGGTCCAGCGGACACCGTGAAGTACCTAAGCTGGGTATATGTCCAGTTCGCACTCTTTCCGATCCTCTTCTAACTTCTCCAGGGTCGCCCAGTTCAAGATCCTAACATGCCGAAGAGACCGCCTCAGTGGTTTGACTACGGCACGGACGATCCGAAAGGCCACAATCCCGCAATATCTCATGGTTCGATGGCACTGTTCCGCGCTGTTAACACTTTTGGTGCTCTATCGGCCGCTCCTTTATCCTCAATGTCGATCTCTGGCATTCAATTTCGCTTTGACTGGACAGACCCAATGTACAATGAGCAAGCAAGGCAACTGTGCTCTAGATTCACTGCAGACTACATTTTGAATGCGGCTGGAGGCTATTTGTAAGTCCTAGAAATCTTCGGAAAAGATGTCCATCTCATGGAAATGGTTAGGAACATTGCCGATGTTTACGTCGGCACCTATTTTACTGCTGTTGTGAGCCTTCGTGCCGGAACTTTCTTCGGTGATCTCCTTCCTGGCGAGACCGAAAAAGACAAGATTCAAGTCTTCCTGCGAGGCCTACTCTCAAACATCGCTCCTCGTTTTTCGCCCGGCAAAATTGACTGGAACGCCCGCCCACAGATCGGTAAGAGAGCCCACCGTTCCCTCTTGGTATTTCGCAAAACTCAATCACTAATCCATACTCTGCGATAGCCCCATTCGGAGGTCCCTTTTCCCGCTTTTTCGATTTGACATGGCGCTCCCTTCCCGCCGCAACCGCAGGTGTCCTCGCACAAGCTTCTTACGACTACCTTAAGACGCGTTACCGCAAGACCCTCGACGATAACAACCTCGGTAACGGCAGCATCTCTCGTGAGAGTATCACCACGATTGACGAGAGCACGGGCACCAAGACGGCATACACAAAGGTCACGCTGGACGGGTTGAAGCCGGAGCAACTCCAGACGGCCATCCCGTTGCTGTTCCAGGACACGGCCGCTGAGGCACAGAGAGTGAAGCCGATCCCGGGGCACGATGGCCTGCCGACGCCGGACAACGTGAGCGCGAGTCCGGGTAAGACCGTCTCATTTGTAGACGAGGGAGGCAAGAATGACGTCGACGACGGGACTGAGGTTCCCGTGAACGGAGCAACCAATGGGGTTGTCAATGGCAACTAGATCTGGGAAAAGTTGTCCGAACCGCTTAGCGAAGAGAAGGGAGGACGATCAAGGAAAGGGGGTTAATGGACTCATACCCTCCTTACTCGTTCCGCCGTGTTGGCCCTTTCCTTCTCACGGTTCTTAGGTTTTCTTTTGTCCTCTCCTTGTCACGCTCCTTCAACCACGTTCTAATTCAGCCTGCCGCCTCGCAACCACTTTCGCCGACCAAACCATATACTACGCCTTCTGCGGATCCAGTCACTCATTTATATATGTACCGCTGGATATCTCTCTGTTTCAACACAACACACTCATTTAATAACGTACCACAAATTTAAATCTAGCTATCCAGTCACTCATTCAACAACAATGAACAACCACATACCTGAAATCGTCACGCTGGCTCTTGCCTTAACCTTCGAAGCTGGCTTCATCCACCCGCTGCCGCTGATGCTACCGCTGCCGCGCTCCTACCAACAACGCATCCATCATCGAGCTGGTCTGAACTGAATTGATCCCAAAACCAACTATCCAGTGCCTCAACCAATTCTCCCCCTCCCTCTCTAATCAACAACCCACTCACCCCTTTCTGCGAGAGAACCGACAATACTCCTCCCCGCACAACACTACATAAACCACCTCCTATACACCGACACACCGACTCCATCGCATCACATCACTCACCCTCTATCTTGTTCTTTTTCTTCTTCTTTTTCTTTTTTCATTTCGTCCCTAGCAAGCCATCATCCGAATTCCAATCCCAATTCCAATTTCTACCGCACAGTTTGTGTTAGCTTTTGAAAATTGTTTGCACTATCATCCTCTTCTTCTGCTGGTCGATAGGATCTCCCTGATGATAAGCACCACCACGAAGATACAGGATCGATACTCTTGAGTCACAGCTTATGTTGCAATTGAAGACGGATACGGGTAAATTGTCACCACGGCAAGAAACAACAGTGTTGGGAAGGATAAATCGTATTAAAGATACAGCCTAATGGGCTCGAAGCAAATATGTCAAGCTGTATCTATCGGTTTGCACTGGTGCTGGCACCATATCTCAAAAGGACTGTAGAGTATGCACAGCTCTAGAATAGCAAGCCGCAGCCTAAGAGAATGGATCCTAAAAGAGCTGGCCAAGTAAGTTTGATACTTGTGTCTCCTTTCTCTCCGATCACCGGTGTCTCTCACGCTTGATAGTGTTTAGGCGGCAACAGCCTCCTCGACGCCGTTCTCCTTGGCACCCTCAAGGCCATCATCTTCCTTACCGGGGCTGTCAATGGCAACTTTGACGGCAATCTCACGACCTTCGATCTCCTTGCCATTCATCTCAGCAACTGCCTTCTCCTGGAGAGTCTCAGAGCCCAGCGTGACGAAGCCGAAGCCGCGGCCCTTGCGGGGTTCGTTACGAGCTTGAAGCTTCTTGACCATGAAGCGGGGAATGGGGCGAAGGGCGATCTTAGCAGAGGTTGGTTCGTAGGCAGAGAAGAGGTCCTTGAGCTGTGAAGTTGTTAGCGACTCATTAGACAACTAGGAGTACGGAAACGTACCTTGTCCTCACGAAGGTCATACGGTAGGTTGGCGACCATGACCTTAGTCTTGGAGGGAACACCGTCTTCAGGTGGTCCACGTTGACGAGGTTGACGAGGGCCACGGGGTTGCTTGGCGCCGTCCTTAGACTCTCCGAGGGGTCCCTTGTTAGCTTCATTGGTGACGTCGGTCAGAGGTTGAACCTCAGTGGTGGCAATGGTATTCTCGCCGGCATCGGCAGTATTCTTCTGACATGCGGGTTAGCAATGGCGTTTTCCAAAAAGAGTGTTGAACAATGATCTTGAACGAAGAGTTCGAGTCATCAGGACGATCTTGAGGAGAGCATGACGGTATAGAAAGCTCAAGTGTAGGATTTTAATACACTTACGCGAGAGTTGCGTCCCACACGTCCACCACGAGCACGACCTCGGCCGCGGCCACGACCAGTGCCTCGCTTACGGGCCTCGCCACCTTCACCGCCTGGACTCTCTCCAGCGGCGGCATCGTCGGTCTTGTCAGCCGGCGCTTCCGGTTTGCGAGCCAGCTGAACGGAGACCTTGCGTTCAAGGATATCTTTGCCAGAGAGATCGGTAATGGCCTTCTGAGCATCTTCCGCCGACTTCAAGTCAACGAAGGCATACCCCACTGGGCGAGTGGTACGAGGGTTAACAGGAATCGAAACGGACTCACTGAGGAAGGTGCGTGTTAGTCGAGTCCGCTTTCAGTAGAGAGAAACGCAGGCAAGAGAAATTTGAGATGGAAATCCAAAGTAGTGAAATGGGTCTGAAGTGATGATCAGGGCAATGGATACGCACATGTCGAAGTTGTTGAAGAAGGTCTTGAGCTCCCCCTCAGTGGTCGCGTAGGCGAGGTTCCCAATGTACAAGCGACGGCCCTCTGCAGCACTGGCAGCGACTTTGTCATCGGTGGCAGTGTTGGTATCATTGAGGCTAGCAGAAGCCATTTTCTCGGTAAGAACGTCTGTGGCAGTAGACATTGTAGGCTGAGGACAGGACTTCGGGATGCGGATCACCTGTAGAGGAAGAAACTCAGAGGTAGCTGGAGGCTGCCTTGGGAAGAGATTGACGAGGGGGTTTGAAGGGTAGCTAGGTGCCCTAGATGCGATTGTATCTTGACGAGAGAGGTGGTGGGGTTGTCAACGTTTTGAATGATTGTTGATGAAGAGGAGAGGGAGTTCAGGGTCAGGAATTTTTTTTGTAGGCAAGGGCAGCGCGTGAGTGGGGAACTAGGCCGCAAGGAGGAAGGCGGCGGCAATCAGGAAGGCGTGGTCCGTGCGAGGTACCTGAGCAACGAAGAACTAACGCACTGATCCACGGCCAAAGTCCGTCACCCGCGCCTGCATCGTAGAGCATCGCTCCTTCTAGCCGCCTTCGCTGCATCCAGCGGCCAGCGGACCAACAGCGGCAGGCGTGACCCGGCCTGCTCCTGAACAGGGCAGCCGCTCTCTGCACTCGCACAAAGGGCAGTGACGGATGCGGCACCCGCGATGTTTGCTCACCGACCAATCAACCCAAGCGAGGCGTGAGGCAACCATGGACAATGGCTTTACCTCGCCAGCTGACCAGAGATCGCCAGCCATGTCTCTACAGCAATGGGCCCAATCACAGGTTCGCCACAATCAAGCCTTGAATATCAATGTAGGCGCCTGCCTGACACGCCACCAATCGTGGCGCCAGCGTATCATGACCAAAGCCATGATCACTTTGATCGTGATAGATTGCTCGGATACTTTTGCTGCGGCAAATATTTTGCTTTCGGGTGAGAAAATTTATTTGCTTCTCACAGACGCTATACTCGTAAGAGACAGGGAAAGCTTGAGACAGGTGAACAGATTAGTCTCTAAAGCATACTCTGAACCAAAGAAACAGAACTTCAACGATATTCTAATAGCCTCATAGGCTGCTTTCCCCACGCACGTCCGTCAATAGAGTGATCAAGAACGGCAATGAAACACTAACCGGGTCACATTGGTCAGATTAATGGCCGTGAGAGGGGTGTTCAAACGGACACAACAGGAAAGGGATAGATCGCCCACATTCCAGCCGCTATACGATACTTATTTGTAGACGTGATCTCTTGTAAAAGAAATCGAGCTTTATCGCAGCTCAAAACATCTTTAATGTAATCTCTTTCCAGTTCGACATCAAGATCAGTCATCCAGCTAGTGGTAAGATGTCCACGTCTAAAATTAGCGAGACAGGGGCGGGAAGGCCTCTCCAGGCTGGTCAGGGTCTCCGGCAGGGTCATACGCTTGATTGGAGATCTTCACGTCAAAGATTCCAGCTTCTTACAACTTCTCGGTTTGTCTTCTTCACAATTGGCAGCTCTATTCTTCGATTCTTCTGCTTTCTTGCTTTCACTTCTCGGAACGCATTCCTTTTTCGAAGCAAATGCTCGAACTGCTGAGCCCCAGACTTGCGTAGCCACGCGGCAACACCAAGCCCTTGGCATCAGCCTCGCGTCTGCTCCCTACCCGTTCGTTGTCTACTTTACGCGATCCCGCCTCTCCCTCTGTCACTTGGTCTTGCTCATCATCGTCCTACTGCTTCCTGAAGACTTAGCGTTCAATTCCGCGTGTGGACTCAGAATGAGGATCATTCCAGACTCGCACGGCAAAATCAAAAACTACATCCATGCTCTCCAAGGCGTCATCATATTCCTGGCTTGGGCTTTGACAATCGCCGTGTTCACCCGCAAAGGCAGTACAGATGGCAGGACGGGATGGTTCTTCGGCATGGCGAGTTTAAATATTCCAGCTTGCATACAGAGTCTAACAGCTCGCTCTTAGTGCTGGCTTTCCATTCCCGCCATCATTTACCTCGTCATGGTGCCCATGTGGTCTCGAGCACGCAAATTCTCCAATGTCTACGCTTTCTTCGTCATAGACGCTGCTTTCGTCGTTCTGTGGCTGTCAGCTTGGGCGAGCGTTGCTAGCTATGTTGTCGGCGGTAAAGGCAAAGGCAAAAACGAAAAGGCAAGCGGCTGTGACAATTTCAAATACGGTTCTCCAGCCAAGTGCAAATTATCCGAGGCTACGATCATTCTTGGCCTGATTATTATGCTACTTTTTGGAGCCACAGCCTTCTTCTCCTTTAAAGCGGTGACACACTATCGGCGGACTGGAACGATGCCCTCAAGTGGAGGGGGGAACGATTTCTCCAAGCAGACACAAGATGCCTTTTCAAGCAATATGCAACATGACGAGTTTGACGAGGAGGAGGCGGATCTAGACCCAAGGCAAGGTGGACGACCTGGCATGGGTGGTATCAGGCACTCGGACGATGACGAATACGGTCTGCTGCATCAGAACGGTGACGAAGAACTCACGCATGCCCACCCTGGTAGACCCGTCAGTTACGGCCAACCTGATGGTCCGATCGCCATGCCAGATGTAGATACAAGCTACGGGGGAGCTTACGGTGGACACACTCCAAATCCGTCAGGCCTTCCTGAATATGGAAGTGGCGACGGACCTTACGGGCGTTGAAGGGGACTGCCAGTCTTTAAGTGGTGGTTCGATTTGAGCTTTAGCTTTTCGATACATTATTGCTGACAGCGTTCAAGCGTTATATTGACATATACTAGGTACTGGTCCTGCAAAGCGAATATTCAATACGTCTTCCCCGCTCGAGAATACATGTACATCAACTTCGTTCACACAGACGACTTGGCTTCCAGCGTCTATTGTTTAGAGTGCGTACTAAACTATTCAGGCTCTCTACACTGTTTCCCAGCTTACATGCACTTGCTTATTGAGCTTTCTTGACCGCTCCTACAATCGATCATTCTTTCATCCCAATGATAACATACAACCAATGGCCATCCAGAAGCGTACCGCCCCTCCTCCTTCGCTCCTCTTCAAATACCTCTTCCCACACCTCCCTTGCCTTGCCTTCCTCCAACCCTTCAACCATAGACCTGTAGATACCGCGAACTCCCGTGGTCCTCTGCCAGACCTCCTCTGCCGTCTCCCCCTTGGTCTCCGGCACATAGCTTTCCGTCCTCCACGCTCGCCTGACGTCCAACCCTGCCCCTCTGACCACGTCCTCTACATCCTTCAGCTGGTTGACCCACCTCCGATCAAACGTTAACTTCTTTCCCAGCCTCTCCGGTACATCAATTGTCATCAAATACTGTACCGTTTTATCTTCAGTAGGCACATCGAATATCAATCTCCCTCCAGGCCTGAGCAAACCCGCCCATCGCCCAATGACCTCTCGGTGATCTTTGATCAGCGGCACGGCCGAGCAACAGCTTACTACATCCCATCCTCCCCTCTGCTCAATAATTCTTTTCATCTCCTCGATCTCCCCAAGCCTTGGACTTGCAATATCTCCTTCCATTAACGTGATTGGCGCCATCTTTCCCCGTTCCGTAGGCGTGAGCCTATCTGTCTTGGCCCGCGCCTGCGCAAGCATCCCAGGCGAGACATCGATCCCCAGCACCTGGCCAGTCGGTCCTGCAGCATTCGCGGCAGGGAGTGTGACGAGGCCGGTCCCGCAGGCGAGATCAAGGATGAATGCGCCTATCAGAGGACTCTCGGTTTGGTTTACTGCCGTTGAGAGAGGTGTGTTGGAAGCGAAGGAGGCTTCGAGCCATTTCACGTAGTCGAGGCCGAGCTTGATGTGCCAGCCGCCGTTTGCGTCGTCATAATTTGGGGCGCGGGTATTGTATAGGGAGATGGATCTGGAGGTGTTCTCGGTGGCCATGGTTGGGATTTTCTGAGTTCCGGTGACAATGGCTCGTACTTCACCATACCTATATTGGGGAGAGAAGGGTAGTATGCTGCGAATGTTCACCGTCAAGTTAGCTAATCTCAGGGACGAGGATCGGTATCCGAGAAAGGAGGGCTCAGTGAGCGTGAGAGATCTATGAGGTTTTGATTGAATTGAGTTTTATAGAACGGTTATCATATCCAGTCTTATCGCAGGTCCTGGGGCCTGTGACTAATGAGCTCGCAAGGTCTATTGTCCCGATCTGGGAATCTTGTCTTTGCCGAACACTGACCATCGTGTTAGACTTGACGATCCGTGACACTACAATCGGAGGGTGGGAAAGTCTGAAGTCTTGTTCATTGACTCTTAGAGGTGGCCTTGATAGTCCCTGGAGGATTCCATGAATCGTTGCCACATCAAGGTACCTTCTGCCGAATATCTACTTGCAAGACTATGCTCGTACACCTTGGAGACGATACGCGATACTAGAACAATTCGTGGTCTTCGAGAGGCGTCGCATTCAGTAGATCATCTAAAGATCATACTTTGATACGGATAGATGCAAATGGTCCCTCAATCGAAGTTTGATCAAGTATCCATCGAACAGATGGTAGAAGACGAAAGTCGAGGTACCCCACCGTGTCCACATCCTTTGGGTAAGGCTTGGGGTAAGGCTGCCGAAGAAGACTTGGCGCTAGGAATTTCTAGATACGCGGACGCCAAAAGCTTCATTGTCTGGACGCACCGTTGCAAGGCTGAACGTGTCTTTGCAATTTCGCTTGCGCTAATTCATCCTTCTCACTTCTCCTTCGTCTGGACAAGTCACGGAAATGTGAACTTCAACTATCATTTACCATAGATAATAATAGCCTTCAACACCGCGAACTTCCCTTTACCGACGGCCAATCGAACAACCACCATCCATGACGCTAGCAATTGCAACGCTCTCCCTTCACATTCCTCGCAAATCCTGGCTGAGGCGATCGAAGCATGCCTCCAGCGGCCGGGAAACGAAAGCGCGGGGACAGATCGTGGTCTGGCGACCAAAGCCATGAAGGGCAGCGACCGTCACCGCATCGTCCTGGGAACTTGAATCTTGCCCAACATCATCAAGGTCCTCTTCAAGAACATGGCTCGAACAGGTACAGAGGAGGAAGGAAGCCTAGTCGAGGCGGCAGAGGTGGTCAGCAGCTACAGAGTCCAACGAATCGATCACAAACAAGTCCTCCACCTCCCACGCCCTCCGCTCCCGCTGCTCAAATCAATATCGAGAAACATCAGAACTCACCACAGTCAGCCTTTCTGAGTGTAGCGCCGAAGAAACCTCTTTCCTCGGCCACGGCTAAGCCACTACTTGCCTTTGACTACGAATACCTAAACGCGGGTATGGTGGACCGGTGGTCTGAGACCGGTCATCAGGAATTCAGCGATCTGGTCACTACAGCTCGAGATGGCGATGAGATCGTCAAATTGAGTGCTCTATTTCAAGAGTTAATTCGATCTGTAGTTGAGGCAAGAATACCACCTGAAGACGCTGGAGACGCTGCAAGAAGTGTCCTTGGGAACCAAGATCCAGACAACGATATTTCGATGTCGAATTCTGCCGATGTACCTGCCGTGCCCACAAATGCTCAGTCTGTATTTCTTGACACTATTACGATTATCACCGACGATGACGTCTCCAACCCCCTCATACCGCCGTTACTAGCTCACAGTGACATACCGCTCCCAATTTTGAGAGAAGAGCTGGAGGCTCCGTTATTACAAAAGATTGGGCTGATACGGGATACTTTTGCGCGAGTGGGTATTCGGAAGCAAACCAATCTGTTGTACAGACAGGCGAATTTCAATTTGCTCAGGGAGGAGTCGGAAGGGTTTGCTAAGCTTATGACCGAGCTATTTACTACAAGTGACAGCGAGCCTCCAACGGGCGAAGTTGTTGAAGACACCGTCCAGAGAGTCAAAGCTATGATTGGAGCTTTTGATCTGGATGTTGGTCGAACACTTGACGTCGTGCTCGATGTCTTTGGAGCGGTACTTGTCAAGCAGTATCGCTTTTTTGTCAAGTTCCTGAGATTGAGTCCGTGGTGGCCTCGCGACGAGAATTCGGATCGAGTCGGAAACTTCGTTTCTCAGATCCGCGGTCTACCACAGTGGGCGAGTCCTGGCTTTTCGGGTTTCAACTTGAGCGACGAACAAAGATTAGCAACACAGGGCCAGATCGAAGAGCGGGACACGATGTTTTGGCGACGAGCGAGGGATGCTGGTTTACAGGCATTCTACGAGATATCACGACCACCATTAACCGGAGAACAAAAGGAACGGATAATGTCTCAGATTGCAACTTCAGACCATGGAGAGGCGATGAAAGACTGGATTGAGAAGACCAATACCATACCACCCAAGGGGAACCGTGACGCCGCTCAGCTATTGGGGTTCAAGCTCAGATTCTACTCCTCTTCACCCGCTCGCAACATGAATGACGTCTTGCCCGATAATTTAATATACCTTTCTGCACTTCTGATCAAGACCGGCTTCATATCCTTGAAAGACCTGTACCCCCACGTGTGGCGGTCTGACGCCGAGATGGATGTTCTCAAGGCCGAGAAGGAAAAGGAGAAGGAAGAACGAGAACGAGCTGCTCGGCCCGGAGCCGGTGCTAAAAATGCACTCCTCATGGCTGGCGCATTGGCTGATGACACACTGCCTGCAATCAATCGTTTACGAGACGTCCCAGAAAGGGCAGCTACGCCATCAAAAGAAACCGAAAAGAGCGCTCTGTCCGAAACCAAGGATGCGCTGCCAGAACCAGCAGACCAAAAGGTGCCACTTCTAAAAAGTCTCTTAGCCATCGGAGCTATTCCAGAATCGCTCTTCATTCTCGGCAAATTTCCCTGGATCCTGGATTTATACCCAGACCTCCTCGAGTTTCTACACAGGATCATTCACCATTCCATAAGCAAAGTTTATGACTCAACACGGCCGCTTGTTGATCGCGAAGGTACGGCGATGCAGAGGCGAATAGTCGATCACGATGTGCCAGGAATTCCGAAAGGCCAGATCAGGTTAGCAAATGCCCCTCCACGTAGGACGTTACGGTGGGCTCAACTTGATCGCGAAGATGCCGGTATTGAGGGTACGGACTACCGCTTCTATTGGGACGACTGGTCAGACAATGTCCCTATTTGTCAGTCCGTTGATGATGTGTTCACTCTGCTAGAAACCTTTGGCGCTCTTTCAGGAGTCAAAATCGGCCAAGATTCTACGCTTTTATTCAAGCTGGCTCGTATTGGAGCACAGAGTCTTGCAAAAGACGAGTCACAAGGCAACAAAAGTCGGTGGCTTCAGCTATGCCGACGTTTGCTGATTCCCGCTCTTAGCTTGACGAAAGCGAACCCCGGCGTTGTCAATGAAGTCTATGGACTTCTCCGGAGATACCCCATCGATACACGGTATGCAATCTACTCTGAATGGTTCTCTGGCTCCAAGTCTCCAAACCCGGACGTGAAGTTTGCTTTCAATCTGGCCAAGGCTGAGACGAGAGATACTTTGAAGCGTCTCAGCAAAACTAATATCAGACCAATTGCCCGAACACTGGCTCGAATCGCCTGTGCAAATCCGCATGTTGTCACGACTGTTGCGATCAGCCAGATTGAAGCCTATGACAATCTTGCCGAGGTCTTTGTGGAGGGTGCTCGCTATTTTACGGACCTGGGCTACGACGTGCTAACATGGTGTCTCATCAAATCGCTCGGCCAGGCCGGAAGGAGCAGGGTCCAAGAGTCTGGTCTATTGACGAGCAAGTGGCTGGGTGCGCTGGCGTACTTTGCAAGCCGGGCATTCAAGCGTTACTCGGTATTGGATCCTACACCCGTTCTACAGTACGTTGCAGACCAGCTCAAAAATGGCAACTCGACCGATCTCATCCTTCTAGAGCAAGTGATTTTGTCCATGGCAGGCATTGTCACCGACACAAACTACAACGAATCACAAATTCTTGCGATGGGGGGCGGAGAGCTACTCCAATCCCAGACTATATTGCAGCTCTTGGACAAGCGCCACGAGTCCAAAACAACTTCGCGCCGCCTTCTAAGATCTCTAAGAAATTCTGGTCTTGCTGGCCAACTGCTACTGTCTGTTGCACAGGAGAGGAGGACTTGCGTTTTCAAGATGGAAGATAGCAATGCTCCGTTGAAGCTCCTTGGTAATGTGTTTGACGAGATCCACCGGGTTCTCACCCAATACCTAGACCTACTACGCAGCAATGTATCTCTGGAAGAGTTTAGAGACCTTATCCCGGATGTTACTCGCCTGATCACAGAACACGGTATTCAGCCCGAGGTTGCCTTTTGGATCAGCAGACCTACAATCGTTCGACAAATGACTGAGGTTGACAAAGAACTGCGAGAGTCTGCCGAGAAAAAGAAGTCTGACGAGCCCTCGACGGAGACTGGCGGCGATATCGAGATGACGAACGGGGTCGATGCTGAAGATAAAGACGAGGGTGAAGCTGATGGTGACGGTTCGAAGGAAGCCAGTCCAGAACCTGGCGAAAGTCAAGCCCGCGAGCCTAGCTCTACGAGCTCACGACATTCTTCTCCGGCTCTGCAGCCCGCCGAGAATTTCCAATGGCATCCTACCCTACAGGGCATCATGGACGCACTGCACCCCCAAGCCTCTGAAGAAATTCTCGAGCTTGTCGGGCTGCCTTTTTATGTCACCTTTTGGCAACTCGCGCTCTACGACATCCTTATCCCAGGCAAGGCATATGAAGACGAGATATCGAGACAAAATAAACAAGTCCTTCTAATAGGTGGCAATAGGACTGATGTTAGCGTTGCGGCAACGAAGAAGAAAGAAGAGGAGAAGAAGCGTCTCCAGGAACTCTCAGATCGCCTCCTTGCAGAAAATCGCCAACATCTCAAGGCATATTCAGAATGCAAATCTCGTCTTCTCAAAGAAAAAGATCATTGGTTCAAGTCCGCCCGTGATAGCAAGGAAGTTTTCAATTCGGCATTAATGGAGCACTGCTTCCTTCCTCGGATACTGCTCTCGCCTCTAGACGCAGTCTTTTGCTTCCGACTACTGAAATTCATGCAGACGTCTGGCACTCCCGGATTTCGCACACTTGGCTTCTACGACCAGCTTTTCAAAGAGAGCCGGCTCACCTCGCTGATGTTTTCATGCACATCCAAAGAGGCAGACAACCTTGGCAGATTTCTCATGGAGGTTCTGAGAGATCTAAATCGTTGGCATGAAAAGAAGACTACCTATGAGAAGGAAGCCTACGGTACTCAGCGAAACCTACCAGGTTTTGCCAAGAAATGGACCACTGACGGAAAGCCTGATATATTTTTGGTATTTGAAGATTACCGGAGGCTACTTTACAAGTGGCACCAAATACTGTGCGCAGCTTTGAAGAACTGCTTTTTGTCGACGGATTATATGCACGTTCGCAACGCCATCTCAATCTTGAAGGCCATCTCGTCTCATTACCCAGTGGTCAACTGGATGGGCGACAACTTGAAACAGCTAGTAGGTGTTTTGGGTAAGTCTGAGCAAGGTGATATCAAAGTGCCTTCACTAGCTCTCATGGGTGACCTTAACCGTCGGACGAAGTCGTGGGTCATGCCGCAGGCGTTCAGAAAGGGTCCTGGTACTGCCGAGCAAGCCAACGGAATAAGTAGACCATCATCCACAAAACCATTGAATGCTGAAGCAACTGAGTTCCGACCCTCAACTACTCCGACGTGAGTCCTTTCCTTCTTTCACCGATTTTCACATTTTCTAATTTTCGATAGCGCCAATGGCGACTCAGACACTCCCAAAGCTACTACGAGTCAGGCCGAGGATGGCGAAGTTGCTCTGAATGAGAAACCTGTAATCGATGAAAGCTTAGAGGCTCAAGCTCCAAAAGCAGCGGCTGAACCAGAGATCAGCAAATTGCCACAGGAGGAGCCAAAGCCAAAAACTGACACGGGTGATCAGGAAGAGAAGCAGCACCAAGATGTAGAGGCTTTGAGATCAGTCGATGCCACCCAATCCTCGAGAACAGCCACTCCTCATCCACCCATTCCTAGACGGCCAGAAACCCGTAACTCACAGACCCCTGGATCTGTAGGCACTCATCATCCTAGCTTACCAAGCCGTCCAGAAAAGGCACCTTCCCGGCTTCCACCCACAAGATCAGAGCGTCTAGACGATCGAACACGACTGGAATCATCACTGCCTTCTCGTCCTCCAGATCTGTCTGCAGACAGAAGAGCTCACAGGCCGACAGAAAGGGAGCGACCACTAAGGCATGGCGAACATGAATCTCATAGAGAGGGAGAATATGCTCAAAGAAATTATGATCGGGGTCCCCAGGAACGGAACGCTTACGACTATTCCCGCAGTGACCATAGGGATCGGGAACATCCGAGTAGATCTGATGAACGATATGCGCATCATGCTTCTTCAAGAGAAAGACCCATACCGAGGTCGGAATATTACGGCCAAGAATACCATAGCCGTGACAGACCGGAAAGCGAATCATATATGTCGAGGAATCAGGACCGAGGTCGCGAAAGCGCAACGCAGCATCCTCGACCGCCTCCACCACCTCAGAGCACGGAAAGCGGAACCATTAATCCCGAAAGAGCAGCGCTGATCAATGCAAACGCCGAAAAACCCGAGATGTCAATCAAAGGACAGGGTGACAGGCTACGGCCACCGCCTCGGAGTGCAGTAGTGAGAAGTGATGACCAATCCTCTAGACCTAGTCGGAGGGACGAACTACCCATTGACCGGAGGGGACCATTACCAGAGTCACGCGACGATTATATTCCGGGCTCACGACCTTCGTGGGATCGAGAGTCACAACGAAATGCCTCGCTACGAGGTAGAGAAATTGACATGAATCATGGCCGACTCAATAACGATGAGCATGATCCTCCTTCCGGCCCAAGAACGAGATCTTCAGTCTCAACCCGCGGACGCGGAATTGCAGCGCCTCAGCCTCATATCGATACAGATGTTCAAGGTTCTGGACAGAACACGCCTAACACGTCTCATCGTCGTGAGTCTTCGGGACCGGGGCGACCGAGTAGAAGTTCTTCAACATCGGAGACGACTAACACAGCTTCCGCTACACCAACAGACGCAGTCGGCATTCACCCAGATCGTCTCCGTCAGCTACAGTCTCCATCCTCGGAGAGCACCTCTATGCGTCCGCCACCTCCACAAGGCCGTTCACAGCCTCCAACACCCTCGCAGACATCTCCGCCATTTGCCCCGTCTGGTCCACGTGGCGGACCGCCGTCAGGACCTTCGCCGACCACAAGGGCCCCGCCCTCCGGTCCTCAATTTGAAGGCGCTGGCCGCGGTGCTCGAGGTGGTCGGCACCCCCTCGCTGCCGTCAATAATCATCTTCAGCAAGCGAGCCAAAATGGCCCTTCGGAGCGCGGCCAAGGCATGTCTATCCGGGGTCGAGGAGGACTACGAAACGCTAGTGCGCCTTCCCATCACATTCCTGCTTCGCCTACAAATGGCCCCGGCCAGCGATCTGAACAATTTCCATCAACCGCAAACGAGCCTGGTGGGAGGGGTGAATTGTTCCCTGGAAGAGGCCCTTCTCATGGAAATCCCGCACACGAGTCAGGCCCGCCACCTCCCCCGCGGTATGATGAGTCCAGAGGACCTCCAAGGACAGGGCCAAGAAATGATGATCGACGTCCAGAAGGCCCCACCGATCCGGGGCTACATCCTTCCCGCGCTCCACCATCCGGCCGGAGGGGCGACCTAATCGACGAAGCTTCTGACTCCGGGCGGCGATCAAGTCGACACTCGACCGGCAATCGAGCAGAAGATATCGAGCGCGAGATGTCGCGAAGGAACCATGACCGCGAAGACGGACGGCGTGACCACGAGAGGCCACCATCGGGGTACTACGAGCGAGAGAATCGCGGCGAGTACCCCAGGGATCGGGACCGTGATCGACGGCCAGAGGATCACCGCGAGTCGAGAGACCCTTCCACTCGGTCCATGCGGAGAGATGAAATGAATGGCCCTCCCCCTCCCCCCCTGCCACAGTATCCTCCAAGCGACCGCGCCCCCAGCGACCGCCGCGGAGGCTATCCTTCAGGCCCGCACTCTGATGAACGCGAGCTGCGGAGCAGGGACCGAGGAGATGGGAGGGAGCTCCGAAGAAACGACCGAGACCGGGGAGGAGGGGTTGGCGACAACCCCAATTCGATTACGCCGCAGAAGCGGAGGGGTCCAGACGAAGCGCCGGACGGGCGAGGTTACGGTGGGGATTCGCGAGGGGGGAGAGGCGGGATGTATAGGAATTCGAGTGAGAGCAAGAGGCCGCGGAGAGGACTTTGAACGGGCCGGCGGGGGTATTCTTTTGTCTGTTGCATGACGGTTTTCTTTGCTGGAATAGAGAGGCAGTTCTCCTCTCAAACGGGTTTCCACGGGGTTCTTCTAGCTTTTCAGCCTTGCATGGGGCGGCGAAAAGTGCTATCTTAGTTTTTCCTTTCCGCATAGTGATGGGGACGGAGCTTCTTGGGCATTGTACTGGGGACTGGTAGTGGGGAATCGAGCTCGGAGCGAGTAGATTAGACCTTTTGATACCAGATATGTTGAAGAATGGAAATAATTTTACAGCCTGCCGCTTTGGAAATAGAGAGCAAAAAAGTGCCTTTTGGTATTTACATTTAGGGCAGACACCTGTGACGAGTTGCCGATCAGTTCAGTTGCTTGTTAAGTACAGCAGCGTCATCCCAACGTTGCTTCCGCTTCGCTGGTTTACCGTCCCCCCCTTTAGTGCAGACTTGCGGTCTCTTTAAAGCAAGAGCAGATTCACCCGCCTTCCCCACGTGAAAAGCGAAATGCACCTAGAATAATTCTCAAATGCGAAGCCTAGGTTAAAGCGAGCACTTCCCACTTTAGTACTGGCCAGGTCTGTGTCTGTAGGGCCTTGTCGATCGCAACCATCGTTCCGCCGTCGCTCTAGATGGGCTGATTCTGTATCTCCTGGCGCAGGGGTCTGGAATGGTCCCGCTCAGCCGGCGTGGTACAAAGCGAGCCATCGTCTTCGACTTCTAGGTGAACGTCTCCTACGACTCGGACCCCTGCAGATGTCCGCCGGCTGTCGTGTCTTTCGAATGGGCTTCCAGGAGGGCACTATGGGTGACGACAGTGTGTGCTTTTACCACAGCTGGTGGAGAGAAACTTTTTGATCTCTTGGAGGCAAATTAGGGGTCGGAAAACACAACGACCGAGGTCGTTTCATTGTGCAGTGGGATGCTAGAAAGAGCGAGAATCTAGATGAGCACTGGGAATAATGACGTTGATATACAATAAATAGATCAAAAGTTTCAGGTGTCCCATTCGTAGAAGCAAACAGCCTCATGTAAGTAAGTAGACTAGCTGGGCCTTTCATTCAGTAAATAAAGATGCTTCGCTTGAGTTCACAGTCAAAAACGAATTTCATTAAAGACAGCGGCCACCGATCAAACTCCATATATCTTTTTTGAGCGGTCTGAGACAAATGGGAAAAAGGCAACCACCACACACAATTTGACTCGCAACGCTAAAGGTGCACAAGCTTTCGTGGTTCTAAATCAAGAGGCTACCTGTTCGGCGTGTCCCTTGAGCAGACCGAGTTTCGTTGCCTCAATTTCAACAGCTTCGGGTACAGTGTTGGAGATCGATGGTCTGTAAGGTTTCCATTCCAGTAACTTCTTTGCTCGGACGGAGATGCCTCTGGACGTGGTGCCAACATAGTACTTCAAATCGGGAGCGAACTTGTCGATTTCTGCGACAGGAAGACTTTCCACACTGTCAGTTGCAATCTGTCCTTTTTGATGCGCTATTTTCGTGATTTGGCGAAAAATATCGCCCCAGATGAAGGAGCCATTCTCGGCAAGGTAATAGCCCTCTGCGTTCCAAGTTGCTTTCCCACCGCCAGCAGCAGCAGCTTCTCCGAGAAGAGTATAGAGATCAGAAAGATCATGCACGTGAACCTGTCTCCACACGTTCTCGCCAGCACCAATCAAGAACCCTTTCTTCAATGACAATATCTCTCGAGTAGCCTTTGGGACTTGGGTAGAGTCTTGGTTGTCTGGTCCTCTGCCTCGTCCGTATATTGTTGGAGGACACACGATGGCAGTCTTGACTGAAGCTGGATTGGAGGCTGACGCAGCAAGGACAATTTTATCCACGTTTCGGTGAATCGCTCTATCTGGGATTGATGTTAGGTCTTGAATACCATCCCAGTCGTTGTATTCGCGCTCAAGACATTGACCGTAGGCGTTTTTGTCGGCAGTCTCCCAGGTTAAGATGCCTGTGCCGGATGTATGGATCCACCATGCTGGTCGATCTGGAGAATGAGCAGATGCACCCTTCGCGATCGCTTCTGCAGAAGCGACATGATCACAATTAGCGAAATCTGATCCGGAGATGTCAGTTTGACAGTATATCAGTCTACGGCAAGCCACGCACGGTAAATTATGTCTGCGTTCTTTGCCTCTTCTTCAATGACGTCCGAGGAGTCGAGGTCACCGTAAACCAATCGTACCTTGGGATACTGGCTGGCTACCTTGGCACCTTTTGAACTATTCCTGACAAGACACGTGATTTCCCAATCAGGATGTTTTCGAGTCACTTCATATAGAGCATCGCCTCCGATGAAACCGGTAGTTCCTGTGCTGATCGTTGTCAGCCCCAGACGTACGTAATTGGAGGTGGCCTCACGCGAAAACCTTGGGAGGCATGGTCCGGGCATGCAAGTCTGATGAATGCGAACAGTGATGGAAATGTTAATGAGGTTCGCAACAACTGGACAGGTCCGTGAAGATGGAGAAAGAGCGTCGAAGATGTCAAATTTCCAAACAAGAAGAGTTCAAGAGTTCATGAGATGTCATCAGATATTCATCAATTGCAGATTCGTGTAATCGTAAGGAGTCATTACGGCTTGAGAGATTAACAGACGTGTAAAAGTCTTGTAATGACATTAAACAGCACGTGAAGATGGTAGTTATTTCATTCTGAGCTGTAAAGTCAAAATCAACAATGTCACCTCTGTAAGCGCAGATGGTGATGTAATTGCGAGGAAGAAAATTTTGCTTGAGGGCTTACAACGTCGCTATCGTGCAGCAGGAAGAAACCTCAAGAATCTAGCGGATGCGGTGGACTCAATTAAAATCCGAACTTGTTACATACTCCACTATCAACGCCGATGACATTCAATCCTGGTCACACTTTGATTCTTAAATATCTGTTTGATAGTTCCCAGCAAACGAGACCTTACAATGGAAGAACCACTGGAAATGAATATTGCCGTTAAGGGCAGCTGCGCTTGTGGTAAGATCAAATTTGCATGTACTTCAAAGCCGCTTGGAGGAGTGACCTGCTGTCATTGCTTGACCTGCCAGAAAACCACTGGAAGCCCTTTTCACGCTGTCATCCCTTTACCAACTACGACTACCCAGTGGCTCGGCTCGGCACCGGCTGTCTTCCAAAAAAGTGATCTTGCCGAAAGACTGCATTGCTCGACCTGTGCATCCACAGTGGGGATGCGCTACTACTGTCTCCCCGAGACTTTCTATATATCAGCTTCGATTGTTGACTACTGCAAAGACCCCTTATTGAAGCCTGGAACCCATATTTTCATGTCGAATCGGCCATCGTGGTATGACGTGCCCGAGGATGGCTCTATCAAATATGACGGTTTTAACCCAGACCTTTCCAGTCGAATTGAAGAGTTTAAACAGCAGAAATCATTTGCTTGAGGGATGCTCGAGAGGTGTGGTCGAGGATCGTAAACTACGGATGAGTTGAGCTGGCGGAAAGTTGGGGACGATATCTCAACATTGGGCTTTATATTCAGTGAGTATAGACTCTTGCGAGCCAATGGTAGTGTTTCGATTCTCCGTCGGCGCGGCAAATAGGCTGGCGGCCTCCAGGAGCGCACCTGGTGAGTGGTAAAGTCTATGAGAAACTCCGCGCTTTCCAAATTCACCTTGTGCCCGTGACCTGTGCCAAGCCTGGCTACCTTCACTTCCCTTCACTCCGCCTCAGCCCACCGGTGTTCGTCTTTTTTCCTTGTCACTGGCGTCCACGACGAAGTGTGCATTCTCTACCAATCGTTTATCCCAGACACTGGCATATCCCCGATCTGGCATGGAACGTCGGCATGAAGAGCATCTGCTGGGCTCCTCTCTGAAAACCATATTGGATGGGTCGGTGCCAGATATCCCTCCTCGCAGCGCTCGTGAATCATCCTTTGACGATCGCCCTCGCCCGATCTCCTGGGAGCCTACCTCCGGCACCACAACACGGGATCAGTCACACCAACCCTCACCTCTGGCCATCACCGCTCCTTCAAGCCCCCAACAATCGCCTAAATTTCTGCAGGGTTGGCAGAGGTTTAATCTGAAACTCTCGGCATCAAGCTCTGCGCTACCAGATCATCCTCCCTCTGACAATCTTTATCCATCCCTCACCAGTAGGGAGAAAAGATATACCTCTTGGCTCAATAGCAAAAATTACACCTCGGATCGACCTGCAAGGATTGCGTCTTCATCGAGCATGGATCAGAACTACGTTTTTCCACACATCCCACCTTTGCCAACAACCCCCAGAAGGCCTGGCGGTAACCGTAGAAGCAACGAGAGCTACCCTCCTCGCAACGACTCATTGAACCACCAGATGCAATTCAAGTCTGGTGGCACTTATGACCCGTCTCCACCGCCATGCGGAAAGCAAAGTGTCAAGCACTTGACCTGCCACTGGTGGAAGAATTCACCGAGAGGTTGCAAATTTACAGAAGAAAACTGTTTGTATTCGCATCGAGATACTGGAAAATTAGCGGACGCACCAAGGCGCTTTGGTCCTGGCGAACCGGCTATGGCTGGACGCAACCTTAGGGAGCATTGCCCACCACAGTACGGAACCCAGCCATTTCAATCTCACACTCGCTCATGTTTTCCCGAAAGTCAATTCAGAATCGCCAACAACTCCTCTAGCTTTACAGAGCTAACGAAATCTCCCACCGACAGCTTTGAAATCGACGAAGCCAATATTGGCGATGCCGAAGGACTTAATATGAGGTCTAGCGACGCTTCGCTTGAGGAGGGAACACCCCGACTCGCGTCCGAGAGAGAAAGTGCTCTAATAGCTAAGGTCCAGCGGCTTCAAGCCGAGAAAAATTGTCTTCACGAGCTTCATGCGCGTCTTGAAAAATTGCTTGACGACTCCGAGAAGGAGATATACTCCCTTGCCGACAAGCTCGAGCGCGCCAATCATGACAAGGAAACGTGGATGAAGATCGCTCGCCAATCAAAATCTATTGACCTCCCCGCTAGATCTGTCTCATTCTCGCAAATCCGGCTCTCCGACCCTTCACACCTCACTGTTCCTCCTACTCGCAATAGCTCCATGGAATTCAGCGCGATCGCTCCACCGAGGTTTCACTTCGGCAATACTGTCACCAAGTCAACATCAGCAGCCGATTTCCGAACGACTCCATCTTTTAATGTGCAGAGAACAGCGTCTGGCACGAACATGAACGGCACTTCGCAGATGCATAGCGAAAATGACGATTACGAGGATGTTCTAGCAGTGCAACACAATGGCAATCAAGCAGGACTAAGAAAGAGTACTTAGTGAAGGAGGCATTGGCTGGAAAGGTAGTACTGGTATATACTATAATCTGCTAAGCAGATACAAAAGGATTCCTTCTTAAGAGCAAGGAGTTCAGATGAAAGGATAGTGATAAGTGCTTTGACAATTTGTGTGCAGTATTTGCACAAAGTATCCACAATACTCTGGGTTTATAGACTTCTGACAATGGCGGCAAAACTACAAAGACGCGGACGACACATGTCGACTCTCATTCTCAGAAAAAGGCGGTAATAAAGCGGCGAGAAAAACGGGCAAAAGCTAGTTTCACACTCCTTAGTTTCCTCTCATTAGTGTTACAATGCATGCAGTTGTATAAAACAGGCCATCGCAACCGTGATATCCTTACTGGCGTTGTGAGAGGTCCACAAGAGGTTCGCTCCTCATTGCTGGGACCTTGCAGCGGGTATAGGTTATACAGTAAACCCTCGATATAAGCAACAGCTTCCAGACGAGATCCTTCAGTCACGTAGATACAAATTTTAATCTAAACTACTCGACGACCTCCAAGGTAATATTTTAGAAAATCTAAAGTCGATGAGATTCTGAAGCGATCTTTTGAGACTTTTTAAGACTTTGGATTGTACACGTAATCGATTGCTTATATCGAGGGTTTACTGTAGCCGAATCCCGCATTTCTCTTATAGGAACATGGGCTACGCCACAGTAAATACGGTGTCTTCAGCTTACTCGCATGACCTTAATGGAGGTATGTTGTAGGTGCATACATGTGCCTTAAGAATAGTCTAAGAGACCCTTGTGTCACAATGTTGGCATCATTGACCGAAGCCTGGATAGAAGAACTCGTACAGATTGTGTGAGCCTTAAGTCCATGGTTTAGATATTTGTACTTGCAGACTCGAGGATTTTTTACAAGTCCAGTTCCTCTCATAGGCTATAAACACTTCATCCCCCTCGCTGATTGATTCCTTGTAGGAATTTTAGAACGTGCTTTGTGCCAGCCGGCTCGCCGCATTCCTCGCATCCACCCGATCCTCGTCATCTTCTTCCTTCAGACCTCCCAGGCTACTTCCACCAGTGCTCTTCATTGTCCCGCTCCGACTCCTTCCCATCTCAGCACTATCACCGTTCGTGTACTCTTCCTCCGCCTCCCCGACACTTGGTACACCAGGCACTCCGTATCCGGCACTAATACTCCTGTTCAAGCCGCCGCTCCGTGGAGCGCCAGACCACGCATCGCCCTTCGACGTCTGGCTTGCGGCCATGCTTGCGCGGCGGGCAGCGGGGTTATTCTCGCGTCCGAGTCGACTGAGACCACCACTAGCGTCAATGGCGCGGACGTCCGCGCGGACGCTCTCGAGGGTGGAGAGGGTGCGACGTTCGGCTTCGATCTCGCGAAGTACGTAGTCGCGGATGCTAGCTAGCATGTCAGTGCTGGTGCGTTGGAACCAGCGCCGCTTTTCAAGGAGAAGGTTGGCTGTGACGCGAGAAGTTTTGCCTTTAAGGTAGTTTTCATTCGATAGAGCTTCGTCCAGGGCGGAGATAGCTTCGTCGACCTTGTCGCGGCGAACGGAGGTTGAAGATTTAAGGCGATTTGCTGCAGATTCACGGGAGCGTGCGGCTTGTTGGGCTTGAAGGAGCTCGCGGAGAAGGATGTGTCGGTTGGTGAGGGTCTCTTTTACAATAAATGCGTCGGAAGAATGGTAGTTCAGCGGATCTCCAAAAGTAGTCGCTTCTGCAGTTCCCTGCGCGGCATGGTAATCGCCAGCAGTCTGAATTATTTTCCCAACTTTTTGGTAGGCCTTAGCGAGGCCTGGATGGATCTCTTGGACGTGTAATTGAGCGATCTTCATACCGAGATCGGACTCTGCAAGACCAAGACCTAGAAATGAGAAATTAGATCAGTCGTCTCATATACTTGCTTTGAATGGAAGTAGGAATGGGAATAGGTGCTGTAGATGAGTGATACTCACCCCTTCGCGCTTTGACAACCCTGTCAATCTTTTGCGCCGCATCCAAGGAAGCTAGATAGAATAGCTTCACCACAGGGCGGGCCTCATGAAGCTCTGGCGTGTCGTCTGGGGGAGGCGCAAATTGTTTAATGACCTTCCTCCTTACCCCGGTAGCGGGCTGCTTCATCCGAACGACTGGACTGTACCCAAAATCACTCTCAACGAAGTATACCATCTCGTCATCACGCATGAGCACGTCATTTGAGCAAACGTAATTGAGCCATCTTTGTAGTCCTGCTTTGACGCGAACCTCATCCTCATCAGTTCCTGCCCCGGCGGATGTTAACGCTGGCGGGACTGCGGGGACAAGAGCTTCCGGATTCGACGAGATCAAGTGGTCAGCGAGCTTGACAAACTCAGAATGAGTTCGACGAACATCGCGAAACTGTGTGGTCCTAAATTTGGGCAGGTTTGTCTGCAACAGTGTCAGTCCTGCTCTGATATTTAAAGTCTTGGAGAGCGCACATGAACATCGAATCTCAGAATTGGATCCTTTCTCCCCGTTCTCTCAAGAGCCGTGATCCTGGCTTGGAGCTTATATTGTGGAACCTGTCTTTGCGGTCGCGCGTTGGACTGGTATCTTATTTGGCCAGGCCTTGGTTGTTGGTGACCAGCATACTGTGTCTGCTGATAAACTTGTGGCTGATGGTCACCAACGTAATCTGGGTCACCCAATTGTGCGCTCTGGAGTTGTTCTGAGAGGTCTGGTGATCTTATATCATCATCAGGAGACGATTCGCCAGTCGAGGCGGACACATCAGTTGAGACGGGCGGATATCGCTGGCTGTGCGATTCAGTGCTAGCCGGCGTATATGGCGACGGAGGTTGTGGAGGAAAGGGAGATGTAGGGGGTTCGGCGGGGGTCGATTGAAAAGACGTCCGGTCAGCGCGAGGCGAATTCGATCCCCAAGGCGCTGCACCGACGTCTCCAGGTAGATTTGAGTAATCCATCGTTGCAATGTCGGGGCGTGAGTACAGAGGTCAAGCTGTGCTCAAGGAATGAACTTCTAGGCAGCAACCCTAGTCGACATCAGTGCGCAAACCAAATACGACTGAGCCATAAAAGAATGCTGTTTCGACTGGGTAGATGCCAGACCAGAAGCGCTGGATACGGGAACTCTTAAGCTGTGAGCCTTGTCATGGGAGAAAACACTCCAACGCTCCTCCGCAAGCAGGAGCTGCGGCCGAATTCAAAGCACACTAGCTCGCTTGGGTCATCAAAAATCTGCATAGATGAATCGTTTGCCTTTAATCTACCAATCTTTCAAATGTTGATGTATTTAAATGGTTCTCTGGCTCTATCTTGATTCTGTCGTAGCAATGTCTCTGTTTTCTGTCTCTGAAGCTCCGTTCTCCTTTCCTACATTTGCTGTACTATGTCCAGGATTCCTTCGCTGATACCCACGTCACATATCTTCCTGCCAAGTCGGATTTCAAATATTCGCAATGGCTCTGTCTCTTGCGGCATCTACATTGCAACGAGAAGGCTACATGCAAGTGGAGATGCTGAACCTCTAAACCCAGGGAGAACACGAAACATTGGAATTATCGCCCATATCGATGCTGGAAAGACGACCACTACTGAGCGCATGCTCTACTATAGTGGACGGACTAGAACCCTTGGTAACGTCGATAAAGGAAACACAGTCACAGATTTCCTCCCCGCTGAAAGAGCGAGAGGGATTACGATCCAATCAGCTGCCATTAGTTTTCAGTGGCCCCCTGGTGGAGAAAATGAGAGCGCCACAGAATCTGGACGTGAGAAAGAGGTATATGAAGGCAGACGCCCGCTCTCGGCATTCAAGCATGACATCAACCTTATAGACACCCCCGGACATGCAGACTTTACGTTCGAGGTACGGCGCTCACTTCGGATTCTGGACGGTGCGATTTGCATTCTCGATGGCGTTGCAGGTGTAGAGGCTCAGACCGAACAAGTTTGGGCTCAAGCAGGCGAGTGGAAAATTCCACGCCTTGTCTTTGTGAATAAGCTCGACCGTGAGGGCGCCTCTTTCGCGAGAGCAGTGAAAGAAGTCGGTGTTCGGTTAGCAGGTTGGCCTGTGGTATGTCAGATTCCTTGGTTCGAGATAGTCAATGGGGATCTGGACCTTGTTGGTGTTATCGACGTGATCAATCTTCAGGCTTTGTATTATCCCAAGGGCGGTGATGGTAAAGAAGTGCAGTTGGTCTCGAAAGACGACTTGTCTCACAGGAACCCACAGCTCGCTTCCGAGCTGGAGAATGCTCGTAAGGCACTAATCGAGGTTTTAGCTGAGCATGATGAGAAGTTTCTTGAGACATTCTTGGATGAATATGGCGAGGACTATTTGGATGTACCGGCTGCGTTTATCCTCAGCAGCCTTCGGAGGTGTCTGCTCAAAGATGAGCCACTTATTCCGATCTTTGTTGGTTCGAGTCTTCGCAACGTTGGCGTGCAGCCGCTTCTAGATGCCGTCATCAACCTTTTGCCTAGTCCTGAAGAGCGCCCAGATCCCGAAATCGACGTGAACGGAATTACAGGCACATTGCAGAACTGGTTGTCAAACCCTATTGAAAAAAGCAACACTTCCACAAACAAGCGAGAGAAGCAGAAAAATGTACCTACTTCTTCTTCTCCTTCTCCTTCTGACTCCATTATTGGTTGTGCCCTAGCTTTCAAAGTGGTCAACGATCCAAGGATGGGGATGCTGACATACATACGAGTCTATTCCGGATCGATTAGTGAGCGCACTATCTTGTATAACACCAATGTTCATCAAAGCGAAAAGGCACAAAATCTCTTCAAAATGTATGGGGCAACCATGGAGTCTTTGTCGTTGATATCTGCCGGTCAAATAGGTGTCATCGTTGGCTTGAAATCCACTAGAACTGGCGACACCCTGGTATCTTTCCTAAGCCAGAAGGATCGCCCTCCCACACCATTGAGTACTCTACGACTACAGCCAGTCAAAGTACCACCTCCACTTTTCTATCAAAGCATCGTACCAAACAGCCTAGGGGAGGAAAAGGAAATGATGGCTGCTCTAGATATCCTCCAGCGTGAGGATCCAAGTTTGGGAATAAGTCAAGACGAGGACACTGGCCAAAGGTTACTAAGTGGTATGGGAGACTTGCACCTGGAAATCGCCCGAAATCGGCTCATCGAGGATCTAAAGGCTAAGGCATTCCTTGGAGCGACCGAGATTGGCTACAGAGAGACCGTCAATCACCCATCGGAAGAGATCACCCGTACTTATGAAAGACAGATGTTAGGAAAACTTGGAAAGGCTGCTTGCACTGCGCAAGTCATCCCTATCGATCATATGGATGACCAAAGGCCTCCCAAGAATTCCTACTTTGACTTGACGGAACAAGATTCAAATTTCATCACGATCTCTATCCCAAGCTTAGATCCATCAAGTAAGGGAGCAAAAACCGGTCCAACCATCATTGATTCTGGTCTGAATCTGCATGACACCATTAAAGCGTACACTAACGGTGCCATTGCCGCACTTTCGCGTGGCCCATCAAAATTTGCAAATCCGGTCGGCAATGTCCACGTCAAGCTGAAATTTGACCATGGCACACATCTCTTCAAGGAGTTGAGTACACCGGCAGCGCTAGTCTCGGCGAGTAAGATAGCTGTCAAAGATGCTCTGCGCATGGCAGCGAGCAGCGGGACCTCGCTACTTGAACCCGTCATGGATGTTACAATCATGGTTGATGAAAAGAACGTCGGAAGAGTTTCACAAGATTTGCAGTCACAAAGGGGCGGAAGCGTGGAGTCTCTAGAGGATGACTCTACTACTCAAGACGATAAGGAAGAGCTGAAGATTGACTTAAGTAAGATATACGCACCCCAAGACCCATTCGTGGCTGGAGAAGCAAGCAGTGACGACGGAGAGGGGGGGAAGCGAATGAGCCTCATCCGAGCTCGAGTTCCATTAAAAGAAATGAGAGGGTATTTAAACCACTTGCGGAGTCTGACCGGTGGTCGGGGTACGTTTGTCATGAAGTTTAGTCGCTTTGAGAAAGTATCCAGGCATCGGGAGAAGGCGTTGCTAGAAAGTTTGGGATAATGTTAAACTCATGAACAGCGTTCATAGCGTTCCAGGTGGGGAGCCGCTTACAAATTGAGATAGCAACGATGTCTTGCGCTTTAAGCGGCTGAAGCAACGAGACGTTTCGTAGGCTCGTGGGCAACAGAGAGGAGGATATGGGGCTATCCGGGTTTTGTGACCAAGGCGTCGTCTACTCTACTGACGACACTGTTGAGAAAGGTCTTCTGGAATAGGTAACGTTAATCAGCAGAACTGTTATTATGGAAGATTGACAGCTCTAAAATGTATTGGAGACGAGCGCTGTATGCGGCGTTGTAGCAGAAGTTATAATCAATCCTCCGCCTGTATTGCCTGTGCCAAGCATACCGAAGCACGGAACAACTCCAGACAACGGCGCGTGCTTCTACCCCTTAACATGCCACGTTTTCCTATCTGGCTGACCAGCTTACTTTACAGTTTCTTTTTGTTAAAATAATTTCAACATGTCGAAACTGTGGGAGGTAGATCCGGAGACTCGGAGCAAGGTAATCTTGGTTATCTCTCGCAATCGCAATCATACTCATTTCATGCCTCCAGCTTGCGCAGATACAAAAGAAAGAAGGCTCGGGAAATGACAGATGCTGCGACTGCGGAGCTCCTTCGCCACAATGGGTATGCATTCTTCTCTAACAATTGTCTTCCTACACCTCACCAAGCTCCCATAGCGCCATTCAAGAGGACTTCGCTAATATGGCCCTTACAGGCATCCCCGAAATTTTCTACATTTATTTGCCTGAATTGCGCCGGTGTCCACCGCGGACTAGGCGTTCACATCTCGTTCGTTCGATCAATTAGCATGGACGCGTTCAAGCAAGCTGAGATTTTGCGAATGCAACATGGGGGCAACAAAGCATGGCAAGACTTCTTCAATGACAACAACCCGAGTGGAGCAACATTCGAAGAAACAACGATAAAAGAACGATACGAAAGCGAAGTCGGAGAGGAATGGAAAGAAAGACTAAGCGCTAAGGTTGAAGAACGGCCCTTCGATAAGGCCAAGTTTCTCAAAGAAAGGGAGGTGATCCGGAAGAAAGCACTCGAGAAATCTGAGAGCCGCAGTCAGACGCCGGTCGGTATGAACAGGGTCAGCTCGAATACCTCAAACGGTAGATCATCCTCTCCCGCCCTACCGAATAGCAAAAAAGCACAAAACGAGGCCTATTTTGCCCGCGTGGGAGAGCAAAATGCTGGCAGACCCGATGATCTACCACCCAGTCAAGGTGGTAAATACGGCGGTTTCGGCTCGGGACCGATGCCTCAACCTACACATGAAAATCAATCAGGCATGCCGCGAGCTGAAGAATTCCAATCTGACCCGATGGCTGCTCTGAGCAAAGGTTTCGGTTGGTTTGGTGGTATGGTATCCAAGCAGGCTAAAGCCGTGAATGATGGTTATTTACAACCTGGGTTCAAAACGGTCAGCACTGAACTTCACTTACAGTCTGTCTTCTGCTTACTGACAACCTCTAGGTCGCCTCCTCAGATTTTGCAAGCCAGGCAAGAACATTTGGTACACAAGTTGGCCAAGGAATTCAGACCGGCGCCAAAGGAGCCGCTGAACGATTCAATCATTTCGTAGAAGGTCAAGATGAAAGAGCAGCCTCTCGAGCCAACCGTGTGGAACCTGAGCGCAAAGATTTCTGGGATTCATTTGGTGAACCTGCCAATCCTGCTGCCGCTACCCAATCGTCCACGATCGGAACCAGTGCTATGAAGAAAGGGGGAAGTGGAGCCCCAAAGAGCAAGGAAGAAGGATGGGGAGAGGACTGGTAATTCCCACGCTCGCCTCCAACCGAGATTTCCCAGAATGATAGACATGATTTTGGAAATGCTTGCCTCTTTCCTCCTAGTATCTGGAAGTTCAAGACTGTCTGTCCGCGGCATCCTAGAGATCGGGTCCTGGGCTATGCAAAGGACTCCGTCATACTTGTAAGTCATGTTCAAGCCCTTTAAGCAACCTATGCTAAAGACGATAAGACCCTGCTTGGCCTTCTAAATTTCTCAATGTCATCCCACTCCTGACTATTCGCGCTTCTGTCGACGTCCTCAATCAACGTAGCCAAACCCGGTCGCTTCTTCTACACGTCGTCGATTCGATTCTCAATCTTGTCACTGTTTTCTCGCTGCGACTTGCTCTCTTGCCGCCCCCACTCCCGTTACCGCCGTACGGCGACCTATCGCTAGCCCTTTTGTAGATATCCCACCAATGGTCAGGCTCGGCCACCGAACCATTCGTCCTCATCGAGGGACTCCTCAATCGCTTCGCGATTATGCCATGTGTTTTCAAATGCGTGTCTAGCAACATGCTTGCGGGTGCTATCATGAATATTGTCATGCGTACCAACCCCATTGCGTAAGTGCGGACACTTGCTCAGCGGAGTGTGCTTCCTATCAAATGCCTCCGCTGTCTTGTTTGCGAGGCATAGGATGTTGCAGGTGTTTTCAGTCAGACGAACGCAACGGATCTGCTTTTCGAACCAAAATACGTCCGCAAAACCAAAGCCATGGATGAAATTCCTGAGCTTCTTAGCTTGGCTAGCAAGCGGCTTGCACAGCAGGTTGAAAACCCGTTGGGTGTACGAGGGAATACACCGCAGAACACCAATTCAAAGCCATTGCCTAACGTTAAATGATGTCTCGAGGTATAAATTTTCAGTCCATACGGTTGAGGCATACAGCAGACGCTCACAGACTCATCTGCCTCACTCTACTCTAAAAATTGAGTCTTAGCAGCCCCCGACCAAGTTGTCAGGGGGACAGCACCAGCGACTACGACCCTGCAACAGGGCAAGCTTCGAAATTTGGAGGGCTCATACAAGATAACATTCCCTGCTATAGCAACAAAAGATCCATTAGATCAAGCACCTCTGTCGTCGACCTCTTTGCGACTCTCACGCCTCAGAACGCATTTGTCGTTCGCTCAGAAACCTATTCGCCTGGTATCGTCCCACAGCAGAGCCAGACTTTTGTCGTGACCATCCTCTACCTGCTCGTGACGCGCCTCATTTTATTTTCGGAAGGTACCGCTTTTAAGCAAGCGCGGGGAATCACTATAACACAGGAGGATGACATCTTCGAGAAACAGCACACAAATTTTCCCTTCCACCACCAGGAATCGCTTTCCAGAACTCAATTAACCAGACCGTCCCCAGGATCGCCGCCAGGGTCCTCTGTACGAAAGGAACGGGGCTAAAAGAGTCGAGCTACCGCGTCAAGATGGCCAATGTGCTCGCTATGCTGGCTAGTATGTCAATGACTACCATGATTGCCTACCCAGATTCTCTAGCAAGGGCAGATCTGCCGATTCCGTCAAAGGTGACCAGGCAGCAATGACCGCTAGCGATAGCAGCGTACTCTGATTTTCCAGGAACTGCTATCCACCAAGGCCGCTGCGGTGGCTCAGCCAACCAATCTAGCCAGCTTATTATATCCAGCAAGATCCAGTTGATGTGGCAAACCAACACCAGCTCTCCGCAACCTTAATTGATAAAAATTCTTCTTAACCCTCTGAGGAGTTCCCGGTATCGCAGAACGTTGAGGTGGCCGCGCTGCCCGCCGAATGAAGGCCAAGGAAGCACTGGCAATGAATGGGTCTATATGAACGGCCGAGTCGACAGAGCTCCGGGTATGAGCCGTATAGTAAGTCAACAAACTCGTAGAGAGTTGACGTGGACTCTCGAGGGATAAATGTTGCAGGACGTTTGGCTTCGGGCCCGGCTAGGGCGATAGGATGAAGTGAAGATGGGGCATTTCGGTCTCGCTTGGACGCTGTTGTACCCTAAAGGGAGATGAGCTGTACCCGACTTGTAAGAATATCATGTCGTCGTAGAAACCACCGCGAAGCACGCCTTAACACCATCGACGATGCGCTTCCGGACGCGCGAGAGTCAGGACGTCTTCCCAGCGCCTTCTTGTCGAGTTCGAACCGCCTCGTCCATGGTCAGGGAGTTCTAGCAACGTAGTATTGATAGCAATGCTCGTCCAGTCGTTCGCTTGGTGCCTTTTCGGGCTGGTCACTTTTATTGTCGATCGAGATGTTCATGCACGCGCGTCGTAACACAAGGGGCTGTGGGGCCAAGGCAGAATTTCTACGTCGAAAGTTACAAATCCAGTCCCTGCAGGGTGCGACATCGCGCGCCCTGTGGAGGCTTTCGTGTCATTGGAAGAATTGACAGGGCGGACAGCGCGAAGAGCCAATACATAATGTGCAACGCATTTCTGCAGTGGCCTGATTAGGAAAGAGGCTATGTCATTCTTCCAACGAGGTGAGAGGGAGTGGTTTGTCTCGTTCATAAAAAGCTAACTTATTGGGGCTATATTGGAGCTCAGCCACATTGCCCACATATAGACTTCACTGCTCGTGCAAGGCATATGCCGTGAGCCTACCACAGCCAACTGGACTTCGCACCCTCCACCCAGGCATACTTGACAAAGCTTGGCCAATCCACCAGTGTCTGGCCCTCGAGCACGAAATCGCTCTTGTCCTGCTCCGCCTCCGCCGTGTTGCCATAGTAACTGTAGTCCCTGATGAAGACCATAGTCTCGGTCATCTCGCTCTTGATCTGCTCGGGGAGGAATGTCCGATACACCTCCGGGGAGACGGTGTTGAATTTGGTCTCGGTGCCGGTGACCTTTGTCACGTCGTCGACAATCTGCTGCGGGCTGATCCACTGGCTCACGCCGTGGAGGTGGAGCTTGTCAACTTTGGCGGGTTCGGTTTCGCCAACGGAAAGGGCCCCCGCGACGTACTTGCCCGCGTCGCTGACAATGTCGATCATAGGGACTCGGGTCTTGGTCGCGTCCCAGGGGAGGCTGAGGACGTTGATGCCGTCCGGGCCGGGTTGGGTCATGCCCTTGAGGTTGGACATGAAGAAGGCAGGCATGAAGTAAGTGGCGATCATTTTGTCGCCTTTGATGCTTTCAATGTAGTGTTCTACTTCGGCTTTGCCGTCAAAGTGCACGATTGCGTTGAGAGTGCCTTTGGTGAGATTGGTAGCGTGAGGGAGACTAGACCAAATGAGATGCTTGACGCCATTCTTAAGGCTGGCATCAGCAATGTTCTTGCCTTGCTGGACCTCGGTGTCTTTGCTCTGTGTTTCCCAAAAGTTGGTCACCGCGAAGACAGCATAGCTTCCCTTGATGGCTGCATCGAGGGTGGAGACGTCGTTAAGATCGGCTCTGACACATTCGACACCATGTTGGGTCAATGCCTGTGCATTTGGCTTGGAAGGGTCTCTGGTGATGCCGCGGATTTTGAAAGTAGATGAAAGTTTGGGGTGGGATAGAATAGCACGTATAACGCTACCACCTTGATTGCCGGTAGCACCGAAGACTGTGATTAGCTTGGACATTTTCAGATTATTGTATAGTAGAGTTTAATCTTTGATTTAATTGACCATAGGTTTCTCTTTATTTGCCTTGCCGTGCTGTGTGAGTTGTTCGCAAGAGTATAACGCAACAGAACTACAAATGAGTAACAGTGACTTGAAGCAATCTGGACCTACCGTGCCTCTTATACAGCTCTCGCCCGCGCGAGGCTCTGGACCGATGTCCTTCTGAGGCGAGACCCGAACCCGAACCCCGCGCTGCAGTAGCTTAGCCAATGGCGTACTTTACGGTTGAGTCCAAGGACGTAGTAGGTAGGGAGTTGTCAGGGCGTTTACATTCATGTCAAAAAGTCGGATTCTTGAAAGGCCGAGATTTTCAAGAGATCCATAAGAAAAGTGTCATCAAGCATTGATAATCCGAAGGTTGTGTAAGGTAGTTGTGCAGGGGCAGCGGTTGGCTTAGCCAATGAGAGCGCACTTTGGAATTTATATTCCTGTAGTAGTCTTACAACCATGATTGGCTCTTGCCCAGTATCCCTACATTGGAAATCGAGAAGGGCGCGCTACCGTAGAATGTGAATAGCGTAGGAAACCAAGGAGGGGAATGTTGGGTAAGCCGCCGGAGCTCGGTGACCGACGGCGAGGAGAGCTTGGCACTGCTGACCAAGGAATCTCTAATGACAGTCGCCTTGTAGTCCAGAACAACGCCACGGATTGCACCAGCGACTGAACGTAAACGTTGCTGTCTCCTTTCGTGGTACTTGATGCATACGAAGCCTGGTAAAACACTGAGAGACATGAAGACGAGGTGGGAGATGGCTGCGAGAAAACCATGCATCATTAGAACTCATGCCGTCGGTGTATTTGATCTATCTGTATTTACTGCAAGTCTACCACGGATGTAGGTCCTCCTCCGAGAAGCATCTCTCAAACAAGGTCGAAACCTCCCATTGTGTCCTCACTCAGTTACATTCCCTGTTTGACCGACTCAATAAACGTCTCCACATCCGTCAAGCTGAACGGGACTCTTCGTCGAGCTTCCTGGCTAGCAGCTCGAGAGACAGCAGGACGTCGACTGTCGTCGCTCTCCCCATTTTCTGTTTGAAGAAGCTCTTTAACGGAACTATCTCCAGCCAAGCCAATGGGATCCTTCTTGACAATAATCTCTTTGGGTTCAGCCTTAATCAAAGGTAACTCTGAAGCCAGACCAATCATATCTTCTTCGGCATGATCACTATCATCACTCGCAAGATATCCCAGACCCAGATTGAATGCCTCCAGCCTTTGCTGGTCGCCCCTGATACTTTGTCGTCTTTCGAGGAGTTCCTGCAAAGCCCCCTCTTTCACCTTGCAGTTCTCAGTCGTCTCTTGGCTGACTGAACCTCGCGTCTTTCGTTCCTGTTGAGCTTCCTTGATAGCAAGAGCAAATTGGACCTTTGACTGGACAATGTCCTCCTGAACCTTGGCAAAGCGACCAATATTCTTGAGAGGCGACGCTTGCGGCAAGGATTCTGTGGAGATACGGAGTGCGTCCGTTCGACCTGAGAGTCTAGCGTAAGATTCCTCAGGACTCTCACCCACCACTGGATGGTCTAGGGCGAACGAGGAATTTTGTGCCCGGATTTCTGGCTCCCCGTGGTTATCATGTAGACACTGAGGTTCTAGGATCCGCTCGTCGCAAACAGCTCTACTTTCAGACTCACACGGTGGAGACGTGAGAGCAATGACAGGATCCTGGTCAACTTCTTCGTGGCGGTGCGTCAGTCTGTTATTTATGACGCTCTCTCGAGTGTCACTGACTTCACCGTCCTCCATTGATGACATGGATATAAGTCTTGGTCTTTTCTCTACGCCTTCATCACTGGACGCCGGCGGAGACCGCTTGCGCACCGGCATTTCACGACGCACGTGACTCTCATGGCGGTCATGTAGCCAATTCCCGGAGGCACTCTCGTATTTTGATGCTCGGCCCTTGATTTGGAGACCGTTTATTGCCCCTATCATGGGCCGGGCTTGGGGACTGAGCATTCTGCTGTTTTCATCTTGTCCATTTTGAGTAGGAATGTGAAGCATTTGGACACGAGAAGGATGCAATCTGGTAGAGTCTGTCAGAGGCGAGACAACCGGTGTTAGGCGAAGTGGCTCGGGAGCAGGTGGAGGGAGATCGGCAACACGAGATTTCGTACCGAGAGGTTGCTGGTTGCCACCTGTGATAACTCGCCCGTCTTTTGTCATCTTTTTGTCCGCTCTAGGTTTCCCGGGAAAGCAATGTAGGGCATCTAGTGAGACGCGAGGTCCCAAATTTGTATCCGGTGCTCTGAAAGGTGGAAGACGCCCTTCCTTAGCCTCAGTTTTCTGGTGATTCTGATTTTGAAGATCCCGCTCTCGCTCCCGTGGCTCTGGCACATACCGGTCAACGGCACCGTTGTCCAGTGGTGGATAGTAGTCGGAATGCCTCCTAACTGGGGAGCAAGAGCGGGACTGAAGAACGTGATCCTGTCCATTCACGTAGACCGTGGCACCGGTGAATTTGACTCTCTGCAGGATTCTAGAGTCAAAGGAGCCATTGAAGAACAGGCTGGTACCTGCAAGATTCGCCCGTGTCAAGGGTTCTAGGTCAATTTGACCATTGAAGACGAAACAAAGTCCTGCGACTCCAGGAATAGCCTGAGTTGAGGTCATTGAAAGCTCAGTAGCGAGAGCCCGCGCCCTTCTGTTTTTCGCTCCAGTCATGATGAATCTAGCATTGGATGAGAAGAAAGAGGAATTTGAGACGGAGAAAAGGAAAATAAACAAGTTGAAGAGAAACGCGACTGTCTTGTCGAGCAAGGTTGTGTTTGGGTGAGGGAGGGAGTGGCGGCCGTCAATAACACAACGGAAGGTGGGTTCACTCACCGTTCCTTCCATTCTCAATGCCTTGGCGTCAACCTCGGAATACCTGAAGACACCTTCTGTTGAGGTCATGAAGTTTTTAAGAACATGATAGAATAGTGCATCCCAACCGACACGCAGTAGCAGAAGGATTTTCACCGCCTTGGGGGTAGTCTTTCGCAGCAGAGAGGTAGATAGAGCAATTCTAAGCTGCCTGGAGCTGCAAATGCTAGAATGCTGACTTCCATTTGGTGGTCAAGAGCAAAAGGGAAAATTAAAATAAGGTCACAACAAACGTTAGGTGAGACGATATCCGGATAGGGTCCAGCAGGTGAAACTGGAATCTTTGAGTACACAACCTGACACCAATACGCATGCATCGCGTCGTGCAATAGTCACACGACCGGGCTAATTCCGAGTTCACATGAGTTTCTTTGAGGCCCAATGCCCATTCTGACTCGTCGATCTTTCTGATGGACTTATCCTGGACACGAAACAACTTGCGGATGAGCGACATACCGGGGATAGAAGTTTGATGTCCGCTAACGAAGATGGATCGGCTTGAAGAGGCACGCCGGTTCTTAAAAGCTCCCTTTCGCGCCTCGGATTTTGCCCGGCAAAACATGCACCCTCAACCACTAACAAGCCTTAGCCGCCCCGGTGCGGCTCCGAACCCTTGCCCACCCCGCAAAACACCACACAAACACAATGCCATCCCCATACATCGATATTAGGTCTTCTATACACACTCAGCTACGTTGATGATTTCGTGCTTTCACATTCGACAATGCAGTCTCTCCCTCCCCACCAAACAAAGAGACTCCTGCAGAGATCGGCTACCATGCCTTCTGGTCCGTGCGTTGATGAGATAGGCTCGGTTTGCGTTCAATCTATGCATAAACTACTGCGTACGGGATGTGTATCTGCAGGTTTACCTTGTTCTTACAGCAGTCTCTTCCAATCTTCGACGCTTTAAGCAGAGTGCTTTTCTTGGATTCCCTACTTAGTTGTCCAATACCGACTCTGACCGCGTCTCTCCACCATGACCTCAAACAACTATTGTCGATACCAAGACCGAAGCCTGTTAGCGTCCCAAGTCGACCTTTTTATTATAGTCCTTTGTAGACCGCTCTTGGAAATGGCTCCGACCGTGCCAAGGAGACGACCCTAAATACATAGCAGGAATCATTTACGAGAACGTGAAACTGCGGGGCGTGGAATATTTTCGGTAATCCCATTCATGTCATACTTTAGTTGCTGTACTGAAACCCTCCTTGTGGTATTGATTTTATCCATGAAACACCTCTCTTTCTCTTGCTGATATTTCGCTCTGATGTTACTATACAGGCTTATCGCTTCTACAACTAGGGCCCATACTACCACAGTTTTGTTCGCTCCAAGGCCAACGATTATTGTGCCCCCACCACTAACAACGCCGGGACTATCTTCATTGCGTCCCTCACGAACAAGGACGCAAAGCCCTGATCTCACATTTCAAATATCGATGGTGTCAAGTGCAACAAAAAGGTGGCAAGGAGGAAGCCGATTTAGGAATTTTTGCCTGAAGTAATACATATTGTGCTCGAAAAGCCTGGTATTCTCAACAAAAGCGCCCAACGCCAGGGGAAAGCATCCTCCAACAATGTCAGCTTCAAGGTCGGTCAACACTGCAACCATTCTCCTGTTTTTATCTTTTCAATATCCTGCAGGTCTCTCGTGTTTGGTGATCACCCACCAGGCATGCAAAACGCCTGGAAGCCAGCCAAGAATTGTCAGGGCAATGTTGATTATGAAATTCGAATCACAGCCTGTTTTGAGGAAGACAGCGATTGGTGGGATGAAAATGGCCAGGAAGTAGAGGAGGACGTCACTCTGCAAATGTTAGTAAATGAATCGTAGAACAGACGCAATTTAAATACAGAAACGTACAGACGAGGACGGAGGCTTCGACATGTTTGGTGTCTAGTATTGCACCAGGCCAAAAAGCTTCAATTTGACGTGTGTAGGCGAGATTTTGGCTTTCAAAGACACATAGGCTTAAATTTGAGGTCTTCCCAACAATGCGATTGCAAGAAAACCCTTCGAGAGTATGTCAATGGTCTTTATATAACTGGTTTCAAAAAGCGTCGGATCTTCGCAGCGTACCTGCATCAGCCACAGCGCCGTTGGGGAGCTGACGTCAATTGCACAGCGATCAAAACTTGGCACACTGCCTCAGCCTTGTGTAGACTAGCTTACGAGTGGCCCTTAATGCGGACAAGTATTGTGGCGACGCAAGCAGGATGCAAAAAGCAAGACGAGTACAGGGACTACAAATGCGATCAGAGATCACACTGATGGAGTAACGTTGAGATTATTGGTACTGCTTGTAGAGCATTGCTGCCGACGTTGCTGTGAGGCACTGCAGCAAGGCTGAGGTTTGCGAACGCCAGATCTCACTTGACTGTTCCTTGGCATGCTTGGCTAGCGCGGTCTCCAACAAAGAATGCGAAGGAGGCTTCGACACTCTCCAGCAGTCAACATTCGAGCGCCGTTTGCAGCATGAGACAGCGCAGAGTCTTGGTCGCAAAAAGTATCTGCAGTTGAATCTTACCGTCGCAATGGTCGACTACAACAAGTTGAAGGTTGCAGAATTGAAAGAAGAACTCAAGAAACGCAACATTCCACTCACTGGGCTGAAGCTTAAACAACAACTCGTTGACAAACTAGTCGAGCTAGATGCTATTGAAGATGCGCCTAAAAAGTCCGCTGTGACGGAAGAGCATCCATTGGACTCGGGTCCGCAGTTACTGACAAAGGAGGCTCAAGACGGGCTTGAACAACCTACCCAGCCGACAACAAATCTAAGAGGAGGAGAACTTGGACGGGATGTAGTTCTGACTTCTGGTCCAAAATCGCAGAGTGGGGATGAAGAACCAGCCCAACCAGCCTCAAGGATATCTGAAGACAATGTTGTTCCGGCTTCACAAGAGCTGCCCGCCGAGGAGCTGCCACCCCCTAATGTTCCCTCAAGCATCGAAGGGCCACCAGAGGTCGTATCGCATTCTCAGACACCTGGGACTGCCTCGTCTCATCGCGACGATCTTGTCAAGAATGATACGACGACGCCTGCAACGGAGCAGCATGAGTTTGCCGAAGATTCGAGGAAAAGGAAAAGAAGAAGCATTACACCACCCCCAACTGCAGCTGAGGTCGCCCAGAAAAGGGCACGTGCCTTAGACGGAAGCACCGTTGTCACGAAGCCATCAACACCGGAGGTGGAAGATGATCCTAAGATAGCCGGTAAGCCTACAATCCAGGGGCTTGAGACAGAGGACACCAACAAGTCAGAGCCGTCGGTTGATGGCGACAATGGGAATCACAAGAGGATGAGTACACCCCCTGGAAAGAGAGAGACACTTGACGATGGGGTCAATGGCAACCGGCCGATGAAAACCGAACCTTCTGAGCGACAGCCCGAAATTCATCGAACACGAAAGGCTTCTGGTGTCGATGCTAGGTTCAAGGGTCTGGTCCGAAAAGATACGAAGGATGCCTCTCCACAGCTTAAAGAAGCAGTGGAGGATGATGATAAGACCATAGAGCCTGCCGTCCATCCTGCGACTTCTAGCCTCTACATCCGCAACCTCAAACGACCTCTTCAGCCAGTCTCCTTCAGATCACATCTGGTGTCCCTTGCTACTCCTCCAAGCTCTTCGCCAGACTCAGGGATCATAAGCGTACTCCACCTTGATAGCATTAGAACGCACGCCTTTGTTGCTCTCTCAAGCGTATCAGCTGCCTCACGCGTCAGATCCGCACTGCATAATACTAGGTGGCCTGATGAACCTACGCGAGAGCCGTTATGGGTCGATTTCGTCCCTGACGAAAAAGTCGAGCGATGGATCACGGTGGAGAAGGAAGAGGAGACTAAGCAGAAGCGTACGTTGCGCTGGGAAGTCATATACGAGGAAGGAGAAGGCGGTTTGGAAGCCTTCTTACAAGAAGCGGGAGCTCCCAGAAAACCTTCAATGCCAACACAGCGGCCAGTCGACCCAGTGCGTCAAGACGTGCATCCTGATCGATTAACCATGGTTCACCCTGATCGAGCTGGTCTTGTTCCGCGCGATAACCCTCCAAGAGCTTCGCGAGCAGCAGAACACCCAACACCTAGCTCAGGAGGAACCGGATTCAAAGCACTAGATGACCTTTTCCCCTCTACCACGGCCAAGCCTAAACTTTACTTCAAACCAGTCTCGGATAACCTGTTCGCTGCGCGGAAAGCGAGGTTTCGAGATCTTCTCCCAACAACGGAAATGAGGGGAAGGGGGGCTGATCAGGAAATGCGACGATACAGTTTTGAGGATGGCGAGTACTGGGTTGACAAGGGACCTGAGTTTGGATACGGCTCACGAGGAGGATATCGAGGTGGACGAGGCGGCCGAGGTGGCTCCTATCTGGGAAGAGGTGGTCACCATGAAGATAGCTGGAGAAGTCGCGGGCGATAATTCAGAGGCCATCCCACGATCTGTGCATGTCTGGGAATGTGAAGAAACTCAAATTATGGATCTGCCTCTAGGCTCCTATGTTGAACGTGAGTTGCTGGTGTAAGTCGAAATAAGCCTTCAGCCATGGCATCGTGACGCACGTGAGTTGCTTAGGCGGCTTGTCTTTGCATGCTTGGCTTTGTTCTTAAGCCTGACATCGCTGATTCGTACGTGATGACGATGGAAAGGATGAACAAAGAATCTGGAGACCTTGGAGGTAAGGGTGGAGCGATCGACAAAGCTCCGACATGGACGAAACCTCACAGTTCAGTGGCGATGATTCGCGCGAGATGGCCTGGGGGGAGCGCCTCGCTAATTTTAAATCGTTTGAAGCCACAGCGCCAAGGCTCCAGGGGCTCGTGGTCGCGCGGTCAGCCCGTGCATTTCCCTCCATTCCTGCCCGCGCTGCACGACCCTTAGTAAACGCCAGCCTCTAGCCTGTAAGACCCAGTCTCCTCCACACTGTACAACGTTTTGGACCGCCTTGACGACAGCTCATCCTGCACAGCCTTCATACTCCTCGTCAGTCTCACTCTATTCACTGTCAGATTTCTCAAAGGCGACATTGACACCTCCTCAACGCCCGCTATACCTTTGCGCTTCGACCTGTTGCAGCCATCTGTACCTTGGTCCCAATTCTTCCTCCTTTCCAGCCACCGCTTCGCCGTTTTCGATTTACCACAAGGCTAGCATACTTGAGGGGTGCCTTTCTAGCCAAATTGCAAAACTGAATTAGTGAGCCGATAGGCGTATTTGGAGCCGAGGTCCATGCTGCAGAATGGGCTGGCCACAATGCAACTCTACACTGGAGGATGAGAAACGTAGGTGGACCGGTAGCTCGAGGTGAAAACAACGTGCTGATAGTTCGCCAGTTCATGAAACGGTTGTTTGGCATGGCCTTACATATCATCGGCTGGGTTTAATTCTCAGCGCGATCTTTGGCTTGATTGCTATCGCTGTTTCATTCTGGCTGATTCTAATGCATACCACACATTACTTGAGACCATGGGAACAAAGACAGTGTGTTGCCAACTACGTCTCTCTATTTGACTACACTGACTCGGCTGCAGCATCATACGAATACTGTTCATGGTGCCAATCTATGCGACCGTATCCTTCCTTTCCTTTCTATACTACCGGCACAGCGTTTACTTCGAAGTCCTTCGAGACTGTTACGAAGCTTTTGCGATCGCATCCTTTTTTACCCTACTCTGCCACTATGTTGCCGAAGATCTCCACCAACAAAAGGACTATTTCCGCTCGATCAAGCCCAAACCGTGGGTATGGCCAATGGGATGGCTACAAAGAATTTGGGGAGGTAAAGACGGCCGCTGGAGAACCCCTCGCAGTGGACTCACTTGGTTCAATGTAATTTTCTTTGTCCACGGGATCTACTCTAGTGGCTAATATCGTGCAGATAATTTGGACTGGCGTCTTTCAATATTGTTTTATCCGAGTTTTCTTTACCGTTGTCGCCGTCATCACCCAGTCGTTCGATCTCTATTGCCAGGAATCCCTCAACCCAGCCTTTTCGCACATCTGGGTGATGGGTATCGAGGCAATTGCTGTGTCAATTGCCATGTACTGCATTATTCAATTCTATGTGCAGCTGAAGGACGACATCAAGCAACATAAACCGTTGCTCAAGGTCGCGGCTATCAAGCTCGTTATTTTCCTTTCGTTCTGGCAAACAATTGTGATATCACTCCTCACAGGCTCGGGAGCTGTCAAAGCGAGCGACAAGTTTCAGACCCCCGACATCAAGATTGGTATACCGGCTATGCTGCTCTGCATCGAAATGGCTCTCTTTGCAGTATTCCATCTCTTTGCATTCCCATGGCAGCCGTACCGTGTGAATTCTAAGCTCAACATGGCAGAGTCCGTGCCTGGCTACACCATCAGCTCAGCTGGTTACCAAGGGGGCTTCCTTGGTATTCGTGCCTTGATGCACGCTTTTAATCCGTGGGACTTTGTTAAGGCTGTGGGTCGATCGGCAAGATGGTTGTTTGTGGGGCGAAAACACAGAATGATGGATTCTAGCTACAACACGGCTGGGACAGACACTGGGAGCACGTTGGGTCTACAACCCACGGGAAAACCTGGCCAAGCGTCACCAAATACTACGGTTGATTTGAACGCCAACACGTCGTACAAAGACCGCTTACGGCATACCGGACAACCGCCGTATGCAGGTAGCGACATAAGTGGTGAAGGAGAGGAGCTATTGACCCACGCTCAGTCAAACCCTACATCTGGTAGGCCGCCGCACGCATACGGACCTGGGCAAAACGAAAATGTTCACCCTGGAGACATTGGCGTGGCACAAAGCGATTACGGAGACGACGATGAAGAAGATCTCAAAAGATACGAAAGCAATCAGCCGCCGGTGCCCTCGCAGTATCGGAATCCTGCAAATCCAGCGAGCTCAGGTCCACCGCGCATCATGGTCAGCGACGACAGATATGGTGGGCAACAAACAGGCGTTGTGCCTTATCCTGGAGGAAGTCAGCCTGCTCAGATGCCATATTTCCCGCCACCTCCTGGGAGCGACCAGAGATCAGGCCGACGATAACATATTCTGTGACTATGTGTTTCTAGGCTATTGACGCGGGTCCCTTGAGTTGGACACAAGAATGTCCTTGGAGTCTTTGCTTTTCGTACAGCGCTGGCATATGTTGATAGCATTTCATGGCTCGGGAGCCGGCTTCTCTGTACATAGGACTTACGGTGGCCAAATTTCTGATTGGTGTGTATGAAGCAGTTTTTTGCGAAGTTACCACGAGTTATGCAAAGTTCATTCTGAAAGCAATACGGGCTATGATTAAGACAACTTGTCCGAGGGGCCTATTTCCGTTTCCAGATCCAAGATATTGGCTACCTCGGGGGAATTCGCGGGTGTTGGGATGAGGTATCCAGTTCAGCTTTGTGTTTATGCTCTTTTACAACGGTCTAGAGAGATGTCGACACTATCTTAAAGCCGTCTCGCGGCTCGAAACTACATCGTTCCTGCCTTAAAAGAGTCGTAGTAATCGCGACTGCCCTGCGAGGAAATTCTAAAACCGCCAAGCTTCCGTAAGGGTAACTGCAGATGTGAAGCTCGTCGGGATGTACTTGCCGACAATTGAGCAATCCTGGAATGATGGATGCCCTTGTGTTGAGATTTGATCCATATGTTTCTTAGATTGGTCAGAAATCTGGCTCTCTTGCATTTGTTTTGTTGTGTTGATGGCTCCTTATCAAGTTATTCGGCATTGAAATGTGTCTTCGGCTGGACTTTCCTGTTGCTGTTTAGAGGACGCGGAGGTCCAATTGGAGAAACGGATATCTCCATTGCGCTTCAAACTTCCCCTCTCTTTACCTTTGAAAGAAAGGATGGGGTCATCAGAAAGCGGCGTCAATTCGGTAGGTTCATTTGATAGGTATAAGTATCCGGTCACTTCCTAACCGTGCAAAACACCATTTTCCATATCTGTCGTCTCTCTCTTCCACAACTCGTTTACTTTCTCCACGTCATCTCCCAAAGCTTCAATACATCATAAGTATGGCAAGTCCTGCACAACCAATTTCTGAAGATGTGGGTAGCGAGAAGTTGAGCTCCCCATATCCTCTCAATCCCTTATCTCGCAGCGAGATATCGAAGACGGCGGCCTTGCTACGCTCTCACTGGCCATCTGGAACAGACTTGAGATTCAAGTCGATTACACTTCTTGAGCCGGAAAAGGCTAAATTCATCCATTATCTTGATGCGGAACATAACGGTCTCACTCCACCCTCTATTGATAGGAAGAGTTTTGCATGTTACTATCTCAGAAACACGGTGAGTCTTTGCGTCTCTAGATGGTCTTGCCTCAACTAAGAAATCTTGAGGACAAAATCCATGAAGCTATTGTCAACTTGACTTCCCAGACGGTCGAATACAATGCCAGACTCGGTCCGAACGAACATGGTCCTGGCGATGTAGATGAACTTATTGCAATCGAAACCAAAGCGCTCGAGCATGAGGCTGTCCGTACGGAGATAGCAAAGCTGAAGCTTCCCGAAGGCACGGCTCTTTGCGCTGATCCATGGATCTATGGTACGCGCTATCACGGCTTCACTACGTCCCTCGCTAATCACAGCTCTAGGATCGTCGGGCATCAAGGATGATGACCGCCAATTCCAAGTCTATCTCTATATGCGAGATCCTGCCAATGCCTCGGAGCTAGATAGCAACCATTATGCCTTTCCACTTCCGATCTCACCCGTCTTTGACGCGGCTTCTTTCGATCTGATACGGATTGACCATCTCCCAACTGGACTTGACAACAAGACTGAAGACTACACAAAGCCTTATCGGCCGGTGCCTGCGAACGAGTACCTCCCAGAATACCAGCATCTCCGCCAAGACCTGAAGCCCCTCCACGTTGTTCAACCTGAGGGTGCGAGTTTCACAGTCACGTCAGTTGGAGAGACCGGGCATATTATTTCTTGGCAGAAGTGGGATTTTCGCGTTGGATACAATGTCCGCGAAGGAATGGTCTTGTACGATGTCCGTTACGACTCGAGGCCGCTGTTCTACCGCGTTTCTCTGTCAGATATGAACATACCCTATGCAGATCCCCGCCATCCGTACTTCAAAAAGTCGGCTTTCGACCTGGGCGACGCTGGCGCCGGCCTCATGGCCAATAATCTAAAGCTAGGCTGTGATTGTCTTGGAGCTATTCATTACCTATCTTATCCGATTAATGATGATAAGGGCGGAGCCGTGGATATGGAGAACTGTGTCTGTATCCATGAGCAAGACGGAGGTATCGGTTGGAAGCATACGAATTATCGGACTGGCCGCGCCGCCCTTGCACGCAACAGGGAACTTATCTTGCAGATGATCATCACAGTATCCAACTACGAATACATCCTGGCATATCAATTCAACCAAGCTGGGGAGCTCTCCTATGAAGTTCGTGCTACCGGTGTCCTGAGTACGCAGCCTGTTGACCAGGAACTCCGAGATGGGATACCTTGGGGAACAGTCGTACATCCTGGTGTGCTTGCTACGCATCATCAACACATCTTCTCTCTTCGCATCGATCCAATGATTGAAGGGCATGCTAACCGCCTTGCGTTTGATGAGGCTCATCCGATGCCAATCGATGACTTCAATCCTCACGGAACTGGGTATACTGTCTCCGAAACAGTCGTTCCGCAAGCAGCAGGATTGGACTTGGATCCTGATAGTAACCGCATCTATAAGATCCAAAATGCAGCTGTCAGGAACCCTATCAATCGCAAACCTGTGGCATATAAGATCATGGCCCCACCGTTCCAGAAACTTCTCAGCCATCCGACAAGCTTCAATCATAAGCGGGCCGAGTTTGCTGACCACAACATCTATGTGACAACGCATCGAGACCGAGAACTCTACGCTGGTGGTTGGTACACCAACCAGTCAAGAGGTGGAACAGGGGTCCGCTCATGGGCCGACAGGAAAGATCATGTAGTCGACAAGGACATCGTTGTCTGGGTTCAATTCGGGATCAATCATGTTCCGAGGATTGAGGATTTCCCCATCATGCCATGCGAGGTGCTGAAGGTCATGCTTAAGCCGGTCAACTTCTTCGACAGGAACCCAGCACTTGATGTCCCGCCAAGCGAGCAGGCATTCAATAAGTCAGAATTGTTGTCCGAGAATCATAAACAACCAGCCGGTGCCGCGGAGGCAGTCGTGGATGGGAAAGGGAATGTTCATTGTAGCAGCAAACTGTAGAAGCAGCCTATTCAGAACAATACAGAGCTTGATTTCGCTTTCTGTTACGATGGTCGCTCTACATTGATTCTGTGTAGAAATACTCGGAATCCGTTCCTAGGGTAAATCTGGTAGTTGAGTTTTGGATGCGGAGAAATTGCGGAGGTTTACGCCCGCGTGTCCAGAAATCTTGCCAGCAAACCGCAGACACAAGACTTTCACAAAACCGTGTCCCATCCTAACGCCTCCCCGCTCCATACTGCTCGGATTGCACTCATAACTTTCACAACTCCAAGACACTCATAATGAACAATGCGCCGCCTTGAAATGCGTTGGGAGGAAGCTGTTGACAGCTTGCAAAGCTCCTGGTCTCTAGGAGGTCAGAATGGCAGACTTTGGCTCGTATCGTGCTCTTGGGCAAGGAACGGCACCTGGCGATGATCCAAGGAACAGACCTCAGGCAGGACAACAATTCAGACCCGCAGTGGCAACCTTGCCATTAGGTTACCAGCAATCAGGCTCTCCTCACGGAAACGCTGCCCCTCTACAGCAACCTTATGGAGGGACTCCGCAATCTGGAGCTACACCGAGCCCGGGTTCTGGTTACTTACCCTCTCAGCCGGTGAACGATGGAATGTCAGGAATCACAGCGCAAATGGGATCCATGGCTGTATCCGGGGAGGCGGCAGGGAGTGTGCGAGCTCCTCGCAAGAAAAACCGACATGCATATCATGATTTAGGACAGCCTGCGATGCCGTCGCAGCCCTCAAACGTGCCAAATCAGCCTGGTTTCCAGAGTCAGCCTCAATTCCTCAACTCGGGGCAGCCACAAACTCCCCAATTTCAACAAAATCTCCGCCCGCAAGATCCGTCTTCAAAACTCCAGTCAGCCGAAGAAGCGGTCACAACGCAAGGAAAAGTTGACCCAGAGCAGATACCGAGTATACCACGAGCAAGAGATGCTAGCGCACAACACTACCTCGATAATGTCTATCCTACCATGGAACGGCACGTAGCTCCGAATGCCACCGTTCCCTTTGTTGCCTATGATCAAGGCAATTCCTCTCCTAAATATGCAAGACTCACTCTCAACAATATCCCCTCTTCTGCCGAAGGCTTAGCCTCGACCGCCCTCCCTCTTGGACTTATCCTACAACCGCTTTCGCCTTTACAAGATGGGGAGCAGCAAATACCTGTACTTGACTTTGGGGAGCAAGGCCCACCTCGGTGTAGAAGATGCAGGACATACATCAACCCTTTCATGATGTTTCGTTCGGGCGGGAATAAATTTGTGTGTAATATGTGCAGCTTTCCGAACGACGTTACTGCTGAATATTTTGCACCCACAGATCCATCAGGAATACGAGTTGACCGAGTCTCTCGTCCTGAGCTTATGGTGGGGACGGTAGAATTCTTGGTACCAAAGGAGTACTGGGCAAAAGAGCCTGTGAGTTTGAGATGGCTCTTTCTAGTGGACGTGGGTCAAGAGGCGGTAAATCGAGGATTTCTTGAAGCCGTGTGTAGCGGGATTCGAGAGGCGTTGTATGGCGAAAGCCATGAGACAAACGACCAGCAAAACGGAGACACGGAACCTGAGCGTCGCCTTCCCGCAGGAGCCAAAGTTGGTATTGTGACCTTCGACAAAGAAGTCCATTTCTACAATCTCTCTCCCCGGCTCGATAAAGCCCAGATGATGGTAATGACAGACCTTGAAGACCCGTTTGTCCCTCTAAGCGAGGGTATGTTTGTGGATCCGTACGAGTCCAAAGACGTTATCACATCTCTACTAGACCAGCTTCCAAGCTTCTTTGCGGATATCAAAAACCCCGAACCGGCGCTGTTGCCAACGCTCAATGCCGCCCTGTCTGCACTTAGTCCAACAGGCGGAAAGATAGTTTGCTCTCTTTCAGTGCTACCGACATGGGGACCTGGCCGACTCTTTAAAAGGGATACGGGTAAAACTGGCGATACGGATCACGAGCGGAAATTGCTCACTACAGAGCATCCTGGTTTCAAGAAAACGGCATCTTCAATGGTCACTGCTGGCATAGGTGTAGACATCTTCGTTGCAGCAGCGGCTGGTGGATATATGGACTTAGCAACAATTGGCTATATCCCTGCTCTCACCGGCGGAGAGCTCTATTTCTACTCGAACTTCCATGCTCCACGAGACAATCTTAAGCTTATCAAAGAAATCAGTCATTCTGTAAACCGCGAAACCGGCTTTCAAGCGCTAATGAAAGTACGCTGCTCGAATGGTCTTCAGGTCTCTGCATACCATGGGAACTTTTTGCAGCATACCTTTGGCGCTGATCTTGAGATTGGGACCATTGACGCAGACAAAGCTCTTGCTGTCCTATTCTCGTATGATGGAAAGTTGGATACCAAGCTCGACGCTCACTTTCAAGCCGCACTCCTATACACAACGGCGTCGGGTCAAAGGAGAGTAAGATGTCATAACATCGTCGCTGCTGTCAATGAAAGAGGTCTAGAGACGATGAAATTCATTGACCAGGACGCAGTCGTTAGTATCATAGCGAAGGAGGCAGCCGGTAAGATCGCGGAGAGAAGTTTGAAGGAGATTCGCAACAACATCACCGAGAAGACAATTGATATTCTAGCCTCATATCGTCGAAATTATTCTGGCTCCCATCCACCCGGTCAGATGGTGCTTCCCGAGAACCTGAAAGAGTTCTCGATGTATATGCTCTCTTTGATCAAATCTCGAGCATTTAAAGGTTGGTTCAATCTTCTTTTACAGTTATGTTATCTGACTTGTTTCTTCTAGGAGGCGCAGAGACGTCAGACACCAGGTCGCACGCCGCCCGTCTACTCAGTTCTGTTGGTGTGCTCGAAATATCGCTGTATCTCTACCCCCGAATGTACGCTCTCCACAATCTCGATGCCGGCGACTGCTTCGCGCACCCAGAAACAGGTCATCTAGTCGTCCCGCCTACTATTCGAGCATCATATTCCCGTGTCGACGAAGGCGGCGTCTACCTTGTCGACAACGGCCAGAGCATCATCCTCTGGCTCCACGGCCAAGTCTCTCCCAACCTCCTGGAAGACCTCTTCGGCGAAGGCATCAACAGCCTACAAGGCCTAGACCCGTTCTTATCAGACATCCCCGTCCTGCAGACCCACCTCAACGCCCAGGTCCGGAACCTCCTGCAGTACCTCTCCGCCGTCCGCGGCAGCAAGGCGACCACCATCCAGCTCGCCCGACAAGGGCTCGACGGGTCCGAGTTCGAGTTCGCCGCGCGCCTCGTGGAGGACCGGAACAACGACGCGCAGAGCTACGTCGACTGGCTGGTGCACGTGCACCGGGGGATCCAGATGGAGCTGGCGGGGCAGCGGCCGAAGGAGGGCGATGGCGAGGCGAGCCTGCTAAGCGGCCTGACGAATCTGAAGACACCGTATTGGACGTGATGGCTATGTGCGTGGGATATGCGAGGCATGGAGTTATTGAATGGTGGGAGTAGGGTCGCTTTTCCAAGATATGGTGGCGCTTTTGTTAGCTGAGATACACAGTGAGATACCAGATCGTTTCGAAATGGTTGCGACGTAGTTCATGCATCTTAAGGTCCATTAACAATACTGGGCATCATATCCGTGTAAGGAGTTAAAGCAAGATGTCTGCATGGCCGAGAGCAGGTCTCGAAAACGATTCTAAATCTGGCCCCATGAACGCCCGACCAGGGTTGAACTGGTCCACAATAACCTCCCACGACATGAATTGCAAAGCAAAACGCCGACTTCACCACGCATCCAGCATATCCTCGGCCTCCGCCTCTCCGAACGTGCTGCTCTTCGCTACATTCCCAATCTCTGCTCTTGCAGCCGGGGCGCCGTCCGCATTCTCTTCGGTCATAATGTCGGGCAAAACCTCCCGGAAGAACTCTAGGATAAACTTATTAACTTGATCGAACTGCAACAAGAATGCATCGTGTCCCTCAGGGCTCTCGATCCGCTTCAACCTGCTATCTTTGATCCCGCTGGCTAGCTCTTCCTGCTCGGCGAACGTGAAGAGGCCATCGCTCTCGATGCCAAGGACAAGAGCTGGCTGTTGGATCTGGCCAAGGGCTTCTGTGACACTTGGTGCACGGTCACGGGAGATGTCGTGGGTGTCAAGCTTGCGGGTGATGGCGATGTAGCAGTTGGAGTCAAAGCGTTTGACGAACTTAGAGCCTTGGTAGCGGAGGTAGGACTGGGCTGAAAAGTAGTGGCTTTGGAGTCGGGAGGCTTGCTGGGCGTGGACTGGTATCGGGGCTGCGAAGGTTGTGGTTCCATTGAACTGAGGGTCGTTGAAGATCGCTAGAGGAGGATCGGAGGTCGAATCTTGCGGAGGTTGAGGACTGTTCGAAGTGGTGGTGAGACTCGGGGTATTGTAGGTGCTTGAAGGTCGAGAGGTCCGGTTCGGGTTATGGCCGTGGTTGTGAATAGACCAATGTTCATTGTCTGGTGTACTAGACCGCCCATTGCTGTTCGACTGCTGTCTTGACGGATCTGGAGTGTTGCGGCCAAAGCGCGTTTCGAAAGAGTTGCGCGATCGGTAAGTCAGAAGCGCTGACATACGTGCGGCACCAAGTCCTGACGTGGGAGCAGCGTCGAAATCGTAGTATCCGTCTTCGTATTTTGGATCACTAAATATGCTCTGCCTTTGAGCCTCGCCCCAGCTGATTCCCCACGCGCTGTGCCGCGCGGAAGTTGCAATTGGGACAATCGAGCGGACATACTCCGAGCCGAAGTAGGCGTATTCTAGGCAGAGCATGCCGCCCATTGAGCCGCCAACGACCGCGGCTATCTGCTTCACACCAAGGTCGTCAAGAACGATCTTGTGCAGCCTATGCTTGTCAGTCTTACACAACAGCTGGAACGCCTTCAAATATACCTGACATCGTCCCTGATCGTGGTCAAGGGAAATTCTGGTCCATATCTACCCTTGATCTGTTCCCCATCTTTGCTCGTTACGGGGCTTGCAGTTCCATATGGACTTCCCAGACTGTTTAGGCACACGACGAAGAACTTCGAGATGTCGAAAGCCTGACCTGGGCCGCCAAGCAGCGGGCCCCACCAATCCGCAACATCAGCGCTGCCACTTAAGGCGTGACAAATAACTAAGGCATTGTTGCCTTTGGGAGAGAGCTGTCCTCTGCTAGTGTATGCAACAGGAAGGTTTTGGAGAGTAGTGCCAGACTCGAGGGTGAATGAAGGAACGATGGATATGTCCTGATCGGGTATGAGCTTCGCGAAAGGGTTCTCAGGTTGCTCGGTAGTTTTCTCTACGGGATTTAGCAGCTGTTCAAACGAGATCAATGGAATATGAGGATAGTATACTGACGCAGAGATGAGCCCTTTTGGGAGCTCGAATTCATGCTTATAGTCATTAGGGACGTGGAAAACTAATTTAGCGACTGTTATTCAAAATCCATGAGGAGGGAGAAGCAAACGTAATACACGATAGTCGGTCAAGGCTTTGAAGAGTCACTCATCAATGGGGTGTTTTCGTGCGACAACGGAAAATGACGTGCTTTCCCCCCAAAACGGCGTCCGTTCGGCAGGTGCTAGTACATTTTTGGTCATAACCTATCTTAGCAACCATCGTGCGACCGTCCCACTACAAGCCTCTCTATGAGGCATTTGATGAAATACCTATCAATGTACAAATAATGTAATAGCAATATCTTCGTGTACTTCATAATTTTTGGCGTATTGTGTACTGACAATACCTGAGGTCAGAAATTGTGTTGCCTAGATTTTACGAGGCTGAGCAGCACAGCCTGAGTCCTTCTGCAACAAAATTCTTGATATGAGCAACGGGATTTAATTGTCTCACTCTCAATAATCCGAGCTATGCCAGTGAGATACTAACAGCTTCCGCTGCTGGATTTCCAAAATAAGTTCCGACTTGAGGCCCTTTTGGCGAAGTGAACAACGTTCCGGTAGGTTTGATGATAAGGCCAAGGAATTCCTTGTTGAGGCTCTGCTCTGCTAGATATTCCCGCCGCTTGTAGCCCTGATCTTCTCCGACGTACCTGATTGCAATCTCCCGGGCTGAGCAAAACCTACGTCAGCACGAGCAGCAAGCAATAAATGCGAAATTTTCGTCGATACGATGGTTGGAAACCTCTTTGCCCAAAGCCTTCAGGCGGCTAAGATCTTTACCAAGAAATTGATCTTTCGGGAGAAATGTGAACGTGCGAACTGCCTCCCAGACGAGCGGACATGGCAGCGAAGATATCAGCTCGCGCCCTTTGAGCCGCGCTACGGCTCGAATGGAACGCCTAAATATGAGTCCTGGCCAGCCACGAGGCCCTATTATGATCAAGCGCAGTCCTATCTGGCCTCTGGACTCCCTCTGGAGATTCGTGAGCAGATCTGGCGATTGGTGCTTGGTCCCAAAGGGCGACTTATTCTTCAACCCCAATTTGATAGCAAACTCTGCTGTTTCCGATGTGAATGGCATAAGGTGGGGAAAGGACCGAAAAACTACGACGTTTGGTACGATGTAAGCCGCGGACATGAAATGGAGGGCAATTGTTGGGACTTTAAATACAATGTGTATTGTCTCCCTTCATATGGGTCCAGCGGCCTACTTTCGTTGGTCTCCAGTTGTCGAAAGCTGTACGTATCCCTTTCCTATAAGTCAATGAACCTGCAGCCCGTCTAATTGACGTAGCTACTCGGAGCTTTGCCCCCTTCTTTACGGCGAGAGCCGATTTAGTTTTGTCTCAGCAGACGATTTCTACACGTTTATTCTGCGTACGCCTGCCCATCATCTTGATTACTTGATATCGCTGCACTTCGACTGGATTCCTGAGGGAGGACCATATCTGCGCGCAACGGGAGTGAGCAAGCGCCGCGTCGAAGTTCGGCGGCGAGCGCGAGAACGGTGGTTGCCGTTGTGTAATCGAATCGCTGGGATGCCTCGGTTGAAACACCTCAGGGTGACTATTGTTGGAGGATTTGCACACGACGGGCCAAATCTATTAAAGCTTTTGGAGCCTCTCAAGAGGGTACGGCAACTGGAGAGCTTCATCGTTCAAAGGCCCGTTGACTATTCACCTGGTTAGGACGAACCGCTTGCCTATGAGAAAGTCAACGTTCCATGGATGGCAGCCAGAACGAAAATTCTCCATCTGCCGCATCGCGCCTTAAGATTCCCGCCTTTTAAAAAGATTCCGAAGATAGAATGGAATGGGATTCACGCTAAATCATATGAGTGTATGTAGTAGAGACGCTTTGCTCTCCCGACCCACACGACTGTTATTGGAAAAGGTGACCATACCAAACATTTGACCTCAAACGTCAAAATTCAAACTCGGGACCATGCTGCATTTGGCTATTCGATCATTTGAACGACTCGCTAATACAACCGGAGGGTGACGCCTTCTACAGTAAACCCTTCGTTATCATAGATTGCCGTACCAAAGAATATCGGACAACGTCTTGTAACAGCGCGAATGTATATGCATCGCTTTCAACTTTAAGAACGATCATGCTAAAGCTCCTAGTAACGTTCACTGCCCTAGTGCAGGGAATGTTGAAATATATCAATAGCCTCATCATGTTGGGAGTTCCGCTGTTTGTGCTTCAGTTGAGTTTTCAACAAGTTCCTCACTCTCTCCTGAGGCCTCTTTCGTTCTTTCTTCGAGAAGATCTGCAGCCAGTCCCCAACGTGCCTGACTACGCACCTGCATAGTGGTATTAACTGTTGAAGTAGTATATTCTGCAATGCGCTTATCGGTGTTAATCTTCGTCCTTTTGGCCTGATTGAATATTTCAACAGCAACTCCTGACGAAATGTGTCCAAATGAGGTCTTTGAAAAAGATCGAAAACCCTTTACCAAGAGTCTTTGTATACGTGAGGGTGGTGTAGGTAAGGATTCTCGGTCTTTCTTCCACCATTGTGAATAAGGTTCTCCACTTGAAAAAATTCTGGTGGAGAATCGATAGCTTTGGAGGTATTACCCGGTTCCGCAAGGCTCTCATCAAAGTTAGTGAGATGGTGGTTAGACTTAGAGTCACTTTTAGGGTTGTATGGGATGTCTGGCGGTGGTCGTGATCCCGCAAAATTGGAGGTATGACCTAGACCCAATTGGCTCTCATCAAACCCAGTTAGATGGTGGTTAAGCTTGGAGTTACCTTGAGGATTGTATGGGATGTCTGACGGTAGTCGTGATCTCGCAAAACGATCTGCCTTTGTCGAATTGGCTTCCAAGGCCCTATTCAGATAATACTGGTGGCAATTCGTCTGCAGGATTTGGACAGTAAAGAGGTCATCACGCGCCTGCGCAATGATGAGGGGACTCATTTGCCACGAACGGCACAATGAGGGATGAGCGCCTTTCTCGAGAAGGAGGTCAATCAACCAAGTACGTCCGTACAGAGCAGCAAATTGTAGTGGAGTCTGTGGTACCGAGTCAAGAGAGTTGGGATCGATGCCAGCCTTAATGAGGTAGGCAGCGAATTCCTCTGCTTCGTCGGTGATGTCAATCTTTACTCCAAGCTTAAGGAGATTTTGTAATTCTCGGGTCTCATTATTGGTTGCATCGAAGCCTAGCCTTCCTTGTTCCTTACATTGTTCGGCTCCTGGTAGTGATGATTGTTTGTCCTTGATCATCTTAGACAGGCCAATTTGTAAAGACCATGAATACGCTGAATCAATCTCTTGCATACTTTCTGTAATGAGATCAACAATGACTTTTTGATGTGGCTGAGCAAGTATGATATCAAGAGCTGTCTTTCCATGGCGATTCACAGCAGAAACATCTAAAGCCTTCTTGCGGACTAGCATTTGCATCATGGGGATAGATTGGATTCGAGCAGCATAATGTAACACCGTCTCGAGTTTGCTGGGTTCTGGATTCGTAATATTACCCGGATTAATCTCACGCTCGGCAACATCAACCAAATCACAAAGTACGGCCAAGTGAGGTTTTGAGAGTTCCAGGCGACCAACTCTAGATGGAGAAGGTCTTTGCGACCACATCCTTGCGGCAAATACTTGCAAAGATCCGAGAGGCATGCGTCCTGGAGTCACTATATCATTACATTGTTGAGATAGGGCTGAAGTCCCGTCTTTTGATTGCTCGCATTGGTTGACATGAAATCCAAGGTTATTGGCAGCATAAGATAGGAATGGGAAGTCTCGTTGACGAGTTTGATAGTCTTGAAAAGTCAAAGGATTAGAGAAATCCCTTAATCTTAGGAATCTGAGACATTGCGTTGCAATATCAATATGGCCAAGACCGATCCATTCCGTCCATAAGTGACTCTTTTGCGCCAGGTATTCTTGAACACTGTAGTGAACAAAAGCGATTTCGCCGTCTCGAATAGCTATGAGTCCGGCGGTGAATCTTCTAAAGCTGCGTTCATAGGTATCCACACGCTTAATATTAAAGCTTTCATCGGTCGGCTCGACAGCGAGCGCCTGCTGAAGAGCTTTAAAAGCTAGATTTCGCTGAGCGTAAAATACCCAGGCGAGAATGCGCATGCCCTTGTGGCGATGGTTCTTATTTTGGTCCAGTATGCGGTTGATAGACTTCGCATGGCTTTCTTCGAGAGTTGGTGGTAGCTTCGCGAGCGCGAACTCAAAGGCCTCTTCTGAATTTTGGTGAAAGGCGAGATAGTCGAGATGCAAAGTTGGTAATAGGAAATTGCCCTGCGCCTTCTGCACTATCTCGTTTTGGATTCTGCAGCGCAAACGTTCTTTCTCATTACAAGATTCCTGAAGAGAGAGTATGTCAGAAAGTTCGTCGGCGATATTGTCTTGTACAGAAAGCTCGATGTCCATCTCCACCGCAACAAGCTCATGCTCCTTTATCATCCATTCTAAAGCACCCATTTCGTCTGGATAACAAGGTTCTCGAGACGTGACAAGAACCTTACAAGACTTCCCCTGGTCATTACCGGCTTTCTCATTGATGCATTGCATGATTTCGAGAATACATCTTGTGAGATTTCTTGAGTTTCGCCTTTTCTGTGATTCGTTCACCATCTCATCCAAAGCATCCACAACGATAAATGACTTCTGAAGGCCTAGTAGTAGTCTTTTTAAAAGTTCTACGTCACTAGGAGATCGAAGTTTCTTTGTGCCCCTGCCATGCTGGACCCAAGTTTCGTGAACATGGTCTGGAAGAGTATCATAGTGACTTAATGCACTTCTCACTAGTCATGCAATGATATGCTCCTTGGCCTGGGCCTCTGTCATGCCGCTCAGCTCAATGTAATTGCAATAGGCATCAACCACTGTCAAGCAGTTAGTTTCCTCGCGTAATGAGGAGACAACTGCGGATGCCAGCGTTGACTTGCCCACACCAGGTGGGCCATGGACCCAGAGAAGCGGGGCCGCTTTATCCTCACAGTCAGCACTGATGCGACAAGAACCGTTCTTCCAGTCTTTGTACACGGTTCCATTAAAAAAGTCTTCAAGAGTGCCACTTTTGAAGTGTTGCCAAAGATTATGATGTGCCTTTTCGTGAACATCACTACAGATCCATCCAATAATCTTGGGCCGATGTTGTTGGTTGAAGTCCTTTTTGAGTACGTCGCTGAGCGTTGTAACCTGTAGACCACACTGTTCAATCACGTTGCGGATCTCTTCCAAAGTTTCGTTCGTATCTTGGGAGGACTGGTAAAGAAGGGCCATTGTCCTATCGATCTTGCCAAAACTATTCTCTACATGTTCTAAGTCTCCTGCAATCTCTTCCTGGTGGCGCTCAATAGCTAGTGTGGAAGCGTGAGTCTCCTCGATAGAAGTACGTACTTCATCGACAGCCTTAGCTGCCTTAGCCTGAGCTTGCTGGGTTTGGGAAATATTGATATGTTTGCATCGTCGATCGATGTCTTCAATCTTCTTACGCAGCTCATCAGCGCCGAGGGCCTTTGAAAGACGCGTCCAGCTGATATTTTTGTAAAGACTTTCCTTCTTTGAAATCAATCGATCGAGAGTTTTGTCTAATCGAGCGAGAGACCTGGAAATGTCGCTATACGGTTGTGATATGGTGCCTGGGTCAACGGGCATCTCCACTGCTTCGTGCAAAATGTTTTTCCATCTTTTCAGCTCTTCTATACATGCGAGATTTTCTTCCGGAGCTTCTCTGTAAGCGTCAGAGATGCGCTTAATCTTTGGTCCTGCTTCAACAAGGACACTAGCAGCTCCAAGCGCGGCGCCAGTGGTAGAGAACGGTTCAGCCATTCATAGGAAGAGCTTTGCACTTCAATGGCATGGTGCAGAACCGTGCTACGAGAATGAAAAATTTTCCCCGTTCAGCGTGAAGAACGTAGCTGGTTGTCCAGCGAGTGCCTTGTTAAGTATCGTACTGTATAACGCGAGGTATTATTGCAATTTCACAATTTTCCAGATTGTCCACCTAGCTGACTCAACAATCTTGGAACCTATCTCTGAGGGAAAAGTAGACAAAATTAGAAAATGCTGAGCTTTGGAGAATAAAAGGCGCCTTGGGGGGCCGCCGAGAGGCTGCGTTTGTGCTGGCCCGAAGTAGGGCTGCAGAGGGGCGCAACCGTGGCAACCAGTCGAGGCAGGAATTCCGCAAGGCTAATTGGCACTTTGCAGTGTTGGGGAAAGCTGAAAATTGGAGTAAGATAAAACGTTCCAAGCGGTCACAGAAAGGATGCAACCGTGCCAATACAAGGGACCGAGCAAGGCTGACTGACACCTTCCAGCCATTTCGAGTTGCAGAAGATCGAGACCGTTCATGCACCCCAGTGCTACCAGCCTTGCGACCACCCTTGCGACCGCACCTTCATGACTTTCTCTAACCGAAGTCCTAAAGTCCGCATGTTTATCCGAAACTTTGGGAAACACCTAGCTTTTCTCGGGACGTCAAATTTGAGATTTCGCTCAGATCGAAGTACTAGTAAAGGATGTAGCTTTCTTAGAGTGTACGGTTCTAGCGTCGGAAAAGCCCGCAAAGCACTATGATAGCTTAGAAAAATCCGATACGCGGCTAGGCTGCATATAAGGCTCTCCCCAGGAGAACGACAATGGCTTGAATAAATGATCATGCTGCGCACATTGTTGTAAAAATATCATAGCCAGCAAAGAGAAGATTCAATCTCCGAAGCAGTAATTGTTGTAGCTAAACATACGTCAGAAAGGCTTTCGGAAAGGGAAACAAACCTACGCCGCCTATCTGGTTCAGCCTGGGGAACAAGGTGATTGTACACCTTAGGGCCTTGCCAGCCTCCCTCCGGATCAGCTACGCCGAGACTAATTGGATGGAGGCCGTATCTGGAGCCAGCAGAAATAAATTGCATTTCCGACTTTATAGGTATTTTAAAATGGAAATTGAACGCTGAGATGGAAATTCGCGGCCTCACCCGACCGCAGTTCGAAAGACACAGAAGCATAAGGCGAATACTGTTTGCAGATTACTTGCAGAGGCTCCAGTCAAGAAGCACAGGAAGAGTCAAGGATAGAGAATTGCGGTTCCCAAGGAGGGAAATACTAGGTGTAAAACAAAAAGTGAAACGAAAAGTGGCGTGGAACAGCGTAGATGTACTAAAGTGGCAGAGAAGATCGATTGTTGCCATGCCCAAGGAGGAGTCCGAACTAAACCACTGTAAATTAATTTTGGTTAAGCGTCCATTGACTCCCAAGATTGTGCAATGGCTCCTAGATGACATAGGCGGCCAATAAAGCTACAAACGTGTCGCTATGTAAGGGTGTTGTTGCTGAGGTATGGTATGACCAACTGGCAGACACCAAAGTGAGTGTCGATCCTTATGAATAACTCCACACAAACACCGGGAAATATTGGACAATGTCTTTGTTCAACCTCTTGTGCAGTATATGAGAGCGTCCAAGCCGCTGATCTCGAAGGTCTCTCGGGCATCGAGCTCGGATCTGAAGAGTTCGGTTGACGGACGTTGTGTGGGTGGAACGACAAACCGTTCGAAGATGTCGTGACGCCAGAGATGTGGCGCGATACGATGCACCAACGATCTAGTTCGTGGATGGACAGTTGTCGACCGCCTGCTGGAGGGGAAGATTCACTCTTCGTGGGGCAAAAGAATTTTTTCCGACATTGTAGGCTCCAAATCCGTCATCGATGGCTTGTATTAGATCCACCATATGCTTCTCGGCGTTTGTAGATGTGGTAGGGTAGGTAACCTAGAAACGTGGCATGCACTGTGGTCAGGATAGAAAATGCGAGTGATCTTTAAAATGATGATTGATGGCTTTTAGAGATCTTGGGTTGGGGAATCTTGAATCTCTGAGTATGGTTTTGGTACCAAATATAAGTAAATGTGCTACAAGTGCTTGACTTTAGTTGATGAGTAAATTCATGTCTGTTTACTGCAAGTCAATGCAAGAGTGGAGGAGAGTCCAATGACAAAAACACATTACAGTCTCACAGTCCGAGAGCTTGCCTCCGGCTGCCGAGAACCACATTCTTAGCACGTACGGGTTGAATAGAGCGAGAATGATGGTTCCATATTGTTTTGCGAAGAAGGAGCAAGAGACGGAAGACCTATTGGCCAGGAGACCTTGTGTAAGCGCTTTAAAAATTTCGACTTGTTGTTAGTGGAAAGGAAGCGAGGAAGGGGGCAATCCGTGGATAAAGACAATGGATAATATTTTGCGCATAAGACAGCAAACGCTTGATCGAATAGAAGAGCGCTGTGCATGGTGAGGGAAGGGGAATATCTGTGTCCTACCATAGGGAGATGGCCCTTCTCCCTCTTCCCGGGCTAGGTTCCCAGCGTGCTTGAATGTATTATTGCTGGAAAGGCTGGATGATTAGTAGGCTCGCCAAACAGTCAATACCATAACAAGGATGGCAAGCGCACGATTAGTCGCCTGGGGGCAAAAAATAGCTCGAACGGAAGCGTGAAAAATTGTTTTGTTTGGCATTTTTAGGACGATGATTCTCGGTGCGCCTAGTGCTGATTTAATGGAGGGTAGAAGTCGGTACTTCCGGTCTTTGGGATCTTAGTCGACTGTCGTAGCGGCTTCTTGGATTGGATGAATCGGAGATGAGTCTTGTCGGAGACAAAGCGAGGGGCAAAAGGGGCTTGACGGATGGCGAAGGCGAAGGACCTGATCTGCCTAGGACAACTATCTCATCGGGCAACTCCAAGGCAGCAAGTTTGTCCATGTCTCGAGTTGGTATGGCGTTACTTGACCGTCGACTGAGGGATTTTGATTTTAGCATCAGCGCTGGGCCGTTCATGCAGAGCGGCGCTGGGGTCTCGCCGGCAGGGTGTTCCCGAAGCAGGATACCGACCCAGCAGTCTGGAGCGTGGGGGAAGGACTCTGCGGGTCTGCAGCGTGTTCTTATTCGTGGTCTCTCGCGTTTGTTGACTTGCACCTCCTCCTCGACGCGGCCCGATCGATCGAATTGCGTGTGTTTTAGTCGACGGATGTAGATGGTCGAGTTCCAAATACTGCTTCTCTTCCAGATGCGACATCTGATCATCATGTTGACTGTCGTCATGATCTCGGGACGGGCATCGTGAACTTGCTTGGGATGGAGTCGTTGGACCTGACGAACCTCGCCGGCCTGATGAGCGCGCTTCCTCCCCAACCAATCAGGGCGCATCTCAGCCTTGGCAGGCTACAAGCAGTGATGCCAAGGCCGGCTAGCCGACGATCATCCGGGACGTTGCACGCCAATATCTCCGGCACGTTCTTGTGGCACGGCATATGATTGGTCTATTTCAACGTCAATTGGCAACTCAAAAGATTGTGGGCAAAAGCGTCCATCGCACCTTCCCCCATCCGACGTGCGGCTGGTGGTACGGCAAGGATCGCGCTCTCCGGTCAATACGCTGCACCCGCCAGTGTTTGGCTCTCGCACCCCGGACCCTTGTTGCCGCATTGCGAAGGCAGCTTCAGTGCAGGTACAGGGACTTGCTCGACGCTGCTCTGCAGAAATGAGGACCAGGCTCTGGCAGTGCTGGGAATATCGTCGTATCATACGTATCATAGATCCTCCGTGGGCGCGGCAAAAGATCGGGGACGAGCGAACGCCCGCCCTGTGCACGTGGGGAAGATAACGCTGCCGACTCGCGTCTTGGTACCTTCTGAGTCGATGGATAGCGACGAGTAGTGTACTAGTAGACTAGCATACTAGTATCTCGTCGAACTGGGCGATCCCAAGGGCCAGACCCAGGCACGCCGGTGCTGCATGGAAGCCGAATGGAAGGGCCATGGAAGGCTGAGACGGCAGGCCATTCGCTCAAAGGAGATGGTGCAGCCGCTTCAGCCGCCCTTTCACTTTAACGAGAGCATCAGCCTATCCTCCCTCGCACGGGTTTGGACACAAACCCTCGTGCATATCTCACCGCGCATGATTGGCCTGACCGGACGCATCATCGCTTCTGAACCAGCTTTGAATGGCGCTATCATGCCCGTCCCACCGTGCAGCCGCGATCATCCTGTCGCCCTTCCACCCCACTGGCCTCCTCGACCCCAGTCTAGCTCACCCTCCCATGGTAGCATCTGCAGAATCTTTCGGGTACGCCACCTCAACCCCTTGGTCGAACATCCTTACCTCGCCCCACCTGGTACGAATCCTCGCCGGTTCAAATATCCCTCGATCCTCATTCAGGCGTGACAGTCTTCTGTCCTTTGCAGTCAGTCCTTCTTTGCCTCAAACCCTACGCGAGTCTTTCCAGACTTCCTGCCTACTCACTCTTTGTGTGGTGGGAACGTGCCTGTCATGGCCGACAACAAGACTGCCGGCGGCAATGCTGCCTTTCACAACTTTAACAATGACTTCGCTCACATTGCTGACCCCAACGAGCGTCGACGTCTGGCCCTGGCCGAGATCGACAAGGCTCCCTTCGGCTGGTACCATGTCCGAGCCATCGTCGTCGCCGGCATTGGTTTCTTCACCGACGCCTACGACATCTTCGCTATCAACCTGGTGACCGCCATGTTGGGTGTGGTTTACTGGCAAGACGCCAAGGGCAAGGCTGCTGGCAAAATCCCCACCAATTCGGATACCGCCATCAAGGTCGCGACTTCGGGCGGCACAGTCATCGGTCAAGTCGGTTTTGGTTGGCTCGCTGACGTGGTTGGCCGAAAGAGGATGTATGGCTTGGAATTGATCCTGATCATCTTTGCAACCCTCGCTCAAGCTCTCTCCTCGGATTCCCGCGCCATTTCCATTGTCGGTATTATCATCTTCTGGCGTGTGATGATGGGCGTGGGCATTGGCGGTGACTACCCTCTATCTTCCATCATTACTTCCGAGTGAGTACCTCTTCGTTCCCGCAGCAAGTGCATGGCTGACAATGTCAGGTTTGCGACCACCAAATGGCGTGGAGCGATGATGGGGTCCGTGTTTGCCATGCAGGGTATTGGTCAATTTGCCGCTGCCATCATTTCTCTGATCGTCACCTCTGGTTTCAAGCAATCTCTATTGTCCGCTTCCTCCGCCTCGAAGTGTGACGGAGTGTGCCAGCTCGCTGTCGACAAGATGTGGCGTGTAATCATTGGCTTCGGCGCTGTTCCAGGCTGCATCGCTCTCTACTACCGTCTGACCATTCCCGAGACTCCTCGCTATACTTTCGATGTTGCTCGTGATGTCGACAAGGCCGATGTGGATGTCAAGCAATACATGTCTGGCCGCCATGGTGAAGGCAAACCCGACGAAATCGTTCGTGCTGCTGCTCACTCCGATGCCGTCGCTAAGCTCGACCCGCCCAAGGCCTCTTGGGCCGATTTCTTCCAACATTACCGCCAATGGAAGCATGGCAAAGTTCTTCTCGGCACTGCTGGTTCCTGGTTCTTCCTCGACGTGGCTTTCTACGGTCTTGGTCTCAACAACTCCATCATCCTTACAGCTATTGGCTACGCCGGTGGCAAGAACATGTACGAGATCTTTTACAACACTTCCGTTGGCAACCTGATCATTGTTTGCGCGGGTTCCATTCCCGGCTACTGGCTCACGGTTTTGACCGTTGACACCATCGGACGCAAGCCCATTCAATTAGTCGGTTTCATTCTCCTTACCGTCATCTTTATCATTATCGGCTTCGCCTACCACAAGCTACATGAAGGCGGTCTTCTTGCCCTCTACGTGCTCGCCCAGCTCTTCTTCAATTTCGGACCAAATGCTACGACATTCATCGTCCCCGGCGAATGCTTTCCCACCCGCTACAGATCCACCTCGCATGGCATCTCGGCAGCTTCCGGAAAAGTTGGCGCCATTGTCGCACAGACTGTCTTCGGACCTCTGCGAACTCGGGGCGCCCCCCCGGGAAGCTCCGAAAGCCCATGGCTTAACCACGTTATGGAGATTTTCGCTCTATTCATGCTTTGCGGTATCTTCACTACTCTTCTGATTCCAGAAACCAAGAGAAAGACTCTTGAAGAGCTTGCAGGCGAGGTTCCGGGCACTCCTAACTACGACCCAGTCTCATCAGGACATGTCGGAAAACGAGATAGCGTTAGCGGCGATTATAGTGGTGGTGAGGAGGTTGTCCATCCCCCAGAAAAGGCTGTATAGGTATAGGTTTTAGATGGGTTACTGGAACACGAGAGCGATGAATTCCCTTCTTGATGTCTTCGAGGATGGTGGATTGTAATCTACCGGACAGTGCGCATACATAGATACCTAGCATAATGCATAGCAGTCCTTCGCTTGAAAATTGTGCTGTTGAAATTAACGTTCTTAGTTGCTAAGCCAGAGAAACTTGATAGCCCATGCTGACCCCCTATTCTACATGATTGAAAATGTCAGGAATTACTTCCGCTATCTTAGCAGTCAAAGCTCCTTTCAACTGGACGAGGATCGCTGTACAGTGGTCCTTGAAAAAAGAGAGCATTGCTATGTGAAGGTGAGGTACGCCCGTGAAAGGTCTCAAATTCACTAAGGTTCTAGAATATTGTATGATAATCGATTTTCTATTAATTACATCAAAGCGCCAGTAGCTGGTACAGTAAAGGCTCGAAAAAGGCTGTAGGTGATCTCAGCCTCATGGTGCAGCCTTGTATTTTCAGCCTTGCAGCCTTGTCCTTACTCGTTAGCCTTGGAGCGATCAGAACCAGATTCATTTCCCTGTGCACCAGAGAGCTCACAGTTCTCTAATAAACATCTTCTCAGCCTGCGGAACTCGAAATGCCGCGATATTCATAATTGAACAATCCCAACTATGTTTAATTTTACCCCCCTACTTGGGGTCCAGTCGGCATCTCCAGCTTGCCAGTCGATTCTCGAGCTTGACGGAGGGATCAAAATTTTGGTGAACGTTGGTTGGGATGACAGTGTAGATGTCAGACTGCTGAGCGAGCTAGAAAAGTAGAGACAGACGCAATTATCATTCTGCTCAAAGGCTTACTCTCAGATAGGCAGCTGTCAACCCTCTCATTTATTCTTTTAACCCATGCTACAACTTCCCATCTTGGCGCCTACGTCCATTGTTGCAAAAACTTTCCCATATTTTCGCAAATACCGGTATACGCGACCACTCCAATCATCTCCTTAGGACGAAATCTAGCTCAAGATCTTTACTCGTCAAATCCTCGAGCTGCGACCTTCATTCCTACAGGTGCCTCCCCGACGGATTCCTCATCTCCTCTCCCTTCTCCAAGCGAAGCTGGCAAATCAGAAATACTGCTACCGACGCCCACGTCCGAAGAAATAACTCAATATTTCGCCCGAATCACACCACTGAAATATTCGCAGCCTCTGCAGCCGAATGCTTCACACTTTTCTCCCCCTCTCGAAGGTTTGACACTTACGGCTTACAACTCTGGTCATACCGTTGGAGGGTCAATATGGCATATACAGCACGGACTAGAATCGATTGTCTACGCCGTGGACTGGAATCAGGCCCGAGAGAATGTCATCGCAGGTGCGGACTGGTTTGGAGGAGTCGGAGGGTCCGAAGTCATCGAGCAGTTGAGGAAACCGACGGCGTTGATCTGCGATAGTAAAGGAGCGACGCAGAACAGCGCTGCTGGCGGCCTCCAGTATCGTGATAATTTGCTCCTTGACAACATCCGAAGCAGCCTTGCTAAAGGGGGCACCGTATTTGTTCCTTGTGATTCAAGTGGCAGAGTTCTTGAACTTGCCTATGTACTTGAAAGAGCCTGGGAGCAAGGAATTAACGAGGAACTTATCAGAAAGTCGCGAGTGTATTTGGCGAGTAAGACTGCCGCCGCGACGATGAGACATGCCCGAAGCCTCCTGGAGTGGATGGACGATGCTATTGTCCGAGAATTTGAAGGGGACGATGGAACTGCTTCTAAAGCACATCAGCGAACTGGAAGCAAACAAGTTGAGGGGCAGGCAGCTAAGGGCTCCCGGCCCTTTGAGCTTAGACATGTGAAGCTTTTGGAGCGCAAAACGCAGGTGGAAAGGATGCTCAAGGGCGAAGGTCCACGCGTCATTCTTGCGAGCGATCTTTCTCTTGACTGGGGGTTTTCCAAACTTGTCCTCCAAAGCATTGCACAGCACGCAGAAAATCTCATTGTGCTGACACAGTTTCCTCAGCATCGACTCGACTCTGATACTTCTCCAAGCCTTATCAACACGATGTGGCAAATGTATATCGAGAGGCAAGATGGCGTGGCCCTGGAAACGAATGCGGCAGGAGAACAATTAGAACAAGTGCATACAGGTGGCCGCATAGTCTCAATCACAGATGTTGAGCGGACGCCTCTTGACCGGAAAGAACTTCCTATTTACCAACAGTACATGGCCACACAGCGACAGCTGCAGTCCTCTCTGCAATCGAGAAATGAGACTGGTATCGACGAGGCTGCCGACGCCGCTGCCGATGATTCGAGCTCCTCATCGTCTGAAGATTCCGACGAAGAGCATCAAGGTCGGACGCTGAATGTGAGTGCAGCTTTGGGCCATGCGAGTAGAAACAAAGCCGGTTTAAGTGATAAAGATCTTGGAATAAACGTCCTTTTGCGGAGAAAAGGCGTCTATGATTTCGACGTGCGCAACAAGAAAGGACGGAATGCGCTGTTTCCTTATGTGCAGTCTCGCAAACGGGGAGACGAATTCGGCGATTTTATCAAGCCAGAGCAATACGTCCGCGCCGAAGAAAAAGGCCTCGAGGCGGATGGGCCAAGTTCAGGACCAGACAGTGCCGTTGGACAGAAGAGAAAATGGGAGGGTCCCGGCAAAGGTCGGAGCAATGGGAAAAATAAACGTCAACAGTTCGCAAAACCCCAGCCCACTACCGAGGATGGGCCTCTAGACGACGATGAAATAGCCTCTGAAGAGTCAGATGCAGAACCGGAGACAGATGCAATTCAAGGCCCGTCAAAGGCTATCTATGCGACGTCATCTATCAGCGTGCATGCAAGGCTCACATTTGTGGATTTCGCTGGCATACATGATCGACGCAGTCTGCAGATGTTGATTCCCCTGATTCAGCCCCGGAAGCTGATACTTGTTGGTGGAACTCCGCATGAGACGCAGACATTAGCGGCAGACTGTAAGGATCTTCTTGCAATACAGGAGAAGGAGGAAAGTAGTGAAAAGACTGCAGACATTTTCACACCTACAGCTGGCGAAACAATTGATGCGAGTGTTGATACCAATGCTTGGATTATAACGCTTAGTCGAGAGCTCGTCAAGCGACTGCACTGGCAGAACGTTCGAAATGTTGGAGTCGTGGCATTGACCGGCCATCTCAAAGCTCAAGAGCCCCACGAGGAAGACGATGCTGTCCCCGTGAAGAAAAAGCGTGCGAAGCTAGTCAAGCACGAGCCCGAGCCCGAGGAAAAGCCGGACATTGAAGCATCAAATGATGGATCGTTGTCTGAATCGCTCTCGCCGATGTTGGATATCGTCCCTCCGAGTATGGCTGCCGCTACTCGATCCGTGGCTCAGCCTCTCCATGTTGGAGACATGCGTCTTGCTGACCTTCGCAAAGTAATGCAAAATGCTGGTCACACGGCAGAGTTTCGAGGCGAAGGCACTTTGGTTGTGGATGGCTTCATTGCAGTCCGCAAGCTTGGCACTGGAAAGATTGTGGTTGAAGGAGCTCCGCTTAGCGCTGTAGACTCAATCAATGGAGGGCAGCTAGCCCTTGGAAGGAATGGAGGCATTTTCTATCAGGTGAAGAAGAAGATCTATGATAGTCTTGCAATCGTCGCAGGTGGCTGAGCATGGAGCATCACGATGACCACAGTCTCCGACTTCACTTCTGACAGCAACCACTGTTCAATCATCAAGTTTAGACTGAGCTTCCTGACTCATCCCTTCAAAAACTTCATTTGCCCATGTGCAGCGTATCTTCTCTCGTGAAAAGAATGGAAGCATCAACGTGCCTGCTCCACAATGCCGGGCGATGGAGGTGAAGCCTCTTTGTTGGCACTCCAAGTCACGCTCTGAGCCATGAGACAGAATCAGTCACGGTATCGCTAGGTCATATGTCTGCAGACTATGAGGATGGCTATCTCTTGCTTTCTGCGGACAAGTCTTTGGCTCGAAATCCTCCTTACCTCTCCCCACCTCGATCAACTCAAGTTGCAAAGCCAGCTCAACTGTTGGCCGCCGTCGGATCATCTGTACGCGGCTGAGTGTCCTAAATATTTCAAACTACACATCTGAAGATAATCCAAGTGTGGTGCTGCCATGGCCATGCCACTCGGAATCCCACCCCCAATTCCGCCCTCTTTTCTACCAACAAGGTATCGTTACGTGACATCTGATGGACGACCACCAAACGGTGGCCGGCCACCTGGCGCACCAGAACTCGGACCTCCATCTTGCATACCAGCATGCGGCCCCCCTCCTTGCACGGGACCCCCTCCATGCTCAGGACCAGCAGGCTTGTCATTTGTCCCGCCTTGTCCACCGAACCCACTGCCACTCTCTGGGCCATGTCTACCATGCGTACCACCAATTCCATCTATTCTACCACCGCCGCCTGGTATGATGTATAATCCGATAGGAGAATCACCGTGGGATAATCCCGCAGCCTCCAAGCTCAATGGCCGTGCGGTCACTATTCAGGGCACCCTTGATGAAGGCTTCCTCTTCCCAGCTGCGTCAAGTCAGGTCAAAATCAACCTTATCCGACCTGGCTTCAGACCCTGGCTCCAACCCGGCGTCCCCTTCCATCACAAAACCTTCATCACCAACTCGAGAAATACTATCGAACAGCTCATCGGATTGTGTGGAGTCAGCGCCTCGGCGCCTCAAGGTACGCCGGATCGCTTCATCGGAATCCAGGAAGTACAGGAGCTAGGCAACGGAAGGTGGGCGCCGGGGACGAAGTACATGTTGGAAGATCCGCCAGAGATCATCGGAAGGATGTTGATGGAAGTCAATTGGGATTCACGATACGGCATTTTGCCCGGAACGCGGCCGTTATGGCTGGCGTTACTAACCGCGTGGGACGACTACTGATAATAGCTTGGCCATCACGCCTCATCAGGAATTGGATGGTCAAGTTGTTCTTTGGACGGAGAGGTCGGCGAGAGGCGAGGAGAGAGAAAGAAAACATGTGACATGACTTTTAAGAATGTGCTGTGGTTGGCCATGGATTACTAGTTATGAGAATCAGGGACCCCAAGTTCTGAAAGCTTAGAATCATGTCCTTGATACAAGCAAGGGACATGACTGAAAATATGACTTAACCGGAAATCATGGGAGCTGGCCCGTCATGTCTGAGAAATCACATTGGCAGTATGGGGGAAGCTTTACAAGGAGCCATACTGTGAAGGTACAGCAATGCAGGTCACTCATAACGCCAAGTCTTTCCTTCCATAAGGCGACAACGCGACAACGTAGTCATGTGTGCATGAAAACTTGCCAGTATTGAACGCTCCCGGGAACCCCCCCGATCATCATCCATGTTGAAAGCCCCTGCAACTCACTCTGTACCAAGTCGTTGAAAAGCTCTCCGCTTGTTTGAAAAGAAGCTTGGCGATCTCTGTAACAGCGGTTTACAGAGCACCGTGGAGGCTGAGACTTTTAGGTCACGCTCATCGCTGGTCAAATGTTTTGAATCGCTATGACTAGAGCTGTTTCTAATGGAATGGGCCAAGGGAGTGTCTTGACATGAAACGTGAATGGCGATGTCGAGCATCTCTTTACCTGGCGTACACATCGAACGTTGCAGACATTTAGGCGCGGCTCGCTTGCAATGGCCGAGGAGAGCTCCCACTCACCCCACCTTTTGCCGGTGGAAGCTTCCCCGCCAATCAACCACCAGGCGTTTCCCCTATCTCGAACGACGTCATGGGGCGGTTTGCCGTCGCAATATTTGATACATTCCAAGCCAACTTCGATCGCCAACGTCGTGACTCTACTCCCCCAGGCCCCGCCTGCCACACTTGTCCAGTCACTGGCCGCTTCTTCAATCTGGTATAAAGAGGGCGTCAAACGGGACTTCGCGACAGACCCTTTCCCCAGAACTCCTCTCTTCCAATACCCGCATTCTGCTTGAACGAAACACGCGCCGGCTCTCAAAATCCGACGGACCTCCCCACCAGCGTCACCATGGGCCTCCGAGACCGCACCACCGGTCACTCCTTCATAACCTTCACCCTGAACGCCGTCCTCCGCTTTCTCCAGCTCGTCTTTGCCCTCGCGGTGGTTGGCCTCTATGCGCAGGACCTGAACAAGGCGCGCAAAGAGCACAAGTACAGTGACGGGAAATGGGTATGTGGTCACACCCTTTTTCTTTCTCTCAGAAGAGCACATTGAGATCTAACTTGACGTTTTGCTCTACAGGTCTACGCCACAGTCGTCGGCTCGCTCTCCGCCGTGACCGCCCTCCTCTACGGCCTGATCCCGCTCCTTCTCTCCTCCTTCACCGTGGCCCTCTTCTTCGCCTGGGACCTGGTCCTCTTCATCCTGTGGTGCGCCGTGTTTGGCATCTTTGGGAAGATGTACATCCACGAGAACCCGGAGATGGACGGCGGAATACAGAGGATGAAGAACGCGGTGTGGGTCGACTTGGTGAATATGTTGCTCTGGTTTGTCAGTAGTATTGTGGGAGGGATCGGGTTCTGGAGATGGTTGAGGGGCGGGAGGAGCTTGCATACGGGGAGGGCGAGAGTGTGAACAACGCGACCTTGATCGTTACGGATGTTTGGCCATGCTTGGTACGCTCTCGAGGCGGCGAAGCGAAGGGGGATGGCTGTCGTGCCATAGGTGGTTGACATTAATTTTGGTAGCTGACCTTGTCTTGTTTCTGCATTTCTGCATTCATGCTTGGTTGCGTTCAGCCGAGAGATACCCTTCTGATGTATGCTTTTGACGAGTCCGCGTTTTTTGGAGAGCATCGCTACCGCTACGAAGACCATTTAATACCCGACTTATTTGCTTACGAAGTTTCATGTACATACCAGATACCTCAGTATCCCATCCAAAGTTCACAGACAATGACTGATTAAATCACATGGCGGCGTGCTACGGGTACAACTCACCGCTTCAGTCGACATGAGGTCTTTGTTAAAACTTTTTTAGACAGAAAGATCCACAGCACGTATAACAGCATTGGGCCTCGCAAGACTACTACTAGAGCGTCCTCCTCGCAGGCACGAAGACTCGAAATGGCTATTTACGAGACCCCGTCATCAGGGGTAGTACTTATATGGGGCTCTGCCGGGAGTCAGTAGAACACTGATGCAGGGCCAAGGCGGGGAATTGGAAAGCGAGGAGGGCCCTCATCATTAGACGATGGATACTGGTCCAGTGGACTGTTGCCGGACACTTGTGTAGTCTAACTGCGGAGCTATGCACAAAATTTCGAGGAAAATGCCCGGAGGAGTGGGGATAAGGGTGGATAGTAGTCCGACAGGCTTTGACAGACCGACCAAGTCTGCGGTCGGGTACGGGTGAACGCTCATCCTCTGATGCGGCAAAAGCATTGCCGAGGGCATTGCCTTCCGCCAACACGCTCTGCTCTTGCCCCAAAGTATTCTCCTCTTCATCCTCCCGAAGCTACTCGACCGGTGTTTACAGCTCCTCCCACGCCCTGAGCTGTAACCGGCGCCTGTTTCACTAGATCTTGGGGCGGCGCCGGCATCGACACCGGATCGTCCTCATATCCATCATCAAAGTATTCCTCTCCGTGCCCATCATAGTCTGGGTCGACTGCGTGGTCATCGTAAGGTTGCTGGTGGGCAGGTGGTTGCGGGTTGTGTGCCGCGTTTTTCGCAGCGTTTTTGCTCTGCTTCTTGCCTTTCCTGCCTTTCATTTTTGCTTTCTCCAGCAGCCGCCGCTTTTCCTTTAGGCGCTTTTGCTCTTTCCGATCTTTGACTTCGTACTGGCGGATTAGTGCAAGCGGTGGCATTCCGAATATATCCTCATATTCGCAAAATTCGCATATCCAGGTGTCATCACCATTTGGCGGATGTATACGATTATTCTCTGTCTGCCGTTTACGTCTGGTCCGGGCAGCCTTGGCATACAGCTCGGACCGTGTGCGGCGAGGCTTTTTGCCTTGAACGTCTGTCTGCTGGGCATTTGGCGGTGCAGCGGTCTGAGCTTGGGGTGGAGCAGGGGTCGCGCCGTGAGGGCTGGTTTGAGTCCCTTGGTTTGAGAGTTTTTGATTCGGCGCAGGAGTGGCCGCAGGCGGGTTGCTGGCCCTCTGGGCGTACCCTGCAGAGTACAAGCTTTGTTCTGGGAATGTCATGCCTTTAGCTGCGTCGGATTCGCAAGTAAAGGTGAATTGGGAATTTGTAGGAGATGTTTTCGGTGGCTGATCCAGTAGGCTGGCATTCTCCTGACCTTTGGAAGGCGGCTTCCGTAAGAGCGCTGTCGCGTTGGCAATTGCAGCAGAGATGATTCCTTGGTCTCCAGACTTGTTTTCGTCTTGTGACGTTAGCTTGCGAGGTGGAAGATACTGGACAAGTCAACTCTCACCTTTTCTATCGCTGGCTTGTGTCGGAGGATGCTCGCGGGTGCCACCACCTCTCATCCACGAATGTATATTTGAGCCATTGACAGAGACACCTAGGGGGTTACGGCCGCTGGTTCTGCGGACTGCATCACGGCCATATCTGCCTCTTCCAGCGCCCGAAAGACCGCTGCCGACTGGGATCGCGGCACTGCCCGACCCATAATACTGTCTGACACCAGTATTGTCGTCTGCTGCCCCAGCGCTTGCTGAACCGTTAAGTTTCAGTCCGGCTAGATCTGCCGTTAAGTTAACGTGATGAAGTCCTGGGTTACCCGAAGTTGGGATCTTTCGCTTCTTCTTATTATTTGTGTTCTCAAATGCATCGTAACCATCTGCTGCGGTATCTTTCCAAGAATACCGAGTTGTGTGCGAATTTCTTGGAAGGAATCCCGAACTCCTCAGCAAAAGTGAACCGTACTCATCGTTGCTATCGAGCCCATCGTCGTCATCCTCGTGATGGCAGTGTTCATTACCATGGTCGTGGATGTGGTCATGATCGTGTTCGTACAATTCGTCGTGTTGCTGCACATGAACTTTTGCATCATTTCCAAATTCCGCAACGTCTCCGTATTGAAGGGAGGCTGGCAAGCTTGATGTAGGTAAATTGGGCGGGAAGGAAATCGAACCGGCGGCTTCGGCTGATAGCCGCGAACGTAAGGATCGTTTCGGTAGTGGCCGTATGAGTCGGTCGGGATAAATGTTCGAGGGCGTGTCAGGGGTGTTAATATATGCTCCACCTAGGCATAATTAGATGCAAGGTGCACAGCTCGATGACCATAGGGTTCTGAAGAGGAGTCGTGTGGAGGCGGCCAAGCAGCAGCACATACTGATAGATATGGACATGATCCCGCTGGAGCGATTTCGAAATCCCTCGGCCACCTCTTCAAAGCTCTGTAGAAGTGAGAGCTTTGAGGTTGAACTCGTGCAATTGGATTAGGACAGGCCACTGCTCTGCAAAAGAAGTCTGTCAGTCCGGTAGTTCCAGGTCGAAGATTTCGACATGCTCCATCGAAGTCGGTAGTCCTGGGATCCGCAGGGGAGGGCGTGGATGGGGAAGCCGGAGGTCCACGTACCAAGTCTATTAATCAGCAGTACTCGATGCAGCAGAGCGTGGCTCTCGACAAAATGCTCTACAGTCTTCGGTCGGGGTTCTTTGGGCCTGGGGACAGGGGAATAATAACAGAGTCAGACAGTGAGAATGATGCAGCATGGAAGGATGCGTTGTCCTCGGTCTGAGAGCTTCTATGGTCTGCTAGGTCATGGATTTCTGCTGATGCACACCACTACTGTATCGAAAGGGCACGCTAAACCCTCTTGAACCCCAATTGCCGGCCCGACATTTCTCCAACGGCGCGTCACAACGATCTACTACGAGGTCCAGCATGAGAAGTTAATGCAGCACACGAGTGCCTTAAGACTGTGGTATTCTTTGCTGCGCAGATTGAATGATCTCCTGAATTCTCTGGTCTGCAGGGAAGAGATGGATATGCAGTGGGCGACCTGGATCAACTAGGACGATTGCTTTACGGAGTGGAAAGGTTCGCTTGTTCGACTCCTACAGCTCCTACTGAGAACTTACCGTTGACAACGGGGCAGAGGGCACAGAATTGGGATGCTTGCGAGCTGGACGTGCTTGTCGAGGTCTATTTCCCCCTGTAATCGCCCATACCTGAGAAGATACAGTCCAGACATATGGCTGTGGGCAGTGAGGTAACAGCGTCTTCCACTGATCCGCGGAGGTGTGCTTGTCGAAGTAAAGTCTCTTCCTTGCTAGAATCCATCTTCTCCAATCTGTGACCAAGTCACAAAGTCGATGAGGCAAACTCGAGACCAGTAATGGGAGACTCGAAAAGGGAGGATGCAGTCCACGGGGTGTCGAAGCAAATGGTCCTGGGTGAGAGTACGGGTCAGGACAGGGTGAAGCATGGAAGCAGGCCGGGGAGGATCAACGACACGTCTGCACCCGTTCTGGTCTACAAACCTCAGGCAAGTATACAGTCTTCTGTAGCAGGATGAAAGTCCAACGGCATTACGGAAGAGGCTCTTGCGCGGTGCCGGGAGATTGTTCGTTACCCCACCTTTGCAGAGCTTGTCTCCAAATCAAATTGGCGCTAAACCAATGCGCTCCCAGCTGCTCTTCTTCCGCTCCGGAAACCCTCCCACTCCTCGCCCTCCTCGTCTGCTCACGACTCTGGCTGCTCAGTCCTGTCTGACCATGTGCGCGACTCTGTATCCTTCGAACTTCTCGAAGCCTGCTCCAATCTGCAAAATTCCATGTTGAATTCCCAGATTTAAGACGTCCAAGACGCTCTTTTGCCGCGCTCCCCTAGTCCTGACCACGCGCCCAACCCACTCCTCCCTACAACAGGGACCCTACCTTCGATTTGCGACTTCCATCGTCCCCAAATTCTCTGCGAAGCCAGAATAGCCCTCCAAGAAACTGCAGAATAGTACTTTTACGTTGCTATCATGAGCTTCCGTCGTTCCTCCCGCGCTCGGACGACCCAGCCACCACCCTCAGCACCTCAGCACACCTCCTCCTCTAACTCCTCCAACTCTCTTCCCCGAGGGGAAAGAAGTACTCGGTCCCACCAAAAGCTCCCGTCTCCGAATGATTCCTCTACACGAAGATCTGATTCCCTCGATAACCAAGACTCAACTGCGAGTGACACATTGACAGCACGTCGCAGTAAGCGGAACGACGCCGACTTAGATGAGCCGGCCAAAGCAAATGGCGAAGAAGACGACCTCGATGATCCCGAAAGCGAGGAAGTCACAAGATGTATTTGTGGATACCCAGAATATCCAGGTCCTCCCCGTTCTTCTCACGACACCAGTTCTCGCAGCACGACGAAGGCTGCCGTGAAGCTCGAGCATGGCCAGAATGGATCAAATGCAGATAATGAAGCGTTTTCAGAAGATACGGGAAACTTCTTCATACAGTGCGATAGTTGTCAAGTTTGGCAGCACGGAGGCTGTGTGGGATTAGTGGATGAAGCGCAGACTCCAGACGAGTATTTCTGCGAACAGTGCAAACCGAACCTTCATAAATTGATTCGAAGCTCAAATGGGTAAGTCTTCATTCCTTTTTGCAAATGTGACTCTGCGACTTGTAAAGCACAGCAGACATCTATGCCTCTCGGCATCGATCAGCTCGGGCAATAGCTGTTAATACAAACGTCCGCAAGCTTTCTCTAGAAGTTGGCTAACCAAGGATAGGTCTAGACCGAGATCATCAAGATATCTACCGGTCGTTGAGGTTTCTTCGCCTTCCTCGGACTCATCGGACGATACGAGAAGGGCGGAGAGCAAGTCTCATCTCAATGCAGCGACATCGAGCACCAAGCGCCGAGCAACCATGAACAGTCGAGAAGCAGCATACGATGAAGAGGAAATCCTCAAGCGTGTTTTAGAGGAAAGCAAGGAAACGTCGGGCTCTCTCGGAAAGCGGGGTCGTGATGAAGGAGATGAGTGAGTCGTTTTCATGAAAGTTTGAGGATTCTTACTAATCCTTGCTGCCAATTAGAATCAAACAAATTTCTAAAAGACAACGGGTATCCTCCGGCTCGCCCTCTTCAACATCGTCCAAGCATAGCCGATCACCTTCCAGGCAGCCCTCTTACGAACCCTCCGCAGACGCAACTAAAACAGCAGCTGGCTCTCGCAAAGCCAGAGGCACTACAGCAAAATCACAACAAGAGAAGGAATTGCGGGATCGTCTAAGTGAAAGGGAGAAGCATCGGCTGGAACAGGCGAGCAAACGCAATGCACGTTCTGAGAGGCGGCGAGCTGAAGAATCACCGCCGCCTACCTCCTCACACTCACCCTCTAAGGTCGCCAGCTCCAGCCAGCCCGCCGCTAATCCACATCGAACTAACGCCCCTGATACTACTCCCTCATCCCACCGTGCGAATACGACGAGCCACAAAAAGACCGGGAGACCGCCTGCTAAGCGTGGACGCCTTGGTCGCAATCAGTATACCCGCGATCTCCCAATTAATGGCGAAGACTCGCCAATGCAAGACGGCAGTCGGGAAGGTGGCAATGATTCGCCGTCTACCGGGGTGAATTGCGTCAATGGAATGCACGGTGAGAGCGGAAAGCCGTCGCGCCCAAAATCGCACGCTAGTAAAACGAGCATGAACGAGATGAAAAAGCGAGTTGCCGCGATCCTAGAATTTATTAATCACATGCGCCCGAGCGAAGGACCTTCATCAGACGGGAGTTCGAGTACGCCTAATGGCGTACACAGCAACAACGGCGTCAATAAAAAAAGTGCCTCGAATCCCAACGCGTTGCTCAAGGCCGTAGAGGCCGGTTTGTCAGAGCACGCGGGCGACAAGCACAGCGAGGAAGATTTTAAAACAATGAACTCTCAAGAGATGATGCACGCTTTGAGTAGACAATTGATGGGCTGGCAGGCGTTGCATGGAAAATACGGTGAGAAATGAATGGGGATTTAGGCGTCGACCCGTCAAGCGTTCTTATGATTCTGCACGATAGTACACACAATTTTGGTGTAGTCTTATTTGTTGAGCGTTTGTTTGGTTTGTGAACGAGTATTGAATGGGACAGGAATTGGTATATTCCCAGTAGGGAGAAAAGACTGCATATAATAAGGCGCGTAAGAACACGCTTTTCCGCAATTCTCAAATACGGTGAAGGTTGGTGGGTGACAGAACCATAACTGTTAATTATTCAAGCTTTACTGAGTCTATCTTTTATGTTTTTCATTGCTAGAGTCGTACTTCGATCTAGGCAAGGTTTACAAGCTGCTCAAATGTTATTTCCGGCTATTTCTTGTGCTTCTGGTCGCCACAGTTGTGACATGGTGTCTTTGGCCTAAGTTGGTTCTATTTTCTTGCTCAAGATCGGTTTCTCTTCTCGTAGACTTCCGGTTCGTAGGTACTAACGTATCTTCTGCATCATCCTTGGATCTTGGTCTCTTTCCAACTCTCTGTTCCATTTTTGAAATTTTTGCCGTTGCCTTCTCAGCTGCGGCGATGGTATTGGCTTGCTGGGCCAGATCTTGAATCTGAGACTCTGATTCCTCAACTCTACTTAATAGGAGACTTCTAGGATCGTTGGCAAAGGGAATTTGTTGTTTTTGGGTGATTGTAAGGGGTTGTGATCTCAATTTCTTGCTGTTTCGAGGTTGATCAGAGGCCTCTTGGATAACCCCATTTATATTCATTGTTGGAGAGGCTTGATCTTCAGGTAATTCGGGCTCAGGAAAATCGTGACGCCTCTTCCGAACCCTCGTCGATGTTGTTATCCCAGTAGAAGAGATCGAAGCCTTCTGTCGTCTCTTTTCCAGCCGGGGTTTTGCGTCACGGAAGATTTCCCTCCAGTTTTTCAATAATGCAACACGTTCAAACTGACCAGGCGTGTATTCATCGCTGCTCGTAGGATCGTTCGGTCTCCACAGCACGTCCCCCAAGCTAGAGCTCTTGAATTTGCCAGATCTCGTCGCTTCCCTTTTCCTTACCGGTGCTCCCAAGCGCTGTCCCCGCTTTCTCTGAGTATGCCTTGATCGTGAGGATTTTCCGGTGAGTGCCGCTGAGAATTTTTGCCCTGCTTTTGTTGCAGACGGATCATCGTCGTAGTAATCGTCGGAATAGTTTTCCCAATCACTGTAGCCCTCGAGCTCATCGAATTGCGGGTTCTCATAAAAGACTGGAGAAGGAACAGAATGCTGAGCCACATCATCCTGTATAATGTGAGGGTGTGCTCCCCGTTGCAAAGAACCACATCAAAGACATACCGCGATGTCAATCACATCGTCCTCATTCCAGAAGAGATCATCTACATCGTCCTCATCGTAGTAATCATGATCTTCGTATTCGATATCCGATGACATCTTGAGATGCTCTGAACACGTTCAGAATTCATAGATCCGGCACGTGTAAATTGGTGTCAGCTCTTTCAATTCAAGTCTCACTAGCCGAGGTCTTTGTGCCACCGCACTTGAGCTCACATGTGAATACGACGCCGGGAAACTAGGAGAGATTTCCGTATGAATTTTGCAAGCAAGGCGCTCTTGGTAGAAAGATGTGTAGAAGGATATGTAGTCCAAAGATTTCGAGGAATATGGCGCTGGACCCTCTCTCAGGAACCGGCTGCAGTTGGACGAATGCGGCAGCGAGGGGCATCCGAGGGGTCCAAAGACCCTGGGCCCCGTATCCCCGCAGTGGAGACGCGCTTAGCTACGGAACTTGTTAGCAGTAGGATTATTCGAGGATTCCAACTCTAGGTAGTTCAGTAAACCCTTGATATAAGCAATAATTTCCACAAGACTATTCTTTCTTACTGAGATATAAAGTTTAACGAAAACGACTTGACGACCTCCAAAGTGTTATTTCACATAAATGAATATGCGCTGAAACTTTTCGAGCGATTCCTCCGAGTCAAGGGAGTCCCCAAGTCCCAAACCATACCCGCGATCAGTTGCTTGTACACTTCAACAGACTTAAAACTCCTTTCGAGCGTCAATAGAATCTATGGCACGCCATTGCTTTGTGCCATCAGCTATGCTTCTGCGAAGTCTAAGACTTGCCACTTGTGCACCAAAATTCATTGGCGTTCCTCGATCCTCTCATAGACTGTCCCGACACATTGCTAGCTTCACACATCATCGTCACGCTGAGGAGCTCTCGACATTGCCTACTCTTGTCGACCGGTCGTCACCAGAGTTCAAACGAAATGAAAGTGACATGCGGAGTTCCATGTCTAGATACGCCGAGTTGCACTCAAAGACAGCCCTGGGTGGACCGCAGAAAGCGAGAAACAAACACGTGGATCGGGGGAAGATGCTAGCACGCGACCGAGTTTCAGCTCTTATTGACCACGGCACTCCGTTTCTGGAACTCTCTCCTCTAGCTGGTCACGAGCTCTATGATGAGGACATTGCAGCAGGCGGCATCATTACAGGCATTGGTACGGTAGAGGGAGTCACTGCAATGATCGTGGCAAACGACAGCACCGTGAAAGGCGGTACATACTATCCAATCACGGTCAAGAAGCACCTAAGGGCTCAAGAAATCGCTCAACAAAATAGGCTACCATGTGTCTATCTTGTCGACTCCGGCGGTGCCAATCTTCCACACCAGGCGAATGTCTTCCCCGATCGAGACCATTTTGGACGCATATTCTACAACCAAGCGAGAATGAGCGCCATGAAAATTCCGCAGATCGCAGTTGTCATGGGTCCTTGCACTGCTGGAGGGGCTTACGTGCCGGCTATGTGTGATGAATCCATTATAGTCGGGAACCAAGGCACCATTTTCCTAGCCGGGCCTCCTCTCGTCAAAGCGGCCACTGGAGAGGTCGTCTCCGCTGAAAATCTAGGGGGAGGTAATCTCCACAGTTCCGTTTCCGGCGTCACGGACTATCTCGCTGTCGATGACACGCATGCGTTGACACTGGCTAGGCGCTGCGTTACTAACCTGAATCAGCCAAAATCGAGCCCGCTATCCAGTGATGCATCGATAGAGCCCTTACACAGTATTGATGATCTACCCGGAATTGTTGGCACGAATCTTCGAAAGCAGTTTCCGGTCCGCGAGATCATTTCCCGTATAGTCGACCGCAGCATTTTTTCCGAATTCAAGCGGGAATACGGCGAGACTCTTGTGACAGGCTTTGCCCGGATTTATGGCCAACCAGTGGGTATAGTCGCAAACAATGGTATCCTGTTTTCAGAATCTGCTCTGAAAGGCGCCCACTTCATCGAACTCTGTTGCCAACGGTCGATACCGTTGGTGTTCTTGCAAAACATCAGTGGCTTCATGGTTGGGGCAGATGCTGAAAGAGGCGGTATTGCAAAGAATGGAGCTAAGCTTGTGACTGCAGTTGCATGTGCCGAAGTCCCGAAATTTACGATTGTAATCGGTGCCAGTGCAGGTGCCGGGAACTACGGGATGTGTGGACGAGCATATTCCCCTCGCTTTCTCTGGATGTGGCCCAACGCAAAAATTGGAGTGATGGGCCCAGAACAACTGACTGCTGTCATGCAGACAGTTGGTAAATTTGACCCTGAACTGCGACATCGAATAGAAAGAGAAAGCGATGCCGCCTACTCGTCAGCACGGCTATGGGATGACGGAGTAATTCCACCCGGACAAACGCGTCGCATGCTTGGGCTTGGGCTAAACGCAGCTATGGGAGGAGTCCGAAGCGAGGCAAGGACTGAATTTGGAGTCTTTCGAATGTGAGCGGCATGTAAGTCTCGGCGCCGTTGCTGGTAGTCTTGAAAGACTCTTAGGACTGGCCCAGACACCGTTTCGAGGTTATGATGACCTTCGGGAGGCTTCCGCCAGACCACCTGTCTGACACTCTCTTGACTGATCACAGTCTGCTTTCCAACTTTCAATCTCGACCAGGAATTAAAACCGTGGTTGAAGGTATGACTGAGCCGTTAAGATATTCCGAATTTCACAGGATAACGCATCTGTCGCGATTACGGTGTCGACGACCACGGCGTCTATCTTGTCGATTTTGCCGGTTTCGACTTCTATGTTCATGGTCATGCCCAGTAGCCTGGTCCATGAGCATATCCTTTCGAATGATCTGTCGACAAAGATCAATGAAGACTTCGTCCACGTTCGCTCTCCTCCGAGCTGAGGCCTCATAATACGGCGCGTTATTCCAGCTTTGCGAAATCTGGAACGCGCGTGCGCGCGAGATTGCTCGATCTTCGTCTAAGTCAAGTTTGTTCCCCACGATGACCAGTGGGATGTTTTCATCGTCTTTGATCCGGGTGATTTGCTCTCTAAGCTCAAAAAGCTCTTGAAAACTGCTTAGACTAGTGATCGAAAAGACAAGGAGAAACCCCTGGCCCTGCTTCATATACAGCTCCCTCATGGCGGTGAATTGCTCAGTGCCGGCTGTGTCAAGACTGCTCGCATTAGCAAACCAACGCCCATCCGTTCATGGCAGGCGTACATTTCCAAGATGCATTGGCGGCCCTGTTTAGCTTAGCTTAAGGATCCTGACTACAGGTTCCGCACCTACATCAACCTCGATCTGCTTTCGGTAAGAATCCTCAATAGTAGGATCGTAGCTTTCTATCCAGATGTTCTGGACAAATTGTGCTGCGACGAATGTTAGCTTATATCATGCCTTAGAAGCAGCTCAAAATACCGGTTAGACAGCTTTTGCCAACTCCGCCTGTAGTTGCTCTGAATTAGCGTTTTCTACGCTATGCCGCAGCGCTTCATTTCCCGTACCAGCTCCGAGGACAACAATGCGGTACTCGCGGCTATTGTGCGTCAATTGAGAACTCGGAAAGGCAAAGGCGAAACACACCCTGATTGCATATTGCGGTAGATGTATAGGATAATTTACTGTCTGACGCTTGTCGATTTGCAAAGGACGTTGTTCATATAGAATATGCGAGGCTTCGCTCACGGACTAGACATTATGGTTGTTTCCTACAGCCTTGCGTCTCCGTGCCACTTAAGCTTGAATATTATTATAGTGCGCAGTTGAAAACTCGGAAAGTCTCCGAAGAGCGTGTACCGGAAAAGAAACCTAGGCACGTGGATCGCTCGGGCGTTGAGATCGAGCTCACCTTGAGGTTGAAACACTGGGGGATCTGAAGCCGTTGCGGAAGATCGTCGAGGACCACGGACGGCCCGTTGTTATCGCTCACGAGAGATGGCAGCAGAGTCCGAGAATCAGTCAATCAAGGCCTCCTTTACCTTGTGAGATGTCTTATTTTATCTCTGAACGGATGCGAGCCTTAGGCTGCTGGACCTCTGGGCCTCCCGGGGCTGTGGGCATGGTACAGGAGACGATTGATGGACCCAGCACTTCGTCTACCACCAATAAGGAGAGCGAAATGCAGAAATGGGTGCGCCTAGCACCTGCTAAGGCCCGGGACCTTTCTGGTCTCCAGTCAAGTGGACCATTGCTCAAGAAGGCCCCTTCTGCTACTGGAGGAACCGAATTTCTGGAATTTAGGATCGAGTCCAAATTGGCCAATGTGAAGCCAGCGGCATTGATGGAAATGGCCTCGTTCGAGACTCGGCCGAGGAGGCAGGCTTAAGCTGGGTGCCCATTGGACCTGGAAATGTGATGAGAATAAGCAGACAGTCAAAGAACTGTCATTGGCGATATTCGTGGCACACCCGCGCTTGGAGATACTGTAGAGCCTCTGATAAAACGCAATGAATTGAAGATACTCTTCGCCCCTCGGAAAGTCGTTTAGCTGGAGGAGAACCTTTCACTATCCGTTTTCGTATCGAGACTCTTTGCGAGCTCTCAATCGGGCATTCTCTTCTCCTTTCAGGCGTGTTGAAGACCGCTATGGTTGCTGGTATCGACAGTCCGCCCTACCACCAGACGAACGGGTGGGTTACACAGCGATATACAGGATGATCCTACGCTGCAGACGGGACGTTGATACGTCGACAATGACCGCCTAAACCGTTCTGTACCTGCGGCTTTACGTCTCGGCTCCCAAATTGACCTATCGTCTGGGATGGCGAGCATCAGGAGCTACAAATCGAGCTCTGGTACGCGGCAGCCGACGACCACATCTGGTAACAAAGACCGGAAGCCCACCGTGACCAGCTTGATTCGCTTAAGATCTCTGGGGAAGGCTCTGGACGGTCGGCGGTGCACCGAGTGGATCTCGCATGATGTCTGGTATCCGTTTCAGCTCCCTCACTATGGGCGGGGTGTTTCTCCTGTTGACTTGGATCATTCTCACAGCGGCTTTACGTTGAATTTCTCTAAAGATTTCGGCCCCCCCCGTCTCCCTACGACCAGGCTCCGACTGCCCTAATGTTAGTTCTCCACTGTGCCCGGTTCCCCGGTCCCGCTGACAGACCCTTTGAATATTTGTTGCTAAGCAGTGTTCTTGCAAGCTGGTGGCTGATAGGGCCGATGCAGGCATCACCAGCAGATTCCTAACGTCTCGATCCGCGCCGGTGAGTCCAGGGTTAGCGATGCACTAGCTTTTTCCGCTGACGTCGAGGCACAACTTTGTTCGACGGCTACAAGGGGGATTATGCCCGTCCCTACTTTCTATCACACGCCTTCTAGCGCAGAGAGAGCCACTTGTGACGCAGATAACGCTCTGAAACTGGCACGAATTACTCGTAAACACACATAGTCCACCATCGCTAGCCCTCTGCGGTTGAATTGGAAACGCTACAACCTTCCTCACTCGGGAATTATCCCGCCATGAATGCGACCTCATAATCAGGCAATATCAACCCCTGAATGACAACTCCTCCTAGAAGCTAGCGACAAAACCTTCAACTTAGACAACGCTGTTATATAATGGAACCCCCCTGGAAAGAAAGTCACATGTTCAGCCCCGAATGCAGCTCGATGTTTGCTCTCCGAAAACCTGCACATGGCTAGACGTCATGATGCATCTGTTTCCTGCCGACGGCTGCTCCCATGCGGGACCCATAGCCTTGTCGTCAATGCTCTAAGAGAGCGATGGTCTACGATTTCTCCGAAAGTTATGGAGAGAATCTTTCGAAGCTTTCCATGGACCACTGACGCCAATTAAGCACCTAATCGGACGTTCTCCTGTCTTCACACATCCTTCTCGGTATGCCGCGGTCCGATGCGCACAGCCAGTCCCTTGAACTAGAATAACTTAAATCCGTTGCGGAGTTGATTTTACGTCAGAGCAGTCGAGGTCACGCAAGGTAACGTTCCTGCTACTGGTGATCGATAGCGGCGCTCCAAGCTATGTCTTGCCTCTGCACTATTGCATTTCATTTCTTCGACTTCAAATTCGAATGTTGGACATGCATGGCGTTAACTCCATATGATACCCGCTTGACTTGAGCCAAACCCTAGTATGCGGTTCACTGGCTCTGGGAGGTCACTGTATTTCGCTGTCTTCCTCAAATTCTACCAGCGCCGTTCCTGCAGAGCAGATATCTCCTTCGCTATGTACAACTCTTCTGATTTTCCCGATTCCAGGGCTGCGGATGGTGGTCTCCATTTTCATGCTCTCAATAACTAGTAAGGACTGGTCTTTCTGAACCTCATCTCCCGCCTGCACGTCTACTCTTAGAACTTTGCATGGCATAGGTGCTAGAACGCTATTCTTAGTATCCTTTATGCCCAGAGCACGACTGAGCCAGGCCGGCTGTGGAATTATCAAACGATATTGCCGGCCTCGCGAGAAAAGAACGAGAAGATCGGAGCTTGTGGTGCCTTGAGAAGGAAATGTGACTGTTGATGAGAATTGCGTATTTGGGAAAAAGGTACGCAGCGTCGAAGTCACTGCGTCTAGCGACGCAGTAATCGTCACGGCCTGGAAATCTGATCCTGCCACGCTGACCGAAAACTTTGATGGCCCGATTGGCAGCACTATGACTCTGTAGGTATTGATATCTGGAGCTCCAGCGTCCTGAAACTCAAATGTTCTTCCGCCAAAATCGCTGTCTGTGGATAGCCAATCTGCCTTGTCCGCATTTCGCCAGAAGTTTGGCACTGAATTGCCAGTGTCGTTTCCCTGAGCAGCCAGAAATGAAGCAACGGCTGCTTGTGCAAGGACTTGATCAGGGACTCGTTCTGATTTGAATAGCTCTTGGTCGTGTTTCTGAATATAACCTGTCTCGACTCTTCCGGCCATGAAATCAGGTGACATGCAGACTCGCTTCAGGAATTCTATATTCGTGACCGGGCCTGCAATCTCATAAGCTTCAAGCGCAAGAACGAGGTTGCGAAGTGCCTCTTGGCGATCACTCCCTCGACATATGAGCTTTGAAATCATAGGGTCATAATATGCTGTCACTTCATCACCTTCCACGAACCCGGTGTCGACTCTGATGTTGTCGTTTTGTACGGGGAGCCGAATATGATTCAGCAAGCCTGAGTCTGGTATGAAACCTTTGGCGGGATTTTCCGCGTAGATACGAGCCTCAATAGCATGGCCTCTTTGCGATATTTGCTTTTCAACATCGTCTTGCGTAATTGGCAGTGTTTTACCCTCAGCCGCCAGGATTTGCCAGTGTACTAGATCCAGCCCCGTCACCATTTCCGTCACTGGATGTTCGACCTGGAGACGGGTATTCATTTCCATGAAGAAAAACTGTCCGGTGTCGTTGTCGAAGATAAATTCAACTGTACCAGCGCCAACGTAGCCCACAGCGAGTGCAGCTGCTCGAGCCTTTCCCCATATGTCTTTCCGAATGGTTGGATCGAGTCCAGGCGCAGGACTTTCTTCGAGGATTTTTTGGTGGCGCCTTTGAATGCTACAATCTCTTTCACCCAGAGCGAGGCAATTTCCATGCTTATCGGCAAAGATTTGAACTTCTATATGCCTTGGAGTTGTAATGTACTTCTCCACCAGCACGTCGTCGTTTCCGAAAGAGCTTCTGGCTTCAGACTTTGCAGAAGCTAGCATATCCGAGAATTGACCAGCAGTCCAGGCAATTCTCATCCCTTTTCCACCGCCTCCTCTCACTGCTTTGATCAGCACGGGATAGCCGATCCTTTTTGCCTCTCTTGACAATATCTCTAGATCTTGGGATTGCCCGTGATAACCGGGTACGCACGGAACTCCAGCATTTTCCATGATCTCTTTCGAGCGTGCCTTATCTCCCATGTCTTCAATTGCTTTCCATGGTGGACCGATGAAGACGATGCCATTCTCAGCACATTTCTTTGCAAATTCAGAATTCTCGGAGAGAAAACCGTACCCAGGATGCAAAGCCTTGCACCGGTACCGACGAGCGACAGATATGATGCGGTCTGAGTCTAGGTATCCACTGGTCGCCCCAAGGTTGAACGAGGAGGGAGAGACCGAGGCGTGCTGTGCTTGCGCATCTGGCTCAGTGTAGAGAGTGACAATTCGGATGCCATGTTTTTTGGCGGTCCGAGAGACTCGTAATGCTATTTCACCCCTATTGGCGATCAGAATCGAGTCTAAGGGCTCTGGAGCAAGGGTATCGAAATGTACTGAGGTCTTTGGACGTCTGCGGCCTGCGATCCAGGCAGCTCGGCGAGGAGAGTAACATTGACGAAGAAGCATTGACGTCGTCGAATTAGGTTAAGTAGAGAACCATATGAGACAAGAAATGGCTTGATTATCAGAGATTGGGGAAATTGTAGTATAAATTCGAGAGCATTCTCGCCACAAATTGATTGCAAATGTCTTTCTCGAGTAAAGCATGTACATGCTCTAAGTGCAGAGAGCGCTTGGCTCTCCCCGCACCTCTGTGTCCTCCGCTGTGGTGTTCCACTGTAAGCCGAAGGTAAGGAAAAGCTTCTCCAACTTTAAGAGGCTTAAAGAATGAACACAATGACGACGATGAAGTTTGGTGCCGACTTTTGTCTATCTTGACGACGACGTGATGCTATCTCCACGCTTGATTTCCAGACGTCTCGCCAATCTTAGAAATATTCGTCCACCAAGCAGTCGGATCGTTGCAAGATGCGCCTTTACCAGCAAGCATCCGAAGAATTTTATTCCTCCGACAGAGGAAGATCTTCACGAGCTTCGAGAAAGAGTACAGGATTTTACCCGCAGAGAAATACCTGAGGAAGTCGCTGCTAGCACTGATCAAAAGAATGAGTTCCCGACTTCAATGTGGAAAAAGCTTGGGGAAGCTGGTTTCCTTGGAGTAACCGCGGAAGAAGAATACGGTGGATTGAGCATGGGTTACCAACACCACTCTATCGTGATGGAGGAGATTAGTAGAGCCTCTGGCTCCATTGGCCTTTCATACGCTGCTCACTCCCAGCTTTGCGTCAACCAGCTCTGCTTAAAGGGATCCGCTGAACAGAAACAGAGAATCCTGCCACGGTTAATATCGGGAGACGCTGTCGGAGCCTTAGCTATGTCCGAGCACTCTGCTGGCAGCGATGTCGTGAGCATGAAGTCTACTGCAAAAGCGGTTGATGGAGGCTGGGTGTTGAATGGCACCAAGATGTGGATCACGAACGGTCCAGATGCCGATTATATTATTGTCTACGCTAAGACGGAGCCAGAACATGGCTCAAAAGGCATTACCGCATTTATTGTGGAGAGCTCTACTAAGGGCTTTTCATGTGCGAGAAAATTGGACAAACTTGGAATGAGAGGCTCTAATACTGGGGAGTTGATATTCGATGACGTGTTCGTCCCAACACAAAATGTTCTCGGAGAGGTCAACAAAGGCGTTAGGGTCTTGATGGAAGGCCTTGACCTTGAACGACTGGTGCTCAGTGCCGGCCCTCTTGGCATCATGCAAGCATGTCTCGACCTCGTCTTACCGTATACGCACACACGAAAGCAATTCGGCGCACCCATTGCGCACAACCAGCTGCTGCAAGGAAAGCTGGCAGATATGTACACCAAGTTGCAAGCAGCAAGAGCATACACTTACTCGACGGCAAAGGAGGTCGATGAGAATGGCCATATCAGGACCCAAGACTGCGCCGGGGCCATTCTCTACGCAGCTGAGAGAGCAACCGAATGCGGCCTTGATGCAATCCAGCTGATGGGAGGGAATGGTTACGTGAACGAGATCCCCGCAGGTCGGCTGTTGAGAGATGCGAAATTGTATGAGATCGGTGCCGGGACAAGCGAAGTACGACGGATAGTTATTGGGAGGGCATTCAACAAAGAATACGCAAATTGAAAACGGTCACTCCTCGCAAGTCATCTGGGTAATAGAACTTCCTCGTCGAATGTGTTGTATACTGAGGAATGTGCATGACGTCTTTGAAAGAGATCGAGCCGTATAGTGAAGTCTGTTTATGAGCTCCACTTTACACCGATCTCTTTGACTTTGCAGATCCACTTCGACGGTGAAAGACCATCGTTCAAAGCGTCTAAGCGAATCTGAGAGGCATTACGGTTGCAAAATTTCTGGTGGATCAGGATTATGCGTCTGCTCACTGATTGACATTTGCGTTCAAACTTGTTTTACCGCCGCAAAAGCGAAGCAGACTATCCTCAGCCTCCATCGTCACCCAAAAGTCAGCCGACTTTGTCCCTTTTCGGGCTTTTTTCTTCCACCAGTCGGCGCGCCTTTCCTGGACTTACCCCCTTGGCTCATAGGCCGTGTGGGGATATTGTTGGAATCGGCGAGGAGACTTGGTTTATCCTGCTCCTGGAGTTCTTTGGCGAGATGCCAATCGGTGTGTTCTGCCCTAGTTGTCCCTTCGACATGTTTGTCGCATTTAGCGCAAAAGTGAGCGTCAAGAGAGACTTGTTTCGTAATTTGTCTGGTACCATCTTCTACCCGGAAATTGTCAAGCAGTTCGTCATCTGCCGTGGCCGTGTTGCCTTGGTCCTCCACCTTTGTCAATTCGTCGTCTTGGTCTACACCTGAGCTGCCTTCGTGCTCTTCGGTGCTTTCGTTCTTGAAGAAGAAACGCTGTATATCCGATGCTTCGCCAAGACGTCTGCGTTTATCAGCGTGGACTCCTTCACGATCGGCGGCAGTCACTGCAGACTGATTGGCGGTATTGACCGTTTTCGCTTCGTCGCCTCGCACGAGAAAGCTACCTATACCACGATTTCCAGTCACGCCGTCTTCAAAACCTCCTACGCTTAAAGAGAGATTAGCGCACGGCCATGCCCTTCCATCCACAATGATCTGTCCAAGTAACGTCGTCGCAAGCTCATACAAAACGGACTCGTCAACTTTTTTACCTGTGGGTATCGGCAGTTGCTTTGATCTAGCCTGTCCGCCTTGTCGATGGTGCAGGTTGATGGTTTTCGGCCTTCGCTTGTTCTCCACAACGCCTTCTTCTACTAATCGATTGTAGATGTCGGCTGAAAAGATTCGTAGCCATTTGTTTGCCTGGTCTACTGTATTGATGGTTGGTCTGAAGGATTTGGCCGACAACATTGACTTGATTTGAGTGCGCGAATTGACCTCACTAGTATCTTCACCTCGGATTATGCTATAGAGCCAACTGCCTATTTCATCGCCTAGCTTAGATTTCATCTGATCAGTGGGTATGGATAGCAATTTAGTCAGCTCGTCTGTGCCGAAGGTCGCAACCACCTGATCGCCCAGCTTCCCTCCCAAATTTCGGATCTTTGTATATTTGAAGCCTGAAAGAAAATGCTGCACGGCTCTGTTTCGGACAATTGTCTGTTGATTGGGCTTTCTATGGCCGCTTCCTAATTTGGCCATCATCTTGTTGCGAGCAATGCCTGCGGAACATGTATACTTTAACTTCTCCCGAATGACTCGCCGGACATCGCGTACAATCTCGGACCCTATTAGCATAGCAATATCATCCCAATCGGGGTCATCGTCCTCGGTTTCCGAAGAATCCAGATCGACGAGTGCATCCGCTTGCCAATCCAGAGCGGTTGTCGGTGGCTTTGGTAGGTTCTCTGTGGGGTCGTCATATGGTGCTGGTCCAGCAAGCTCTGGATACCGCTTGATTAATTCCGAATGTACTTGGGCGGAAAGGTCCAGAAAGACCTCGTCGATGCTTGCTTTCTCCACTCTTTGTAATGGCGCTGGAGGTAGAGCGTCCTTAATCGTAACAAGTATTCTCCTAGATTGTAACCTGTAGGGATCTAGTGAAACTTTATCTGTGGCAACATGCTTGAAGCTATCCTCCCTGTACGCCCATTTATCGTCACCCTCACGCCAAGTTGCCACATGCTGCATGATGAGCTCTGGGCATAATTTCTTCGCTTCGGAAATGCTGACATGGCGGCTGAGACCGTATTTCCGAGCCGGGTAGTTGATCGCAATGAGGCCTTGCCACTGCTGAACCGCCAACGGTTGGTCTTCCGCAACGTCCAATCGTAACATTTCGCATTGCGCATAGAATGCATCTAGGTCAATATGGGCAATGACGCGGAGTGGACAATGGACCGAAGACTGGCCGAGTAGACTGAGATGCTTAAACGTAAAGCGGGATTTCTTGGGAAGGCCAACAGAGAAAGGAGAGGAAAGCTCGAAGGCCTGAGACGAACTCATGGTCTTGCAGAGCTTAAAGGCTTCAGGGCCAGCTTCTAGACGATCCGTAGGCTTCTTGGCGCTTGTTAATATCAAACGTCATCATTTCAGCGCATTTCCCTACCTAGAAAGATGACGTGGGATCGTGCACTGAAATCTTTCTTAGGCAGGGCGCAGGACATCGGATGGCCCCAATACGAGCGAGATGGAGCTTGGAACTCGGAACAGGAGAGGTAGCTACGGGGTATATCTACACAGATGGAATTGTAAGCCGTGTTCTTGTAGTAGTGACATTGCGCTAGGGCGGAGTCTAGTTGTCCCTCGAGTGCTTGTCATCATTCAGAAGCCATCAGAAGGCTATTGGAGACAACAGCGGAGAGAGACTGAACTTGTAGATAATCTCGAGTCTGAGAGTGCAATGGCGCCGATCATTGTGTATCGAAGTAGCATAGGGCAATTGTTGGTTCTGTTGGACTCAAATATCTCCGGATTCGAGGTACTTTCAGTGCCTCAGATCTTTCCGAGCCGAGCCTCCACGGACTGGGACTCGATGGGGTTCGATCGGTAGAATCGGCCCCGCATTGGACATCACCTTCAAGACAATATTGCTTTGGCTTTGTTGGCTTGGCTGGGCGCAGACAATATGAATTGTTTGAGGCAGACAACAGCCATCCAAGTCAGAATCTAGATGCAATGTGCGACAGTCATTACTTGATCCTCCGCCACCACATGTTCAAGGCTGCAGATGTCAAGCGAGCCGGCCGGCACCGGCGATGCCTCTTTCATTCTTCCCGAGAGCTTGATAGAGACTTATTTGCGGCTATTTGTACTACACAACAATCCCATGGGCAACTTGTATTCGTTCGCTGAAGAGTCTGGCTATGTGGTTCCAAGCCTTCCAATGTCTCTCCAGAATTGATTCCTTCTGCTAACATTCAGCCCCTAGTCTATTTTAGAGCTGGAAGCGTGTTGAGGCACGCATTGCTGTATAAGACATTCTCTAGTCGTCACAATTTCCACTATTGCCCCAGCGCGATGGATAAACTCTCAAGCTTTTTCGTCTTTCTCATGCTTCCAACGTTTTCGATACAGTACAGTTATTGGATTGATCAATCATGCTTAAGGTTCCCCGACCGAAGAGTTCTAAACGCTGTGGAATCGGCCATAGGCATGGCAAGGCTAGCTACTACAATGTTACTAAACACTAGGAATGCCTACGTCACAGCTTTATTTGAAAAGATTTTCAAAGCCGACGTGAACAATCCCGATTTTCGAACGCACATCTATAGTGAGACTCCCCCTGCGTCTCTCAGTAACATGCTAACATAATTGGTCTAGTTGCTTTCAACACTTTTGCGAACCTAGTTCCGACATCCAACCAGCTGACGTCTAACTATCGATTTTATTGTGACGACGACCCTCAGGATCCAGACCCAGCAGCTGGGACCAGATGGCAGCGTCTCCCCGATATTATTAACCCGCCTGAAGATTATGTTCCACAATGGCAGCGACCCCGCGAAGTGCTGTTCCGAAATGAACAGCATCAAGAATGGGTGGATCTAAGGTATCGTCTTCACAGCTGTTGACATAAAGCCATTGACAGTAGGTCGCAGGAATGGCGTCTTCTTGGGCAACAGGTATGACATAACATCACTCGGACACCTTCCGCAAAGGCCTTTGCTAAGATATTACTGGGCAACAGTCGGGGCTGTCAGAATCCTCGAATTGCAGCACAAACCAGCACTGGACCCCTACCATGGCCCGGGCAGCCAGACATCAGGGCAACAGTCACAGTGCGTTTATTAAGCTCGTTCACTCCCAGCGGCTCATCGGCGCTAATAAATACGCGGTCGTAGATTTGCAGCATACCTCTAAATGGAATAATCCACACAATTGAGGACATCGTAACACGGGCCAACCGTCCGCTCACAATTGCCGATGAAGAGATTGTGCTGGACGTGTGGGGCAGCGTGACTGCAGTCGTTATCCTTCACGAGGTTTGTCCCGTTCTCCTTGGAAGATTGCCGGATATTGCTCACTATTAGTTCAGTTCTTCCACTTTCCTCCTTTCACGTGCTAGTCTCTCCTATCCTCCCGTCCCCGGAAAAGTAGCTTCTACCAATTAACAAGCAACCTCCGCTTCCCGTCCCGTCGTTGAATATCTAACCCTTCATCTCGTCTAATCGCCGCATAAGTTCACTAGCTACGACTGACACGTTTTCTGTGTAGATAATGATGTAATCTCCCCACACATGACGCCAGATCATTTGCGTGCGTATGGCTGGCAAGACGTACAAGACATCCCCGGTTTCGACCTGTCATCGAAAAATTGCGATAATTACGCATACTTCGGACTTCTGGCTGCTCTTGCTTATCGAAATTGGTGTATCGCCATTGTGTAAAGCAATTCCAAGGGAGCTTTGTCACATGTTTTGCGTTTTTCATAGGGGACAAAAAGGTATGCGCAGTCGCAGATGTGCAGATGAGATTGAAATGTGTCGACGACTTGGGCTTATCGTGCAGGAATGCGCCTCTTAAAGTGACATTCGTGATATAAAGGGGGATACGTAGGGCGATCTGAGTCTAAACTATTGTTGAACGTGACACTCCATGCCCAGCTTCGCTTTTTAGAGAATGAAGAGCGCTTTTGTCACAAGAGTCAAAGAGCCGCAGACACGACTAGGAATCTAGCATACCAGTTGTTCAAAAGATTGGCAACCTACGAAGATAAGCTTGATGGCTCACGTTTTGATTCTTATAGTGGGTGGAGGTGGCATTTTTCTGCATTCTTTTTTCATTGTGTCTCAAGTCTTTAGGGTCCCTGAGAATTGAGCATCACAAATAGGCGACTTGAGCACCCCCTAGTGGTCTAAGACGGTGTAGTAGCTAGTAGGGATGGCTTGACTAGCAAGAGGCCAACCTTAGCGGCTGCAACGCTCGCTGTCTTTGGCCCTTGGTGCTCTCTTTTGAGCTTTACACCATGATAGGGCTGTGGAAGGCAACAGTCTCAAGAATCATGTCTAACAGCGCCCTTAAGTTTCACAAACTCATGGGATGAACTGCCATTCCCGAGGTTCCGCGGATTCTGCCACAATTCCAAGAAGTTGTCTCAGCCAAATGCCATGGGTCCATCACCATCGTAACCTTCGTCCATGAGATTTGCATTACCACCACTATTAAAGCTTCCAAGCCCATTGCCTCCAAATCCAGCGAGGCTGGGATTCTTCTTACCCCTTGCATGATGCCTCAAGCTGTCAATAGTGGCAAATTTCCGACCCATTTCCGAGGTTGATTGAATGGTGGTTGTAAGGCTGCTTAATATGTCGACCAAAGTCGTATCGTTCGTCTGAGCTAAGCTAGCAGAAAGTATTTCAGCGGATTGTAGCGTCGGTGATGAGTTGGTAGGGATAGTTGAGGCAGCGGTGCTACTTGGTAAGGCCCGAGGTGTGAGGAGAGAAAGCTGTTTGAGAAGAGCGGCTATAGCGCGAACGTGTGTTGCCTCTTTCTCTGGGAGATATTGACTCCGAGTGGATGAATCTGAGAGATAGGTTGAGGGTAGAGATGAGAGAAACTTTTGAAGAAGACGAATTCTTGATTCGAGCATTCGAACACTGTTAAGTCGCGTTCCTAGGGAGGCCACTAGATCAGCTTCCGAGGTGCTCAAAACAAGGTCTTCCCTAGTTTCTGTAGAGGCCGCATTCTTTGGAGCTGATGCTTCCTCTGCGCCGGCTGACATGCCATTCGAGGTGTTGCGGCGGCTCGACTTCTGTCCAGAAGACGTTTTCGAAGTAGAGGACTGTGGCTGATTAGAGGACGCTGCTTCTGGGCTGGTCACGGTAGCGTTCCCACTGCCTTTCGCAACATAATTGATGCCGATCATCTCAGTTTCGTCAGTTTCGATACTGTATGGCACAGGCCGAAGTTTGAATGGAACCGGCTCCTCGCCATCAATCTGCATGGCAGTCGCTTTTTGATCTGCATCCTTTGTCCCACCAGTATTTTCTACCTCTTGAATCGTCTCGTAAACAGTGAGCGGAAGCTTTGCGGACACGCCAGAAGCCGAGGAGCCTGAGTTGGAAAGCTCAGAGGGGTGGAAAGCAAGGAGGAGGGCAGCTTCGTTGATGCTAACAATCTGGCTATGGATCGGCACAAGAGCAGATGTAGGACCCGAGGATGGCGTTGTGGTGAACCAACCCACAAGGTCAAGAGCAGGATCTTTATGGACATCTCGATCTGGATTTGATACGTCAATAAGATAGCCATCAGGGGGTTTTGAGCACACACATTGCTGAAGACGTGAATGAAACCACTCATCATGAAACTGGATAGATAGCTCGTCCAGCTGATGTGTCCGACACTCAAATGCATGCTCGACAGTGATTTCGCGGCCGATCTGTTGGCCAAGTAATGCTCCTACTACTGGGTTGGATTGGCCCCGGAGCTTACGTCGAGTGATTTGATCGGAAATGGTTAGTAAAACCAATGGATGAAGAGATACTTGGAGGTCGCTCGTGGACAGAGCGGTGGATACTAGGGTTGTTTGCTCGTTCATCATGGATGACAATGCGCGTGTCCGCAACAGTTCCTTTACATGCTTAGAATTTGCAAGGTCAACCAAATGGTGTCCACAGAGTCAAAAAACGATAGCAGAAGGCTGCAATATTTATTGGCTGCAAGCAGCGGGAAGCTTAGCGGTGACTTCACTTTAGGTTTTGGCGGAGGGCGGAAACGAAGCCGCATGATTATCGTTTTTATTTGAGCCTATTCAGACTTTACCATTGGACAAAAATTGTGTTGTCGACAGGTGACTGTATAGGGACGCCATTTTACGCCGCCCTTCATGCTTTCTTTTCTTATGGTAACCGAGTGTTTAGTAGTTATCGTGCGTTGGTACCGGATGGCTCGGTTTTAAGCTTTAGGCGAAAGCTTGATTAGTACATGCTAAGATCCATTGATATTTCTTTCCAAATTGATTTTAGAAAAGTACTTGGTCAGATTATTTTCACAAGCTTCGTTGGTCTTATCAGATTCTTCCTTGAGCTGTGATTAAAACGGACAGTTCTATAGGTCTTTCGATTGACACTTATGACTAATATGCCTGTACTGGCTATCGAAGGTAAAGCTGCTTTTCGGCCTCCTAAAAATAGTTGATATCGCCGGACCGGTAGAGAATCTTCGTTAACTTGGAGGATCCAACCTTTAGGCGTCACTTTTTATCCTCTGTGATAGTCTCGGCGTACGCCACAGCTATCTTCATCCGCTTGGTGACTTTACAACATCACAGAACATCCCCAAGATCTTTTAAGTTTTAATCAAGAATAGATGTTCCACTCACTTCTGAGAACAAAGTGAGGATGAACCCCTCCTGGACAGAGGAATTTATTCGCGCGGAGCTTGATAACCTACTTGTACACCTTAGCTTAAAGGAACGCCAAATCAATGTTTACGGCCAACCCTAGGGCGGCATGCTGGACTTGAACTAGAATAGCGGAGGCTTCCTCGCCCATTGTCTGCTGAGCTATATCTGACTGCTTGCCGTAGGCTGGACAGCAGCTCGACCACCTAATATGCGCCGTCTCATCATTCCAAACAAACTAGCAAGCATGAAAGGTGGCATCATGGCCTTCAACGGCTCCGGAAAGAATTACCGAAGGATGTCTAGCGCGTTCTCGATTAGTGCGAGAAGACCAAAGAATTTGATAGCTACGATCCGAGGCTGGGATTGAGGTGTTCTTCAAGCGATACCTTTTACTTGCCTGTCTGTGGCCCGGTAAGGAGGTTTAGGCGGCGTTGGATTGCCTTTTTAATGGTCCTACGACTTACGGGAGAATGTGAGTAGATCTGGACGAAGCAACCTCCCCCTAAAATGTTACGGGGAATTTCGACTGGCCAAGGACGCGATCAACAGGTCTGATCCAAGCGAACTCCATATCACCGGATCGCTGCCTGACTGAACTAGCATTCCTGCTCCGCACTAGATTGATGTACCCACATTATTCGCGAATAGAGCTCACGACGAGGCCCCATATGAGGCAATGACACCATTCTTCCAGAACACACCCAAAGTGAAATGGATTGAATTGGACAACGCTATGCATTTCTCCCACGTCGGTCAGAAGGAGAAGTATTCCCCTCAATAAGCCGGCTTTCTGAGGCCGGTCAAAAGAGAGAGCCATGGTAGGGATGCGTTTCTATCTCCCATATTTCCATCATCAGAAGATTAGGAAGATTTGGAATTGTCTCTCCCTCTAACCTTCAAGCTGTGAGTCTTAGCGCATGCGGCTTTTGGCTGATCTTGAATTTTTCAACGGCCGCCTTGCAAGTTCAGGCATGCCGTGGCGCTATTCTGCAACGGAGCAACACTGCGAACAGTTCTAACTTTATTAGAATAACTCGACTACATACTGTCAACGCCGCGAGCCATTTCTTTGCAGCTCAGTAAGAATCCCCATGTCTTCGCACAGTTGAATTCGATGCTTTCCTGACTACTATCTGGACTTGTAGTCGCAGCACCGTCGCTCAAAAGAATGCAGTCATACCCTTTGGTGAAGGCATCTTGTAAACTGCCTCCGACGCATTGATCGGTGTTGACTCCGCTAAATATCAGTGTGCGGATAGCCTCGTTGTCGAGATATTTAGTGCAGAGAGTACTAGCTCCCCAAAGGCCACTCATTCTATTTTTGTGAATCCAGACATCCGGGACGGATGATCGCAAGCCTTTCCGATACTCCGCATATAACGCCGGTGGCAAGGCGGTGTTCCACTGATCTCGCACTAGCAATCGACCAGCCTCCACTATATTTCCATCTTCTATCCTCACTTTGCCGATGTCGCTTCCTAGCCCTTTATAAATACGAGCGTCCTTACCTAGCTCTGTCTTCGGCCTTTTCGCTATCTCGTCTGCTCCTTGATTGATCCCATGATCGTCAATAGCCGTTTCTTTGTCCATCTCGAAATTATCAGCATCAGTAGGTACAGTCTCAAAACCAAAAGCCCGAAGCGTGGCAGGAGGCATCTCTTCAATCTCTGCCTGTGTCAGTCCCCAATTAAGCCAGATGATGCGTATTTCGGCTTTTCTTGCTGCCGGGATTGCGTGATCCAGCAAGTTCTTTGCTGCTATGAGTCCCTTGCTGTCCTCGGGACGTCCAAGTGACGGTGAGAGAAAGAAATTTTGCATGTCGATGATGACTAAGGCTGTCTTACGAGGGTCTATTGTCACATCCGCAGTGGTCGTGGAGAATTTGACTCGGGGCGTCACCAGCGGTCCTGCTGGAGTTGGAGGATGTGTGAGGTCGAAGCCAGTTTCGGTGGAGTGAAGCCAGAAGTTCTTTGAACCACCGATAATGGCCTTTCTGGGTGTCTGCGGCGCCGCTTCCATGGTAACGGTTCTGGTTGCGGAGTCAATGTGATAGAGGGTTGCTCGAGAAGCATAGGCCTGACGACAACATGTGCTCAGATCCGAACAGTCCGCAGCACCGACGATTGCTGGAAAGTAAGCTCTAAGCTCCGTCAAGATCACAGCATTTACCAGAATTCTATAACGTATGACGGCAAAAGCACTTGAAGTATACTGAATTAACCATGGACACTGAGATGAGACATGCTCTACTAGCTTTAAGTTACCCAGTCGAGACTCGAACGATCCTAAAATGCTAGTGTCGTCTCGTATTGTAAGCTTAAGACTTGCGGGAGCCCCGCGCTGTAGATTACGCCGTCGCGGTGTGATGGTTAGGGGACTTCTCGATTTGGAAAGTCATTTGGCCACGGTCGAAGTACGACCACTCTCTGATCATAGCCCGGGAGAATCTAGTGTAGCTGAGCTCCTTTTGCAACATCATAATGCCGAGAGGCTCACGCCTCGGTCGTCATTTTCACTCCGTCCTTGCGGCCTAGAAGACGTAATGGAGCCAAGTCACTTGAAGCACGCGACCCTTGCTAGGAGGCGGACTACTGCTGGCTGAGAAGTCAACCCCACACTCCAGAGGCCACACTGTCCGAATTCTCAAAATTATAGTCGGCGAGATTGTAAGTTGATTTCACTGTATATACGCCTCTCATTCTATTCCTTTTATCCCTCCTCGAAATGTCCCAATTCCAAGCAAAGGTCAAAAACGTACTCTCTGGAGACACACTGGTGCTAGTGAACCCTCGTGGTGCAGAGCGAACTCTCAGCCTGGCCTACATCTCCGCACCACGACTTCGAAGGGAAGGTGACGAGGTAAGGGCGCTCGTGAACCCGCACGCGAGTTGAGGTCTGACAATGCATGCAGCCGTTTGCCTTTCAGTCTCGAGAATACCTACGGGAACTTGTGGTCGGAAAGGTCATCACCTGCGAAGTTCTCTACTCCGTGCCTACAACTAAACGCGAATACGGTCGCACAAAGCTTCCTACAGGAATAGATCTCCCAGATGCCATCGTTGCCGAAGGATGGGCCAAAGTTCGCGAAGATGCAGGCAAGAAAGATTCGGAAGACGCTCTGGTATATCTAGAACAGCTGCGAGATCTTGAAAACAAAGCAAAAATTTCCTCCAAAGGCGTATGGGCCTCCTCAAGCGAGAAGATTGAGACTCTTTACGAAGTGCCGGACACAAAAGGCCTTTTCGAACAATACAAAAGCGCCAGGATTGATGCAATCGTGGAGAGAGTGCTCACCGGAGATAGAGTCATCGCTCGGCTTTTGTTGACTCCTGTCAAGCATGTTCAGACCCTACTGGTGCTAGCTGGGATTCGTGCACCTTCGACGAAGCGGACGAATCCTGACGGATCCGAAACTCAAGCCGAGCCTTTTGGTCAACAAGCCCATCAATTTGTTGAGGAGAGACTCAACCAGCGTAAGTGTACGGTACAGTTGTATGGGACAACGCCACAGGGTCATCTTATCGGCTCGGTCATCCATCCACGCGGCAATATTGCCAAATTCCTACTGGAAGCTGGCCTTGCTCGGTGTAATGATCAGCACGTGACAATGCTGGGGAACGCAATGAGCGAGTTCAGGCAGGCTGAGAAGGTTGCTAAGGATGCGAAACGGGCACTATTTGCCGGACATGCAGCACGATCGAAGAGCGCAGCTGATACCGACTATACTGTCTCTAGAGTAGTGAATGCTGACACAATGTTTGTTCGAACAAGAGCTGGTCTGGAAAAGAAGATCTCTTTCAGTAGCATTCGGCAGCCGAAGCCCACGGATCCAAAACAGTCCCCCTTTTCGGCCGATGCGAAAGAGTATCTCCGCAAACGATTGATTGGAAAGCATGTGAAGGCGTCAGTTGATGGCAGAAAGCCTGCTTCGGAGGGCTATGAGGAGCGGGAAGTAGCCACTGTCACTCATAACGACAAAAACGTTGCGCTGGCCTTGGTAGAAGCCGGCTATGCCTCAGTGATACGGCATAGAAGGGATGACGACGACCGATCGCCAGAGTATGACTCTTTGCTACTTGCAGAAGAGGCAGCGCAGAAGGAAGGGAAAGGAATGTGGGCTTCCAAGCCGCCAGCTAACAAAGGTTACCAGGATTATTCCGAAAACTTGCAGAAAGCTAAGATGGAGGCGTCCGTCTTACAGCGGCAGAAGAAGGTCCCCGCAATAGTCGACTTTGTCAAGTCGGGCTCCCGATTCACGCTTCTTGTTCCACGCGATAATGCTAAGCTTACTTTTGTGCTATCTGGGATTCGTGCGCCTCGCTCTGCTCGGACTCCTGGCGAGGCATCTGAACCATTTGGGCAAGAAGCACATGACTTTGCCAACCGGAGATGTATGCAACGAGACGTTGAAATTGATGTAGAGAACACTGACAAGGTCGGCGGTTTCATTGGTACTATGTATGTTGGCCGAGAAAATTTTGCGAGGGCACTGGTGGAAGAAGGCCTTGCAGAGGTACATGCATATTCTGCAGAACAATCTGGTCATGGCAATGAGCTTTTTCTCGCGGAAACGAAGGCTAAAGAGGGTAGGAAGGGCATGTGGCATGACTGGGATCCCAGCAAAGATATACCCGAGGATGAGACTATCGCTAATGGCACGAATGACACTATCGAAGATGTATCTAATGGTGTTCAGCCTCGGACAGATTACAAAGATGTCATGGTCACACATATTGACGAGGCCGGCAAGCTCAAGCTACAACTTGTCGGTCCAGGAACGGCCGCTCTCAGCGAGTTGATGACCGCATTCAAAGCCTTCCATCTGAACAAAACGAATGAGCAGCCATTGTCCGGTCCGCCAAAAGTTGGCGAGATCGTTGCAGCAAAATTCACGATCGACAATGAGTGGTACCGAGCTCGCGTGCGGCGGGTCGACCGGGAGGCGAAGAAGGCTGAGGTCCATTACCTCGACTATGGCAACTCAGAGCTGATACCATGGACGCGTCTGCGTCCTCTCTCTCAACCCCAATTTTCCACGCAAAAGTTGAAGCCGCAGGCTACCGATGCTGTTCTGTCCTTTCTTCAACTACCCGCGGCTCCGCAGTATCTATCTGAAGCAGTTGCTTATCTTGGTGAACAGACTGAAGGCAGGCAACTCGTGGCTAATGTTGACTTTACTTCTCCGGAAGGGACCATGCATGTTACACTAGTTGACACGAAAATTAATCCGTCGTTCAAAATTGAGGAGAGTGTCAACGCCGAAGCTATCCGAGAAGGCTATGCTATGGTTCCACGGAAGCTGAAGGCCTGGGAAAAGGCTACGGGAAAGACCATGGAAAGTCTTAAAGAATTCGAGAAGGAAGCATCCAAGGAGCATCGCGGAATGTGGGAGTACGGGGATGTTACAGGAGATGAGTAGATCATGTAGGTCTGGAAAACTGTGCAGCGTAGATAAAGTAGAATAGCGGAGACGTTCGCTGCTCATTCCAGGCACAATCAATCGTCATGAAGTGACCTGGAGGCAAGTCGCTTTCAGCTCGATGTCGATCCCGACTTCAACCGTGCTCCAGATAATGTGATATACGAGTCTGTCCCAGGCTTTAGAAACCAGTATGCGTTACGAATCAAGAATAAGCAAGGTATGAATATAGATCGTATTTTCAGAAGCTCTTCTGGCTCTGTAGGTAATGCATGCATTTTGGGTCTGAGAGATGGCCAATCATGTCTTTCGCGATCGTGACTTTAAAGCTTGCTGGCACAACCTCAGCCTGTTAAAGAGCGATAGCTCTATGAATTTGCGATGCCGATGACGCCTAGCAGTAGTTAGTAGAAAAAGTCTTCAACGAGGAGCATAGGATCTCACCGCAGGCTGGACGACCGCCGGCATTACCAGTCTTCTTGGATTCCTCGTTTCCTCCTTTTCCAAGGTCATCAGTTCCCGCATGGACAACGAGAGTGCGCTGGTCAAAAAAGTAAGCCATCAAGAAAAGCAGGTGATGAATTCCATCATACTCCAAGGATGCTCTGCTCGCCAAAGATTTTGATCAATGGATCGGTCTTGGATCCGGTGGCATTGCCCTGCCCATCTGTCTTGAAGTTTCCGAGATCTCCAACATGACGATCGTCGTCCGTGGGAGCACCATGGTTCTTGCTAAATGGGTTGACTGGACGGTACATGAGCATATGGGATTCCAGCTGTCAGAGTCAACTTGCAGTGTGGACCAGCTGAAGTGCAGCCATTGGTGTTGTCGCCAAAAGCGTGGACGTGGAAAGCGCGCTCGGCATTGGGATCATGACCGGTGATGTTCCATGAAACGGTAGTCGAAGAAGACTCGGAGGCCTGCTCAAAGTAAACGGTCCCCTTGACGCTAGAGTCTCCAGAAACGACAGCAACTGTGTGAAGCTTCTTGTTAGCTCAGGCATCATTCTAGACTCTAAAGATTGGATGCTCTCCACAAAATCTGGGACGAGAGGACTGGCCCGACAAATTCCGAGGAAACTTGCTCAGACCATGGATTGGCGGGGCTGCCAGGAACACTAACCGGCCTTGACCATGGTGGCGGTTTCTCTGATATGTAGCACTTTTGACTGAATAAAGCTCGACCTGGACCAAGTGATTACTTTCAACGTGAGGATGTACAAGAGAGAATTCTGGGGAAAATCGCCGGTCAGAATCCTTTGCAAATGATGGTGGGGTTCTCGGAATCGAATGACGCAAGATTGATATCGGCCAAACTCGACGACCCCGCCGAGCAGCGGCGATTGTCTAAAGTCCTTTCCGATCGCTTCCTCACAACGGGCTTTGAGTATGTGAAGAAACTTACAAATGGCTTGAAGGATTAGTATACGGACAAGTATCTCGTTGGTATGGCCTGTGCATTCTGGTTGATACAGCTTCTCCAATCCCACCAGTTCAAATCACTACCCCATTCATCACTGGTCCCCCTGGTTTAAGTTGCCTACGACTTCTGGATCTTCTCCTTCAATATCCCCTTCAATGTGACAGCATCTGCAGCAAATTTCGAGATCCCCTCGCGCAGCTTCTCCACAGCCATCTGCTCCTCGTTGAAGTCGAACCGGTACAGTGCCTCATCATTGAGATAGCTACGCTTGGGAATGTCCAGGGAGTTGGCCGTGGACGCATCTAGCTTCTTCGGAACCTTGTCTGTAGAGTTGAAGAGATCTTCGAGAAGATTGGGAGAGATCGTGAGGTAGTCACAACCAGCTAGTTCGGTGATTTCGCCAACATTGCGAAAGGAAGCGCCCATCACAATGGTCTTATAGCCGTATTTCTTATAGTAGTTGAAAATACTTTGGACGCTCTTGACACCAGGATCCTCGGGTGCAGAGAAGTCCTTTTTCATGGCCGCCTTGTACCAATCGAGGATCCGGCCAACAAATGGCGATATGAGGTATGCCCCGGCTTCGGCTCCGGCGATTGCTTGGACAAGGGAGAACATGAGGGTCAAATTGCAATTGATTTGATGCTTGGACTGTAGAATTTCTGCGGCTTTGATGCCCTCATATGTGGACGCAATTTTGATCAGGATTCGTTCTTTGGGGATGCCGATGGATTTGTACAGCTGTGACCGTTAGCTGGAAGGTGGGAGGAGGCGATCGGACATACATCGATGATGTGGAGAGCTTTCTTGACGGAAGCTTCTGTGTCGAAAGAGTATCGAGCGTCAACTTCAGTCGAGACTTTGCCAGGAACAATGTTGAGAATCTCCTTTCCAAATTCGACGAGAAGGCGATCGAGGGCCGACTCAACCTGCTCATCAACGCCCGTTGCCTATAGGGCGGTCAATTCGACTATGGGAATAGTCGACGCTTTCTCTCACATGTGATTTGCCATATTCAATGGCTACATCCATCAATTTGGCATATTCTGGCTTTTTGGACGCAACGAGGATAAGGGAGGGATTCGTCGTGGCATCTTGCGGTTTGTACTTTGAAATCGCTGATGAAGAGGTCAATGCCAATGTTTGGGCCAAGATGGCTGATTGCACCTACTCGCGAAGTCACCTAGAAATATATGTTAATCGAGATCTATGTCCCTAGCCGGCGAACTACTCACCTGAATCGCAGACCACCGTCTTCGAAGGAAATTCTGGTCAGTGGTCGCTACTAAGGAGGGTGAGAATTGACATACAGTGCCGGTAGCCTTGAGTTGGTCAAGAGAAGAGGACATGTTGATTCTATGGAACGGTTTGTTAGAGTAATTTGGAAGTTCAGTATTGCCTCGCAGCAGATATGGTTGAGGTTGTTAGAAAAGGGCGTTGTGTGTTCTCTTATGGTGGGGCAGGGAAAAATGACGCGGGCTTTGTGCAAGTCTTCGCCGGAGGGGTTCGGGATGCTCCATCGAGACGGCGTGGCTTCAGAGAGCGAGGCGACTTCAGGGTCAGAGCATCCGAAACCGTCCGCCATTCGTCAATTCTCATATTTGCATGCCCAGATCCCGTTTGGGTGGACGAGGTTCTCGCCGCACCTCGCCGGACAAGAGCGTGGTGGATCTAAAATTACACAGTGAAAACCTCCACGGTCCTAATTCCACGATGGAAGCTTGCAGAGCACATTTCCTCTCTATAATTTTACTTATCTCAAGTGTTACCGACAATCATCCAGGAGACCACTGCTTGACTATTATATGAACCGCTCCGTAGTGTCCGAAGGAGAAGCCCCAATTTCCGTTTCAAATGTAGATTTCGCATTAACTATTATATTGAGAAGGGCTCGCTGGGAATCGTCTGAGGGCCGCGATTTATGTATTGATAAGATGAAGAATCCACTTGACAGCTTCGTCTGGCTTCTCTTGAGGCAGCCAGTGGCCGGCAGATTCTACGATCTTCGCTCCTCGAAAGTCTGTGCATACCTCGCCCATCTTTTCGACAACACCTGGCTCTTGGTAGGTTCCCCAATCCTTCTGCCCACTTACGAAAACACAAGGCACTTCGATCTTCTTGCCGGCAAAGACGGCGACATCCCTTTGATTTGCTGGATCTGTCTGGACTCTGTACCAGTTCAACCCACCTTGGAATCCGTTACGCGCCCATTCTTGAACGTAGATTTCAAGCTCTTCATCTGTTAGCCACTTACATTGAACAGCAATCTTCGGCGCATCTTCGTCGGCCATGTCCTTGGCAACCGATTGCCTCATTCCATCCTCTTTGTCCATGACGTAGTAACGAGGCATCTTAGCTAGCTCGCTGGCGTTCCACGCTTTGAGGGGCCGGGGATCATTGCCCTTCCAATCCGCACTCTTCAAGTGAAAATACCCGCGAAGAAATTCGTGCAGGCCGTCCCCGGACATGTCTCTGTTTGCTTCATCGGTAGAGTAATAATACTTGTAGTGTTTCCGACCAAGAGAAGCTAGCTCAGACTGAATATCAACAGGCTCCTTTGGCAGGACTGGAATGCCTTTAAACGGATGGGACATCAGGACGAGGTTCTCAAACATGTCAGGCCGAGCCAGAACACAGAGAGCGGCCGCAACAGCACCAAAATCGTGACCCACAAGACACCTGACATTGTTGTGACCGAGCGAATGAATAAGCACGACAATATCCTTGATGAGGTTCACTGAGGAGAAATCCTGGAGATTGACGGCAGTGTAGTCGCGATTGTCCCAACCAGCGGTTCTTCCATAGCCCCGCTGATCTGGAGCAACGACGTGGTATCCTTCCTTTGCGAGGAGAGGCATACATTTCCTCCAACTGTAGGCCAACTCTGGGAATCCATGAAGCAAAATGATCAGCGGCTGGTTCGAGTGACCAGATTCGAGGACGTGGAAGGATAGGCTATGAGGAGAAGTATCGACCTGTCTCGAAGTGATGCCATCTGGCAGTGGGATTGTGGCATGGATCATATTGTACACTTTAGCTGCAGAAAATCTCGATTCTATATCTGTTGCTCAAGAGTGGTTAGTAGTAGCTGTAAGAGACGAAGGGATAGAGGCGCAAAGAAACTCGCCAGTATTCACAGCATTAGCAGTGTTGGTCACGGGGCTGATACGGTGCAGCACTTTTGAGATTATCTGACAAAGTTTCAAACGCAGCCCGTGGTACTGGAAACCATGACGTTTCGGGGCGTCGCTTGGCGCCACAATATCCAAATGCTTGCCGACGATCGCCGCTCGCTCCTTGTTGCAATCAAAATCCCGCTCCCGCCAACTATCGAGCCACAAGATCCGTGGATCCCGAGCTCGAGAGAAATTGTCGACTCATTCACAGTCTCACCTCTAAAATCATCCGGAGTGAACAAGTAATGGATTAATCTATGTATCATGTCCGAGATGGGACTGCTAAGATGCTTATTTTGCTAGTACTACACATCTGCGACGCGATTTGAGCTGCTCTTAGGCAGTTGCCATCGTGAAGCCTCCAAAGCGAGCTCGAGATGTTCCACCGAAAGCGTTCAGCTTCAGCCTCGGTACGCAACTGTTCCCAGATCTTGGACCTGATTACGCTAATTCTGAATAGCGGCCTGCTGCACCTCCTTCGGCGTCTGCTCAACTGGCTGCTTCGCAAGCCTTCCTGGCCAATAGATCTTCAAATGCAAGTCTATCCAATGCTGCTGCTGCGGCAGCGTTGCGAAGTTTCACGACCTCGCCAACTCCTGTCGGACAAGTACAGACAAAACGTATGGTGCACCGACAGTCATCCACATCTTCAAATGGAAGTGCGGCGGCTCGCGGACTTCAAAGAAAAGATAGTGCAGGTTCAATGACAGAACGGACCTTTAGGACTCCATCGCCAAATAGAACTGCGTCAAGAGAACAGGAGCCAGCTCCACCGGTACCTCCGCTACCCAAGAATTATGGCGGTCATAAGCGAGCTGCGAGCCTTGAACCCACAGTCCGGATTACATCACCTATACCAAGACTACCTGGCGGCCGGGGGGCAAGCTTAGACAGAGCTACACCGAAAAAGCCGCCTCCTCTGCCGAAACTTGACGATGTCGAAGAGCTAGAAAGAACGAACAGTCGAAACTCGGTCAATTTTTCCTATCCGATGAATGCCCGACCAAATTCTCCTCCTGCTCAGGCATCTACATCCAACAAGCCACAAAGGACATCTGATGGAGTTGTAGGTGTGCAGAATGCAATGACACAGACCTCAGGCAAGCCCGTGAAGAAGAAAAAGAAGAAACTTGCCCCTGGGTCAGCGGAAGGCAGCCACCTGGCTAGTGGAGGAATGGGTGGAAAGCCTCATGGTGCGGAACTTGATGAAAAGCTCGATCAGAGCTCTCCAAAGCCAAAGGCCAAAAAACGAGTTGTACTTTCTTCTGGATCCGATTCAGACTCGACTCCAGAGCAGGCCGAGAAAAGGTCTCAAAGAGCATCTGGGCAACTGAATAAACAACCTTCAGTCGTCCGAGAGGACTGGGAAGGGGAACAAGCAGCAGGCGAAGAATCTGCACCAACTAGTCCTGTCGCTGGCACCTCTCCTCCAAAAGCAGAGAAAGTCACTGCGAACTCTTCTAGGAAGGTCGAAATTCCTTCACAATCAGCAATCATACCAGCAACTCTGCCCACTCCACCACCTTCTGAGCCTCCGGAGCATCTAGAGTTGAAGGAGTCGCCTAAGCCTCGAATTCCATCGATTAGTCCTTCACGATCAACTCGATTCTCTGCACAGATAGCATCTGAAATGCTTGGCGAAAGAAAACATGAACCCCCTCCTCGATCACTCTCACCTGCAAAGCCCGCGCTCAAACATCATTCACCTTCATCTCAGACACGGTCTCCCGTTGATGGGGGTGGCCCGGGTGGTTGGAAGCGATCCAGCCAAACCCCAAGCGAGGCATCTGACAATGCTTCCTTGGCCTCTGCAGATGGGTCGAAAAAGAAGCGTGCCATGCATGTGAGCTTCGGTGCAGAACCAGAAGTAGTCGATGTTCCAGAAACATCAACGAAGAAGGGCTGGCTTGGTTCGTCAAAATCACAACCCCTTGACACCATACAGGCGGAGGACGATATGGAAGAGGTCATGAAGCCTAGACCAGCTCTGCCATCCTTTGGAAGTATCAGAGGAAAGAAAGACAAAAGTGAAGCTCGACCTTTACCAGTTGGCAGAGTCTCGAGCCTCACATCATCGGCGTCTTCTTCTGAGTCTAATCTGCCTAACACTATGGAAACCTCTGTTTCAAGTGACCATGCAATTGGTGCAGTCCTTGCTCAAGCGAATGCCAAAGAGTTGGCCCGTCCAGAACCACCAAAATTGGACCCAAACCTCCCTCTCCCGCCAGAGGTGACCTCAGTAGAAGGGACTGGCTACGTATCGGATAACTCGAGCATCTACAGCAACGAAGAAGTTGTGGCAGACGCAGGCGCCAACTCAAATGCAGCACAAACAACGCCGGAAAAGCACTCGGATATGGAGACTGGGGATCTCACCATAAGCACTTCTGAGCCTACAGCACCAATTACGAAGATTGAAGACGTCCCGGTGATTGCGGTTCAACCTGCGACACCGGGCTCCGGGACCATGTCCACACAAGACGAGTGGCTTGTGGACGTACCTGGAGGCTTTCCAGACTCTGTGGAGCCTTCTGAGAACGACTCCCCTTACGGGCCCCAAGCAGGGAAAGATCTCGCTGCTACCTCCCCCGCTGATGCAGGGATTGCCGAGCCAAAGCCTGTAGAGGCTGCTAGAGCACAGGATGCCACAACACCCGCAGTAGGGTCCGTTTCCCAGAGTCTTCTACAGCAAACTCAACCTGAAAGCGACGCTGAAAGCACGGGAGGGGAAAGTATTTACAGCGATGCTGCTGAGGACGTAGCCGACCTTGAAGGCGACGGCTTCGGTTCTATTAATGCGATTGTGGAGAGCCCAGTTATCAGTCCCCTGTCGAGGCAGTCGCCCCCAGCGAGCCCATTGGCTTCGCGGCCTCTTGAAAAGCGCCAAGATTCATGGGACAAAGCTCAGGCTCATTGGAAAGAGGTTGCAGAAAGACAGCGACAGTCAGCAGTTCAGGCTCCCAAGAAGCCAGAGCCGATCGAGATACCTCCAAAATCCTCTGCAAGAAAATTGGGTGCAGTTGTTCCCAAGAGAAGCAATAAAGCATCCCCTCCTTCCTCGCCTGATCGGCAACTGCCAATGTCTTCCTCATACCCTCCTCTTGCGAGTAAGCCTAAGAGCGATCTACAGGATACTTCTATGCGCCGATCGATGCGCTCGCCACCACCCAATGTACGGGAAAATGGTCCTATGAGGAAATCGATGCGTTCCCCACCTCTAGAAGCCCGAGAACCTGCCCCGACTCGAAAAGCGATGCGTTCCTCACCGCCTGAGCGGAAGGGCTACAGAGAAGCTGATCCACCACAGCCAAAACCAAAATCAGCGTTGCGTACGAGCTACGAAACGGCCGGTCAAGTAGGTCCAACTACACAGGGAAAGGGCGCTTTGCAGAAACGGTCAATTCCGGCAGTAGCTCCGGGAGCATCTCCATCAGCGGCTCCCAGATTGATGAACAAGTCGACATTGAATGATAGTGACTCCGACAGTAGTTTCAAGAAGATGCGTAAGACGAAGAATAATGACGGAAAATATACGATGCGGCGCAGTATGCGGTCTCCTCCTCCGACTGAGCAACCGCAGACGGCTACGAGTCCAGTGCGTTCAGTATCCTCTGAGACCCGCAGACCATTCACCGCGGGCGGCCAGGGTGCTTTACGTACGACGATGCGGTCAAGGCCTACTTCTGACACACCTTCGCTAAGGGGCCCGGGCCGACAGCGTCCCTCATCTTCTGGTAGCTCCTCAAAGAGGAATTCAGGGCCTGTGTTGGCGACAAAGTTTAAGTCAAGATTTGGGAACGATTCAGATGATGAAGATTCGCCACGGTTATTCCGCTCAAGATTTGAGGACTCTAGCGATGAGGAACCAGAACCTCTGAACCTTCGCCCCGTCCGCGGAATACCACGTAGGACCGATGAAGAAGACTCGACCGATCTTGACGATAGCTCAGACGACGGCAAACGCAAGTCGGAAAAGCCAAAGGTCCAGATTGCGTCTCCAAAGACCGACGAGATTCATACCGTTCACCGGCAGAATTCCGGCTCTGGCCGAGACCTTAGCAAGTCGGGAGACCTTTCTCCCAAGAAGAAAGGCTTGTTTGGGCGATTTAGAAGTAAGAAAGAGAATCGTGTCTCCAAGCCAACAACTGAAAGCTCGGCAAGGAGGGATACACATCTAGAAAGAACGCAGACCGAACTGGAAAGAGCTCGCAGCCCAGTTGGACCAGGTTCACCAGTTGGGAAGCTTCAGCGTCGAGGCATGCCTCAAAGAGTCATGAGCGAATCATCTTGGCCTTTACCAGAAAGAGAACAGCATGAGGATGATCGTCCAGGCACGTCTGATGGAGTTGTGAAGGAAGCACCCGAGCTGCGGCCAGGGTTGCCTAGGGAGAACACATCAAGCACTCTGCGTACGGAGGGAGGCACTCCTGTCTATGGGAGAAGCGGGAAGAAGAAACGATTTCCGATGCTTCGCAGAGCACTTGGTTTGCACGATTGATTTGTTTTAAGATACCCAAGCCCTCGCTGAACATTTCCTTGGCCTGTCTCACCATTTGTGCGGTGGAGTTGATATATGGAGGGCTGAACTGGACATAAAACCTAATGTAGTTTGGTAATGCTAATTGTTGTGAAGGTCTCTAAACAACTATTTGGAGCGGTGAACAGGAGAACGGCGCCATATGATCAAATGACTTGTAGGGATGTGCGTCGAACAGGGTAGACTTGGACATCAGATGCGATGGCAGACTTCTTCGTGCCGGAGGTTTCGAGGTCCGTCTGCCGAACCTGGAGACTGATGTTTAGCTTTATCGCCCTTACTGGAGCACCGCGGCCGAGGAGTCGCCGTAATTGTTGAACACCTGTGAGGCTTTTTTATAGCTGTAAGCCTCGCGATGAAGAGCGCGTCTTGAAAAGTAGGCGAAGGATTCACTAAGCACTCTAGAGCCATAATTTGCAACTTTCCCCCAAGCTTGAACACAACTGTCTCTTCTGTTGAGGCGTACGTTGCAACAGACAAAGTCCAATTTACGATAATTGTCCCTTTCTTTGAGGTTTACCGTCTCGCACTGTTACGGCCGGAGCCTTTTTTTAGCCGCCGTTCCCCTACGTCAACGTATCCGCCGATCTCCGAGTCGCAGGTACACCTGTCAAACGATCCATCGTGAATCTTTCGTCCTCAGGCACTCGCTTTGCACGTGGAAATGGCCTCCCTGTTCAGAACCTGGACAGGCCAGTCTGGGAAATCCCAACAGTCGCATCAGGTCCCTCCTCAACCCTCGAGGCAATCTACCAGAGATTCTTTGCAACGAGTGACCAGCGCTGCCAGCACCACTGACCCATGGGCTGGCCACCTTAATCACCTCTCCGAAGCCCAAGAAAAGGCACTTGGCCAGTTTAAGTCTATTCTCTATGATCAAAGTCTATACCATCCTGTTGTAGACAAGGGTAGTCCCAGCCATGACGACGCAACCCTCCTGTTTGTGTCTCCTTCATTTAATCCTTCGAGGCGCTGATCGTTGGCCAGGCGGTTTCTACGAGCGCGGAAATTCGATGTCAATGCGGCACTGGGGCAATTCAAAGACACGGAGAATTGGCGGACGACAAATGATATCCGGGAGCTTTATGAGAAATTTGACGTGGAATTCTATGAGAAGGCGCGAACTATGGTTAGTCTACAGAACATGTCTCCAACAAACATTACCTAAATACTTCTTCAGTATCCACAATGGACCGGTCGGAGAGATCGACGAGGCATACCGCTCTACGTCTACGCAATCAGACATCTTGACAGCAAGAACGTCAATGCTTACACCAAGGACTCGGCCAAAATGAAAGCGGAGTCCAAGACCCATTCCAAATCTAAAGTCTCCTCTAAGATGCTTCCTCTCTTCGCTTTATACGAGAATATGCTCAACTTTGTGCTCCCGCTCTGTAACACCCTGGAACGACCCAACCCGGAGTGCCCTGCGACAAATTGCACAAACATTGTAGATGTTTCGAATGTCGGGCTGAAGCAATTCTGGAACCTGAAGGGACACATGCAAGAGGCGAGTACATTGGCTACGGCACACTACCCCGAAACTCTTGATAGAATCTACGTAAGTTTCCAAAGACCGAAATGTCCTATTGCTGATGAACTCAGATCCTTGGTGCACCTTCTTTCTTCCCGACTGTTTGGGGCTGGATCAAGAGATGGTTCGATCCTGCTACAGTGTCAAAAATATTCATTCTAGCTCCTCATGAAGTGAGACCCACACTGGAAAAATTCATCGACCCACAGGACATACCAAAGACGTATGGCGGGGAACTAGATTGGTATTTTGGCGATCTGCCAGCCCTTGACACTGCCGCCGCAAGTCAACTTAACACATCTGGTGGAGACTGGGTGACAGGACCCGTACGTTGGGAGAATGATCGAAGAATACCTGTCGGAACCATGAACGGGGTGCCCAGACGGCCTGTTTCGGATGTTCAACCTGATACGACAACGAATGGACAAGTCACTGGAGCAGTTACAATTGACACAACTGATGGTACAGCAATGTCTGTTCAGAAAACCACACCTCAGGAACAAGCTATGCTCCCTGAGAAAAAGGACGAGGCCATTCCTGCGCCACTGCCAGCGACAGCGCCATCCACGCAAGAACTAAGTACAGACTCCTTTGAAGCCCGTCCAGCAGATCCAGCTCAAACTAACGGCGACGTGCATCACGAGACTGAGTCCACTACGGACGTTCCTTCCGAAGCTACGACGCTCGCGTCTAGAACGATTTCAGGACCGGAGAATGACGTGGACATGGAGGAAAAGATCACTGTCACTCCAAAACCGCCCATTGAGCGCTTTGAAACCGCGGCTGAGAACCTCCCGCAAGTAAATGGAGTTGCGGCATAGCGCATTGGATCATCTATGCGCATCGCAACCAGCATTGGGAAATTTGTTTTCATCTGATTTGCACTGGGCAGTCTTTCCTAACCTCGTAGAGCGAAATATCCACTCAGCGCCGATGTAGGCTCGTTGCCAAGATACCATCCGGTGACAGTAAAGGTCTTGCGCGACGGGATTGGGCGTGTTGGGTTCTAAGTATTCTTCACAGTGTGTACTATTAGCATAGAGTCTTCTGGGATTTGCTGGCTAGATTTTGCTTTGTTGTTGATAATCTCTGAGCGCACATGGCTTTTGTGAAAAAAGATGGCACCGCCTAATGGTAATAGCAAATTGATTGCAGGAACGCTGTTTTCAAGTGATGTGAAAATCACGTAGCTACTCTCTGGGTGACGCAAACTACTGGACTCAATGTGCAAGAGTGCGGACGGTCTTAGGAGCGGAAGTGTCTTCCTGCTCCGACATACAAATACTGGGGCGGGGAACGCTCTTCGGGTAAGTCGATTGCCTTTTTGGACCGATGAATCAACCTAGCTTGATCTGAATGGATAGACCTGTGCTGTGAAGCGTCATATCTCGCTCAGGTGCAGAAGCTCGCGTCAGTGACTTGCGGAGACACGAGAAGCGGAAGGCAGCCATCGACGATTCTGGCCAGCTTTGACCTCCCGCGAAACCGGGCGGATCAACCACGGCTCTTCCGTTACCATCACGTAGTTTGTGTAAGGTTTTGAACAGGATCTGGTGCCTCTCTCATGTTTAGTGGGCTGTCAGGTAGTATCAGCTGCCAGGTTACGGATTGTGACGTAGCATCGACACGCGAAAGGCGAAAATTTGAGCATTTCTATGGTGCTATTTGCAGAGGAAAAAGTTGCCAGAACTTCCAGAGTCCATATCATGCCGTGTTTGAGCGCCGTCACAAAGCCATGTTCCCACATACACCTACTATGACGTTGTAAAGGTGACGATGTTGCACAAGAAAGAAGATAATAAAAAACTTCTATCAACAATTACCATACCGGACCTGGAGAGGGAGAATGATAGTTTGGATGTTCCTCCTGCCTTCTCTTGTCGCTTTTCTTGCCCTTCCTGGTAACCTTCGTCTTACCAACGCCAATGCCCATCACGATACCTTCTTCCTCATCGTCTTCCACTGTGGGATCCGTCCTTGCTGTCGTTGTATTCCCCATTGTTTCCAGCTGGGACCTGGACGGTTGTACTGGGCCGAGATTGCTGGATCTTCGTTCACGTTCAACCATCATACTTAACTGGCTCTTTGTTCTTGGTAGAACGAGCTCTGGACTTAACTGGTCTTGTTCGTCAATAACCCCCGATAAGCCTGCCAAATTTTGTTTATTTGGGATCGATGAGCCTGGTGCTGAGGTAGGGGCACTGGCCTGTCCAGGAGAGGCATCATTCCCTTCACCCTCGTCCTCAATTTTGGGAGGCAATTGGTCAAGGAAGCGAACGGATAGATTCTTTCCAAGCCCTGGGAGGTTTGTTTGGCTAGTAGCTCGCTTTTGGCTGTCCACAAATTTGCCTCGAAAATTTTTCTCTACAAGCCATTCCGGTGGTTTTGGCTCTGCTTTTGGCGAAGCTCCGCCTGAATCGGAATTTGACCCGACGTCTTGCCACGAACTTGGCGGATCGTCATATGACAAAGCACGCTCTTTTCCTGTCGCAGAAAGTCAGTAATAGTGACCAAGATTGGTAAGGGCCCGTCTCACCCTTCTGTTGTCGTAGTTGAGGTGCCGTTTTATGCGCAGAGGTCTCGCTGGTCGAGTTTGACGAGGTCGAGGATTTTGTTATCCCAAGTTTTCGTTCAGTCAGGTCATGTCTGGCAGAGACTTGACTGCTCTTTCGTCTCGGCGGTGTGGGACGAGTTTTCGCGTTTGCACTTGTCCCAGAAAGGAGCGACATGCGCTTTCTTGTAGCTATGGGAGTAGGGTCACCGAAGACAGCTTCGGGTGATTCATTGCTTGGAATTGTTTCTACGCTTGATCCTTCTTGGGAAGAAGAGCTGCTGACAGTACTGTTTCTTGGTGAAGTCTTCTGGTGGGTAGATAATGATCCCTTCAAAGCTGATTTGGGTCTCTTCAGAATAGGCGGAGGCCGACTTTGCGTTTGGTTAGGTGACTGCCGCGGGGAGCGGGTTGTGGGGCATGAAGGTTCTGCGGATTGAAAGGGAGGACTCAACGAACGGATGGTTTTGAGAGAGGAGCTTGCTTCTGTTAACATAGATGCTTGTCCCGAGTCCAGTTCGGCAGGCTGCCACATTTAGTTTCCCGAAGCTCGGCAGAACCGCTAGTCACATTACCTTGAGGCTGGGGGATCCTGGAGTAGGGGTCACATCAAAGTGTGCTGGTGGCTCTGGCAGCGAGCTTTCTCCCTCTACCACGGGCTGAAATAACCTTGCCAGCGTCTCTCCGCTCATCTTGGTTTTGATGGCGGGGTTGCTCCATATCCTCCAGAATAAGTTCTCGAGGCGGGCACCCTCGTCTTCAGCAAGGACCGACTTGTTCGAAGTGTACACTACGGAAAGACCGTCAGTACCGAAGCAAGCTCTCAGTTGCTCACTTGGCGCACCCTTCCAAAGCCTGTATAATTCTTCATCACGCGGCCGGTCGAGCTGCGCGAGGTCATCGCCGACGTCATCTCTGGTGGTGATAAAGCCTCGGGGTAGAGCTTCTGTCATGACAACGATATGGAATTCGAACCGCTCGGTGAGCTAAAGTGATATCATGACGGGTCTTTGCTGGACCAAACTAGCTTCAGAGAACGGTCGAAGGGTACCTGCAGTGGCGGAAAGGTCGTTGCCGCCACCAGTCGAGATGGGAGCTGGACACGATGGCTGATGTGTAACCTCGGGCCGGGGATGGATTTGTAGAGGAGATTCACGGCCAATGGCAAGCTTTCGGAGAGGTGTAAAGGGTGGCAAGAATGATGTTGAGCGGAACGATCTGGTCAGCCGACCAATGTCCGGACAGCGTCGTAATGATTAGCGGGCAGCTGACGTGCACGTCAAAGCTAGATAGCCTTGGAGGTCCGATGGTCGACACAATTCGGATAGAATAGAAATAAAAACTTTGCAATACCGGCGGATAGAGACCTCATTTCTATACTAAAGAAAGGGAACCCCCAGAGTAGCTGGGTCGCGGGCGAGAAGGGGGCACGACGAGAGGCAAGCAAATGAGGTCTGAGATCAGCCCGTAGTCGCGATCCATGCTGGAATGGCAAGTGCCGGAAAGAGACATCTGGAGTGGGTATTCTGGTTAGAATAGGCTCTACGCAGGGACGGCCGCTGATGGGAAAAATGGCAAAATTGGACAGCAGTTGGGCAGAGGTGACAATTCTCCATAGGCCGAGACGCCGGAGGGGACCCGAGAGCCTGTTCCTGGTAACGCCTTGCAGTTCTACCGCGTTTCTTGGCCTCTTCGGCGGCGTTGGGGCTTGACCGGGGGCCCACGAGGTGGCGCCTACAAGCCGGGCTGTCCCTGGACGTCCGGGCGCCCGAGTCCCTGTGCGGACGGCGATTGGAGCGTTCCGGGAGGCTTCCGCGGGCGGCTGCTGGGGTGCCACGCTTCCCCCAAACTCCACCGACATGCCACACCTAATATCGCCGGTTCCACAAGGTCCAGCCCCCCGTCGATCGGTGCAGACGCGAGACAAACCTCACCATCGCCTGCTTTCGGAAGGCTCAAGACGCGCGGGACGATTTGCAGAGTTACGAAAAGGGCGGTCAGCAGCCCACTTGTTCGAAATTGGACCCTGCTATCCCGAACATACCTCGATGGAGACACCAATACAACCCGACGTCGCTGCGAAGACACCGCGTATGGCCATCTTTTTACAGCCCTGCAGATACAGGAGAGGGCTCGTTCGCCTGCGACTGCCGCTTTTAATAGCCGCTGTGCTTGAAGGCTGCATCACACATCGGCACGCAACGAACAAGCTGATTAGACCTCCCCCTTGCGCTCCTGAGGTGTCTACACGTGTCTGAGTGCTGATGAATCGCAATCTCATCACATCCCTGGCAAAAGTCTAAGAGCCACGAAAGCAGGCTTGAAGCTCAGCCTTTGTTATCGGCCTGCACACACTCTCGATGTGTCATTGCGGTTACAGCATTCATCCAAACGCGGCGAGAAAGTATCTTCGCGCAAAGTTGGCCTAGTCAGCAAGTTCTTTCGGATGTAGATCCTCAAGGATGCGGCCCCGCTATGCCTCTCACGACTTCCAACGTTCGTGTCTGCTAACTGTGCTTGGAAAAGCTGCCTTTGATCGGCGAGATTCCGGTGACTACCAGATACGTTGAAAGCATATCCTCGATCTTGGATTCGTATACAAAAACGCGATTGTTGCCCGATATATGGATCCTGAATATTTCAATCATCACAGCAGACTACGGATGACGTTTTTCTTCGCAACGAGTGAATTGCAGCTAAGCCGAACGACTCCATAGTCTTCGCATGTTTTCCGATTTCTAGTCCCTGAAGAGCCCCCAAGAAGGACAGGATTCGCTCCGTGAAGGCCACACCAGACCAACTCACCGAACCCGACGTCAAATAGACAAGAAACGGACGATTCCATGACATCTGCAACTTTCCCCGAAAGTGTGACGCGCTTAGGTGATGGTATAGCCACCGTCGACGCGGAGATCCGCCCCAGTCACATACCCAGCGGCGTCACTAAGGAGGAAAGTGACAGCCCCCATAAGATCCTCCGGCCTACCCATCTTTCCCTGCGGAATCAGTGACGTCCATTTCTGATTCAAGTCTGGGTTGTCATCCAGGATCTTCCTTGTCCTGCTTGTTGTCAGCAGCAGTGCCTAAAAGAATGGAGATGTACCTACAGAGCTGTTAACATGTACCCCGGACTGATACAATTGACACGAATGTTTGCATGCGCCCATTCAACCGCCAGACTGGCTGCGAGATGTCGGATGGCAGCCTTGGCTGCATTGTATGGGGCTTGAGGCTGTGGAATGTTGACGATAGCCCCGGACATGCTCCCGATCATGACTATACTTCCAGAGGATTTGCGTTCCATAAGGTGCTTGGCGACTCCAGTGGCAAATAGATAGGTCCCATCGACATTGACTCCCCAGAGCTTCTTCATCCGATCATACGGGTACTCGATAGCCTCGAAATTCTCGGTGAAGCCTGCAGACGTAACCAAATTATCAATCTTCCCATGGGTCGCGAGAATCTCGGTCAGGGCTGTATCGACAGACTCTGGCGACGAGACATCGGCATAATGAGCAGATACTTTTGGAATGCGGAAAACTCCCTCCTTCCTGCCTTCGGCAAATTTGGACCGGTCGTAGGATTCGGCGTTGGGATTTTCCGCTTGGAAATTTCGAACAAGCTCCTTAGCTGAATGGCCTGCTTCTTCAACTGTCATGAGGTTAACCACCATGTGCTTTGAGGGCTTAGAATACCACTGACTGTTAAGATCCACGATTGCAAGGTCAGCTCCGCTGGCTACCAGTGCCTGACCCATCACGAGACCCAGACCTCTGGCTCCCCCAGTCACGATGGCGACGTTTCCCTCTAACGAAAAAGTGGCTAATGTCCTTTTCATGTGAGGCCCCCCTCGTCCTTGGATCGGCTTGCTTCGAGGCATCTCGCCCTCTTCAGGATATTCAACTCGTACATCTCGATCAGTCCTAGCAAACTGTCCTTCGTGCTTGGCAGTATCGTTGGCGTCAGCAGCAGTGCTGGAGGAATGGTATTTATCGCTGGGATCTCTGGGCGGCTCTCTGGCGAACGCAGATGATGTGAAGGGATGGGAGTTTGTAGGTATGAAGGAGCGCTTGGTGATTGGAGCTTGATGCGGCCGGATAAGAGGGCAGGTAATTCGGAGGATTCGAGTTGAAGATGCGAAGATTCGTCCAGAGAGCATTGTATAGCTACGTCGGGAGTAAGAGCTTGAATACTGCTTGAGAGGAGCGAACACCAAAGCTACTGCCATAAAAGTAGGTTAGAGCTGAATGACACCGGCTGTCAAAAGAGGGGCGGTGATCAATGAGGAGGCTTCTTGGGTTGGGCCAATTGCAAGAGGAGCGGAAGCAGCGTGGCGGGGAAGCAAGAAATCCCTATGCAAGCTTACTTGGCAGGGTCCATTTGATCGTTAAGATTCGGCTGTGAGGGACGTTTAAGGAAAAGCACAGAGATGTTGAGCGACGACGTGGGGTCTCGAAGGATGCATGTCGTGGGGGAGAGGGCTGGAAGCAAGCGGCGTTGGCGGCGTCCAGGGGCTGCGGGCGGCTGAGAAAGGTCCGGAAACTAGCGCAGCATGAGCGTGACGCAGCGAAGACTTTGATTGCTGGGTGTTTGATCTTTGAAAGCTGCCCCAATCGTACTCGTACCTGATTCTCCAACGAATATCAAGTGTCTTCTAGCCGTCTCTGGTCACTTTTGAGAAGGACTGGTGGGGCAGTGATGTGCCTTGCATGGTCCGTGCATAGACCGAACTCAGCCGACAACCGGTGCTGCAACTCGACGACAGCGGAAAACCTCGACGACCCAGAACTCCCTAGCACGGATCGACCGTCAAGTTAGTCCCTGCTGTACGCTCCACGAATCAAAGCTCAAGGAGAGCTCAACGAAGGTGGGCCATCGCTTCTCGACGAACTCGCGCGGTCATTCCAAGGCGTCGCGGCTCAACGGCCAGCCACCGTAGTGAAAGATTGATGGGTCCTATATAATTGTGCGGAAACACATAAGCTCAAAGAAAAATTGTTTAGCGGATACTGTGTGTTCTCCCTGAACTTCTGCTTTCATGGCCGCTGGGTCGGAGATTTATACAAGGCTTGCCGAATGCCTCTCAAACTACCGAAATGGGGCAAATTGTGACGACCAGGTGCTGTGGGATGCAAAGATTAGCCTTCAGCAGCAGCCGGACTTGCAATATGTCCTAGTCGTCGTCAAAGAATGTCTAGAGACCATAGAAGTGGTCAGTCAAAGGCAGCACCAAGCCGCCGTCATGAAAGAAGTGGCAAGTCTCGCTCAACAAGCAATATCTGACTCTGCCTTTTCCTTTGATCGCGTCCGAGAATACATCGGTTTAGATCGTGTCCAGTTTGCTCTGAAAAGTTCGTCCGATATTGTTGTCGATCTCGCATTGGACTGTTTAGAAAAGGCCACTATGCAATTAAGCGATGCTAACATCGTCGGAGCTAAGGTAGGTTTGATTGAAGACATTGTGACGGTCTGGCTGTCAAACTCGAATACTGCTATTTCTACTCGTGCTGTCGCTATTTTACTTGACCTTCTAAAAGTCGAAGTAGAGTCATCGCCGCAAGGAATGAGCGGTAATGCGACAATGCTCGCTGAGAGGAGACTCTTTCAAGATCCAGCGGCTTACAGGTTATTGTTCCGATATACCTCCGACATGAGATTGGATGCGGAAAAACATCAGGATCAATCTCCCTGGTTTGAATGTCCATTGAATAGATCTCAGCGATCAATAGCGCAAGGGAGGCTCTTCGATTTCGTTGTCCGACTAGCTAAAATTTTCTTCCCTCTGGCCGCAGAATCACACCTCTCGGATATTGAGCGGACTTTTCGAAGACATACTCGACCATCTACATCCTCTCTCCTTGATTATGTCACGCATGACATGGCGGATGTTGATGATCCTCTCATCCTTCGAATTAAAATGGACTTTTGTACCTCCTTGTTGAGGATAAATCCTCTTGCGGACCTCGATGAATCCTCCGTTTTGCCGACCGAAATTGCAGATGGATTGGGCTTCCTCGTCAGTAGTGGCCTCCATGATGAAATTCTCCGTCTCTACATCGCACCACAGGAAGAGATTCAAGATGCGATGGCTGCGAGTCTTCTTGGTGACGCTGATATCAATTATTTATCGGCGTATTACCAAATACATCCACGTCATGCTCTAGGACCAGAGTCCAAAGACATTACTCTCGGTATCATTCATCGGATCCTTTCAAAGCTCGAAAACCTGCCCTTCAGCAAATGGACGACACAAGCAGGAAGTGCGCCGCACGACATCAACATTCTGAAGGAAATGCCTTCTCCAATGTTGCTCACGCAACATGGCTTGGAGGCTGTTCGAGCTATCCCTGTCAATCCACCTAACCCCTTGGCTCTACGAGCTTTGGCTAGGATATTCCACGGTCCAGTCGATGTATCAAGACATAACCAGTCGTTCGCCCAAGAGGAAGCTAGTCTACAACTAGCAAGCGATGTTCCGCGTGCCGCTGGATCGCGTGTAATTCTCTACGATTACATAACACAGCATTCGGACTTTTGGGCAAATCTAGCGGCCGCAATAGTCGTCGTTAGCATTCCTGATGCTACCAAACAAGCTATTGACCTCGCTTGGTCCATTGCATGTGCGCGATGGACAGAGTTTCCTCCTGTTCCACCTGCTCACGCGGACACCTGGCCCTTACCTACAGAGCAGGCTTTCCGATCCACATTACGTGTCCATCCCTTCAAAACCGGCATGGCCACCCTGCTTGCATATGGCCCGGAAGTGTGGGAAGCTCTCTTAATGCGTGTCGAAATTCCTCGAATGGCTCCTACACCAGACTCCTCCAGCATCGTTTATGATATTCAGATAATGAAGCAGAAAGTGCTGACTAGTATTCTGGATGAAATGCGGAAGGGTACCGGGAAGGATGAGTGTAGTGAGGAGTTGTGGAGGATGTCGTTCTCGGCCTTGGAGCAGACCTTGAAAGCTTGGAGTGTGGACCAAGGTGGATCAAAAATGGAGATCAAGACATTGGAGCTCTGAAGTTAAAACAACGAACCGATGGGTTGGAAGACTTGGTCACATCTCGGTATGTAAGGGAAAAGGGACCACACCTGTTCTCCTAAGCGCGTAAAGATTGAACTGCTAGACCTTTACCATCTACTCTCTTCCCTCCTGGCATATCCTTCGATGGATGTGGCCGCTGTAGAGCCCCTTGACGATTGTCTTCCACTCCCTTCCGGCCCCCGTAGTCTTCAGTGACAAGCATCAACTCAAACCTGGACTGCTTGGGTGCGCCGGGGGTTCGCCGCTGATAATCAAGTTTTACTGAAGTCGTAAGTGATGTTGGGGGTGGATTCTTAAGTTGTGAGGTGTAGTGTGCAATAGCATAGGTGATCGGTGAAGTCGGGCAAAATGGCAAGCAGCAAAGAAAATACATAGACGCTGGTGGATTGTATTCTGAGGCGGGATGGCGCGCCTTCACAGATGGGATTATTATAAGAATATGGAGGAGAGCGTCCCTCTACATTTGATGACATTATAAATGATCATTACCTTCGTGCTAGCTTCCTTTAATACCCGTATCCATCCTATGATTTAAAATTCCAGAAGCTAACGACTCTCATAAACCCACACGCCCGCATGCAAAACCTGGAGATGACGCCTCCATTCCATAGGAAAATTTGTCCCCAAATGTTGCTCAAATCAGGAACGAGATCGATCCAAGTACACCGACCAGTAATGAAGCGGGACCAGTAAAAAAGCACCTCACCTTGATGGCAACTCCCGTAAAAGGTACGACGCTGGAAGTCGACGCAGGTGGAGCAGTCGATGAGAAGTTTGCGGGAGTGATAGTCGACGCTGGGATAGTCGACTGAGGTATTGCACTTGAAGATGCTGAGACAGTCGGAATAATGGCCGTACTAATAGTGCTGGTTGCGATTGTTTCACTGCAACTGCAGTCTGTTGAAAATGCCACGGGCGGTGTCGTCTCTGCTGAAGGCATCGGCGCGGATGCAGAAACACCGAAAGACTCGCTGATCGTCGCGGTGGCCGAAGCGCCCACAGACAGGGTAGCCGTTGCAGATACTTGCACAGACGCTGAGATACCAGCGGAGGTGCCTGCACTACAATAACCCTGACTTGATCCCGTTTCCCCTTTTCCTTGGAGCCACGCTTCAACTCCGGCAATGACCTCTGCCTTCAATGGACAGTCAGGCGTGGAGATGAAAGCCATACAGTCCGACTTGGCTTTCGCGCTGAGTGAGCCCGCACTTCCTCCAGCACCGCAGATCTTGAGAGCACCGAACGTGTTCGTGTTAACTTCTGCAGACCCCGAGCCGCTGACGAAGGCTAGTACAGCGCTCTGTGTCCCATAGTCAGCAGCCATATAGGCTCCGCCGCTAACACCGCTCATGAAACTGCCTAGCCAACCCCAAAGATTGCAAGATCCCCAATTTTTGCCGTGGGAAGTCTTCAATCCCGACTGAATGCTCGTGCAAGTACTAGCACTGAGAGTTGTTGTAGCTGCGCTGGAGCACCAGTTGCTGATCTCGCCCACAACGTCTTTAGAGAAGTATTGCGATCCAGAAGATTTGCACCACGACGCTAAAGCACTCTTGTGACTGGAATCCACGGAGTCGGAACTGGCTCCAGCTGCGCAAGCAGAGAGACCTGCTGCGACGCCAGAGCTAAAGTCCGCAGAATGTCCCTTTGTGCGCGGGAGAAGTACATCGGCTGCGATGTCTCGTCGGTTTGCGTTAGCTGGTGTTGAGATGACCAAGCATGTAAGGGTCAAGAGACTAAAAAGAGTCGCTAGTTGAACCATCTTGGTGCTCGTAATAATGAAGAAATATAATGGGGGAACAAAACGCGCTGCCGAAATCACTGATTGAAACGAATGTAGAACGAGTGTGAATTGAAAAGTCTAGAGGGCAGCTGAGGCGATCGAGCCTACCTGGATTTGGGAGACTTACATATAATCACAGAGCAGCCATGATGTGGTATCGGCAATGCATGTTGTTGAGCGCATTAAGGGGCGTCCAGCGCAATTTCCAAACATCGTGGCCCTGGCCGGAGAAGGAAGTCGACCACAAACCACCCCAGCAATCCCCAGAAAATCCTATAGCGGCCCCTGGCCTGTTTACACACTCCGTATCAAATTAAGCTTGGGAATGATCGCTAACGAGGCGCAGTCGAACCAAGTTCCCTTTTCTGGAAGAAAGCACGGTCGGTGTGCTAGATTAGGGTCAATGCTGGAAGGACTGTCGTCACATCATCGTTCTCATGCAGCTCCATCAGAGGATCGTAGTTGGTTACTTATTTGGGTGTCTGTCCAAGCTCTATGCTTGGAGGTTTTGATTAGCTGTTTCATGATCTGCGGTTGTCAATGCACTGCGGCTGAGCTACTGCCAAGGGAAGCGGCCTTGCTCGTCACTTGCTTGGCGTGTTTGGACCTACCCCTTTATCACAAGAGAGCTAGGGTAAAGTGGTCGATCAGAGGTCCGACCTACTGGAGCAAGTGAAGTGGAATCGGGTAGTCGAATTTGAGGTACTACTCTTAGGATGGTGGCAGCGCCCGGCGGATACTCGACCATCGCGGCCAAAAATGGCCACGAACAAGGATCTCACTGTGGAGAAAGCCACAGGTTGTGAGGTCTCTTGAATCCGAATCTAAATTGAGTTGCCCGGCCTCTTCTTAAGGTATGCGGTATGATGCGGCTGTCATGGGTAGTTGGACTATTGGAGCTACAGGGGAGGATCTCTGCCGAGACGAGACACCTCCATTAACCCTCGCGTCCCTTTTGACATTTTGTCTTTGTTGTTAGATCTCTCACAAACCAAGCAAGCAGACGTCCCTTTTCATAGAGGTGCTAACTATCATTACCTCCAGGATGGATGCACAAGATAGGTGCCTCCAGAATTTTTCCTGCAGGACTCTTGCCAGGGGCTGACACGAACAACGTACCAGCACTAATAGCTTCCACGTTGTGACTCGCCTCGCGACTTGCAAAATCTCTGCAACAATGACAATGCCACAAATTTCGCTCTGAACGATATCAAGCTTGATACCTGCAGAAGACACTGGACGCCTCGCGGATAACTTGGAAATGACCGTTCATGTGCGCTAATAATACGGCGCCTTCGGCACCAGGCTCTTGATGTCGGGAATCACAAGTATATTCTGATGGCATCAGATATGCTGTGCTGAAAGAGACCGTGGGAGCCGGATTATTCATCGTTGGTCGGCACAACGACACCCGTGGCGCGCTGGACAGGGAGATTTGTGTAAAGAAGAGCAGCGAGTGAGGAAACACACGTCTGATCGGAAACAGCCTCCCCTAGATTGATGGCTTGTCTGATGAGTCGTGCCCAGTCGATGATGAGAAGCTTGTGCTGAGCGGAATCATAGCTATCTTTACGTTGTCTTCTAAGCATGAACGAATTCGGATGCGGCGTGATTAGGGAGGTCCGTTGCTGGCCAAGGCAATGTTTCAACTCTTCTTATTCGCCCATCGTCTCCATGTATTCCATACGAACTTGTCCGCTCCCTCTCCTTCGCTCCACACTCGGATGTCGACGCCTGCGCTCTTCGTAGCGAATCATTGGCGGCGATTGAAAAGGCCTTAAGGGTAGTATGGGATAATATGTCCCATCAGCCAGTAGCAGGGCAATTAGCGTGCGGTACATTACATGTCTACCGAGTAGCGACCCTAAAAAAATAGAACCTCCCAAAGGATGCTCAATACTTGCCATCATATAGTATGTAGGGAAGCTGGTCAGGTTGGGCTACCGCAATAGCGTGTAGAAGATTTTACGAGCACCGTCTTTTTCTTCAGTAGTAGGGTTGACGTGCAAGGCTTTGAAATGTGGCTGGGGCCCCGGAGTAGGCCCCGGCTTCCCTAAAGATCCCACCCGGAGTCTCAGAGATTCCACCATACATCCCTTCCAAATGCCCTATGATTAGAAGATATACGCTGGCAGTTTCATCAATGTTGGTGGGAACAGAGATGTTATCTTACACGCCGTGAAGTCCAGTCTTTTACAATGGCTATGCTCATGAACATCTTTTGTCCAAAGCTGCACCTCCGATTTACTTGCAACTTCCGCATTTCGAAATGTCATGAAATGTTTATTGTTCGTACTGCTCTCACTGGCATCCCTAGCAACCAATCCTCTGGATATAGAGCCTATCACCTACTGGATCGATGACCAATGCTTCGATCGTTTTGGGAACCATGTTAGCAGTGCCATTAAGGATATGCAAAATTTGGCAAATAGTGGAGCTCAACGATTGGCAAACCTAGCAGACCCGGTACAACAGGACTACTTTCATCGACTCTTCTCGCCGCGAGACGATCCAAATTATACTGAACATGTTGACGAGGTGATTCGTAAGGGGTTTTCTGAAGGTCTAAATCTACGTTCTAACCATCACATCTCTTTCAGGTATCCTAGGTCACCCGATTCTAGAGCCGGGAATATCTGGGATGAAGCCAGTTCCGGACAATGATCGAACCCAGTCGAATATTCGCTTTTATTGTGACAACGATTACCTCACGGATGCCTATGTGACACCTAGATGGCAGCCTCAGAGTGATCCTGGAGGCATCATCCCTTTTGGCTACGTGCGCCAAGCGGACCGGCTTCATTTTGCTGATTGGCGACGGCGCCCGACCGATCCGTTCAAGACGTTTGAGGATACGGATAATGGAATGTTAACAAAAAGGCTCGGCTGCCGAATTCCTGTACTTCGAGACCAAACCATCATGCGAACTCAATCAGTCGTCTACCTTGAGAAATTTCCGAGACCGCTGCCTGGGCAGCCTGATCTTAGAGCTACCGTCACAGTCTGTTATCTACCCTTGTCGCTCATAAACTACTGATAAGAAATGCTGCACTAGATATGCGATCACCAAATCTTCTACGGACAAGCCAACATCGAAGAAATACGTTCTTCGTACCTTTTACCCGCCTTGCAGGGTGATAGGTCTGCGGCTCGATTCTCTATTCTCGATAACTATGTGGTCTTGACTTCTTTCGTCCTATTATATCAGGTTCGTGTCTTAGAACTATTATTGACTTTGCCCTTAAGATATTGACAATTTCAAATCAAGGTGTGTTCTCTACCACCCTGGCGGCGTAAGTTGGTCTCACGTTTCTCGGCATCTGAACAAGAATCCTTCATGATGATCCCATTGCCTCCACGACGGCCTTGTGATCCCCTGATAATGAAGACCCGCTGACATCACGGCGTGAAGGAATCACTCAAGGATCGCCACGAGATCCTCATCGATATGCTAACGGCTGGCTCGACGCACAGATGCTGGATCCCGAATTGCAGGCTCGCAATCCAAGCAACTACGCCTTTTTCTCAATACTTGCACGTCTTGCAGATTATGGATACCGGCTGAGTAGAAGACCGCACAATGATTTCACTGAAGCTAGAACCGGAAAATTGGAACGAGATAACAGTCTCATGTGAATATTTGAGACGAGGATAGAGGAGAACAGAGAGTATCAACAGATAGAGGCGCTACGAGACAGCTTGGACTGGCGACGAAACTCAATTATGTCGAGCGAGGGCGAAGGGAAAGTTTAGTAGCAGCTCGGCGCCCAATGCTGAGAATGGCTCATGTTCTCTTGCTACGGAAGAAGCCAAAGAATCTCACTAGAGAATCGATATATTGGAGAACTATCTGACACTTCGACATCTGCCCTACACGAAGTATCGGCTGCTTCGTATCTAAGACTGCAAAATTGGATACATTGTCATATCTGCAAGCGGGCCCAGGGTTGAGTACCAGACGATCGAGAGAGCGCATTTAAAGGGCGGACGAGCAGAGACACGAGAATAAAAAAATTCGGTGGTTGAGGATTCGGATTTTTGTTAGACTTGTTTTTGAAGAGTCCCAGGATAGCCGCAGGAACGATAGAAAAAATCCCCCCACTACGCACGTCCCGGCAGTGCGCATGGGCTGCGCGGCTCCAACCCTTGGCGATTAGGGGATATCGTTAACGGCAATATATCAATAACAACAATATTATTTACGCTCAAACTGTATAGTAATGGCCAATTAGATATTGCAATTCTAATGATATAAGTTTGAAGCTAAACGAATCGCTGTAGCAGGCGCAATTGGCAACGTGGTCGCTGGTTGGCCTGCACCCCCTGTCACGGTTGTGACACTGCGCAGGCTCCCAAGGTTGGATGCCTATCACGTGATACCGCGACTTGCCAAGCCACTAA